>CM019741.1:19398172-19860672 GCA_009761775.1 Ficus carica | reverse complement strand
AACTCTTTTTATTACGGGCACTTCTATTTAATTCCAAGTTGAATTCATAATAAACAAGAAAACGACCAATTTTTTGTAAAATTTACTCTTATATTTATTATAGAGCTCGCTTTATGAGAAGTCTAAAAGTAAACCTTGAGTATCGAAACTTCGAAAACAACCTAAAATTCTACTATATTTGTCCCTAATTATCTATATTGTGATAATTTGATCCTTAGATTTTGTTGATGATTAGTCATTTTATACTCTCTTTTTTTTTTTTTACCATTTTAAATCAATAATCACCGTTAAACTCAATATCATTTTTAATTGTTGTTACATGTTTATAAAATATAATGAACATAACCATTTATTAATGATTATTATCATTATATAAATTCCCATTGAGGTTAGCGTAATAAGTGACAAGAAATATATTTGAATAAAAACTTCCGTGTTCGAAATTTATAAAATATTTCCGCTTCTTTTTAATATAAACGAGAGTCATTAATTCTCATGTAAACTTTATAGTTAATTCATTTTTGTTTAAAACAAAAAGAAAAAGAGAAATCATACTAAATAGCATATTATTCGTATATATTTTAAATATATAGCATATTTTATTATTCTTATTAAATTATAGCATATTCATATTTTTAAAAATATTTAATTTCTTTTTTACCCCTAATGCTTAGTGATAAATGCATAAAAAATATTTTTATTATATATAATTATGAAATAAATTAAATTATAATTAAATATTACTCGTGAATTTAATTTAAAATATTTTATGTGAAAATATTTAATTTTAGGGAAATTTGACATTTAAACCAAAATTGAAAGCACCAAGCCCGGGCCATTAGAGCCAGCCGAGCAGTAAAGCAGCGTGCCCACCAACGCTGCCACGTGTCGGAGCCAGCACGCGACACCAGACACAGGCCCAGCTTTCCCCTTGTCTCTCTAGATTCACGTGCGCGTTCGCGCACACCCAAACCAGAGGGCGCGTCCCAAGGACACGCGCATGCAGGCGCTTCTTCCCGGGCCACTTTTCTCTCTGTGTGGGGCCTAAACACAGCGCTTTTCTAGACTTTTTGCAGCCGTTCACCAATACGAGAGCGCCACGTCAGATTTATGGGTTCCTTGTGTCGGCCGTAACTCCTGTCCAGCCCATCTCTGCGCGACAAGTGTCCCAAATGCTTGGGATTCTTTGCTGAAGACCACCGTTCTAGCCGTTGAAATTCTCCGTTCAATATCAGTTTTCATTTCACCGAATAATGTCACTGTAAATTCCAATTAATTTTGACACGTTTTATTTATTTATGTATTTATTTTATTTTAAGTCCGTTTGATGATCAAGTTTAACTCAAACTAAACTGTACTTTTTCATCTTAATTTTTATCTTTTTCTGAAAAAGTTTTTGTCTTTTTCTAAAAAAAATTTTTGTTTTTCTGAAAAGTCAACAAAATTTACTATTTAAACTTAAAAAACTTAGGGCCCGTTTGGTTCTCCATCTCCACTCAAACTAAACTGTACTTTTTCATCATGTTTTTTGTCTTTTCTAAAAAATTTTTTTGTGTCTTTTCTGAAAAATTCAACAAAAATTACTATTCAAACTTAAAAATCTCAACTCAACTCAAACTAAACTTGTGCACCAAACAGGCCCTTAACTCAAACCCAAACACCAAACGAACCCTTAATCTTTTTATTTTGTAGCTGATGGCAATCCTCAAAAACTATATAATAGAGGTTTGACCTAGTGTGTTAGGTTGTTAAATTTTTAGTTTAAGTTTAGACATTTTTTCTCTCATTTTGTCTTGCTTTTATTCTCATATTTTCTCTTTAGAATTTTGTGAGAATGCTTTACAAGCAATGCTAGAGTTCTTTGATGAGGCTAGAGATGATCTTAAATATATAGAGAGCTTGTTTGGGTTTTGATTCTCCAATGGTTTGTATGGTTTATACATTTGACTAAATAATTTTTTTTCATTTTATTTCTTTCTCATATCAATATATTTTGTTGTCAATTTTTATGTAAATTTAGTCAAGCTCTTTTTATATGATTGTTGCATGATATGATATATTGATCGTATTATTATATAAGTAGTCTTTTACTGTAATATTGCCTATGGTATATTGCCGCTTTTGGATCTCATATAAGATAATTTTTGCTAGTTATTAACGTAAGAATTTTATTTACTCAAATACATTTTAATTCGCAAGTTCTTCAAATCTTTATTTTCTGATTGATTGTTTGGGTTGTGAAACTTTCAATTGAGTCATTTTATGAATCAAAATCTAAATAGGTAAATGAAACATGTAGGAGATTCTCGATGTCTTACCACTTTTGATTATTGAATTTTCTTTATTTTTAATTGCGTTGTCTTTTAATTTATTTCAAAATCACAAAAATACTTATTTCTTTTCTTTGTTTGATTGTTTATTTCTCTAACATTTTTGTTTTGCTAATTTTTTCTTGTTTGTTTTTATCACTTCTTCGTGGATACGACCGCCCGATCCGTACTACAATTGACCGCTTTATTTCGACATAATTTGGGCTTAATCAAATTTTGACGAGCATATTCATGCATGAGTTTAATTTTTGTCACTTTGGAATTCGGGTCAATTTTTTTGCAAAATCATCTGAGTTTGATTTCAAAATGTTTGGTTTGAATCGAATTTTGCTATCTTGATTATTAAGAAATGATTTTCAGAGTTCTTTTTGCACACGTGCCGAACCTTGTGGTAAGATGGTTGTTAACACATTTACTTGAGAAAAGTTTCCGAGTTTAAGTTTTCATTTTTGGTGAGTTGTAACAATTGAGAAAACAGCTTTTTGAACTTTCATTAATCTTTTGAGTTGATAAAATCATTATTTGGAACACCACTACTTGACTTGTGACATTTGTTTGAGGGATGATTTTTGGTTTGATAAAAATAATATTTTGTAATAGAGCCTTTGTGTTGTAAATATGTTATTTTTCCTTTGTATTATCTTTAATATATATATATATATAGAGAGAGAGATAAAGAATATTAAAAAAAAAAAAAAAAGCAAAAGCATCATTTCATCATCAATGTTTATGTAGTTTGATTGTACTCTCATCTGGTGCTGCGTAGCAGTTGTTCAAAAGAATGTCTTACTATATTTGTTCCATCAAATGTATGTTGTCTATTGCCTCCTTAAAAAAAAAAAAAGAAAAATTATGTACACTTGTTTGTTTGTTTGTTTGTTTGTATTTTATAGCTCTTTGTTTGTCTATGTAATTTTCTTTTCGACCTAAATGAAATCCTGAAAACTGGTCAATGGTATGAGTGGTTGTTTGTTCCGTGATATTTGATTTGCATGTCATATGATCAATGTTTGTTCATTAGCTTGTCATAAAAATTGTCTTCTCTAACTTGAGCGTTAACTGATGCATTTCCAACTCCATGAATGAAACCCTTTGCACTTAAAGTATTTCCAACACCCGTGAGGTAAATGGAGTTGAGGCTTGATCTTGGTGAATTTTTTAATGATTTATGTGTTATGGACCGTGGTAAGAAGGATATGATTTGATACACACACACAACTCTTGAATTATGATTGAAATGATTTTGATAGCATTTTTGATTACTTACTAATGTTTTGTTTGAGTACTTGGATGATTTTGCATGTTTTGATTTGGATTTCCAATTTGACATGGTTTTTCTTCCGCTTGAATTGCTAGAAACTAGCAATAAGCTGGTTCGAGGTTATGATAAGTGCACTTAGTCTCCTTGTCTTTGTTTCTCCTTTATCTCAGTTCTCTCTCTTTCTCTAGCTCTCGTTCTTCTCTGTCTCTCTCTTTATGCTGACCGGAGTTGAAAATCGTTGGTACTGTCGTGATGTGCTCGTGATGACGACGGCAGTTTTTGCGACTCTATAATGGCAAAGAAGATCAACGATTTCGTGCCTCTTGTGTTTATGATTTTTTTGTAGGTCGACTCTCTTCGGATAGCTTTGGTAAGCGAATCAATTGTGATGGAGATGAAAACTGACGGCACAGACATGATCTCCATGGCGATCCAGTGATCTCAGATCTCCGCTACGATTCTGTCGTCCTCTCTCTCTTTGCTTTTTTGGTTTTTTGAACAGGTCGACTTCCAATTCCGGCCGATAACTCTGGTAGGATCTTCAGTCGTGAAGAACAAGTCCTCTTTGGGCTTGCGACCTCCCTCGTGATTGGCACCGGAGCTGTTGTCTTCTTCGGCGGCAGTGTAATGGTGATTTAGGGTTAGGTTTGATTTTTGGTATATATTTGGGGTTAATTTTGAAATTATTTAGTTTTGAGGGATTTATTATAAAATTATAAAATAATAGACAATTTTTTATAATTTTCATGTATTTACCATTATTTAGTGAATGCTGAAGTTTTTACTAAATAATTTACTGATTAAATTATTGTGTTATTAAATTTAAATTAAATAGTAAATAAATATACTTACTTGGAAATAAAAAGAGATTAACAAAGGTTATACTTGGAAATATATTTATTTACCCGAATATTACTACAAATAATTTAGAAAATATTTGTATTTACTTAATATTATATGTTAATATAATATTTTCTATAAGTAAATATATATATATTTACAAGTAAATCAAAAATATCAATATTTACAAAAAAAAAAAAAAATTAAATAAATTGGATATACTGATTTTTGTTTATCATACTCAATAAATCTATTTATTTACCTATAAATATTTGGATTTACCTAGTAAAATAAATAGATTTATCAAGTATATCTGGTTATTTACTTGTAAATATTTGAATTTACAGAGTAATATTAGTTTACTAAGAAATAAATCAAGTTAGTTTGGATTTTTTTTTTTGAATTTTTAATTAATAAAATACAAGATTTACTTTTAAATATTTGTAGTTTGTTGTTTATTTTCTAGGTAAATACATTTATTTACAAGAAAATATTTTTATAATATTTAAAAAAATTCCTTTTAATTTAACATAATTACTAGTAAATCCAAATATTTACTAAGAAATAATAATATTTACACGTAAATCCTTTATTTATCTTATATACATTTTTGTATAAACATCAAACCTAAATATTTACGTAAATATCAATAATTATATATAAATATATTAATTTCAATTAAATAAGTAAAATATTTTTTAAAATAATATTTACTTATTTATAATATTTCTTAAATTATAAAATATTTTTCGTTTTTTTTTGTGCAATAAGTATTGTTTTAAATCTTAATTTGTTTGGTAAATCCAAATATTTACTAAGAAATAACAGTGTAAACACGTAAATCCTTTATTTATCCTGTATTTTATACTTTTCATATAAATAGTAAATTTAAATATTTACCAAACAAGTAGTAATTATGTGTAAATATGAAAATTTCCATTAAATTATTGAATTATATTTTTAAAATAATATTCGTTTTAAAAACAAACTTTTACTTAATAATAAAATTTTATTAAATTACAAATATTACCACAAAAGTATCTCAAATTAAGCCCCAATTCAATCAAATCCTAATCCTAAAACTCCAATAACCGCCGCCACCCCGCTGCCATTTGGCTAGAGAATGAGTTAGAAAGCTTCGGCGAGCAGCCACCATCCCCATCTTGCCAGAATTCGAGAAACGCACATGCTTTGGAGTTCGCGATCGAGCTCGGGAAAGTCGAGTTTACCAGCGACGGAGATCGTTTGTGAAGCTTTCGAAGCCGCGGCCACCGCCACACATCGTAGAAGATCGGAGAAAAACGGGTCGTCTGGAGACTGGGATCAAGCTCGCGAACCTTGATTCATTGGCGACAGAGATTGTGACCTGTAGTCACCGTCATCGCATCACAAGGTCATTCCCAAGCCAAGAAAATCTGGGGATTCTAGCCGTCAATAATGATCATGACGGCATCGGCGACGATGACGACGAAGGGCAGTCCTGATCCGGGCTCCTTACCGGTTGGTGTTATGATCTCTGACCGTTGGGGAGAATACGGGATAGATAGACAGGGGTGAAAGAGGGGAAAGAGGCTCGGGGGTAGTTTTAGATTTTTCTCTTATTATTTATCTCAATTATGCTATTTAGTAATAATATTTTAAATTCTATTATAATTTTAAAACTATAAATTGTATTATGCTATTTTGATCTTTCATCCATAGAAAAAACAGAATTTTACTAGTGAGAAATTCCCGCCAGTAAATATTCTTATCAGGAGCGCGACCTCGCATCTGATTCCTTGGAGAGCACCACACCAGAACAGGAATCCAATCCCAAAATCTGCCACGTGGACCAATGAAAGAGGATTAACTTTTTATTTTTCATTATTTTTAATTGGAAAAAAGGGAAATGTAAACCCAGAAAGAACCCTACTGCATCGTGTCTTTATTCTTCTTTGCCAAGCAGCACAACACACCAGTCTGTCAACCACAACACAACACAACACAACGCAACACCTCCTCCTCCTCCTCCTCCTCCTCCGTCTTGTATATATATATATATATATATAGTTAGGGTTTTGCAGATAGAGAAAATCTGCTCCCTGGCTTTTCCCGTGTTGCGAAAGAACCTGCCCAGGTTTTTCGCCGCTAATGCCATTTCCTGCTTCTCTCTTCTGAATAGCAGGTACGTTCCTCCTTTCTATATCTCTCTTCTTCTTTTTTTTTTTTTTTTTCACCCAATTTTTTTTTTTTTTCTGGATTTGGATATTGCGTTTGTTTGTTTCTTTCATTATTTAATTTTGAATCTAAAGTGCTTGGGGGAGGACAGGAGTTAGTTATTTAGAAGTTTTCGCCCTTAAAATCAAGCTTTTGTTCTATTTGGAATTGGGAATGTGGAAGTTCTTCTTCTTCTTCTTTTTTATTTTTATTTTTTTTATTATAAATTTGTTTTGTATTTAATTATCAACGAAAATTAATGATGAATCTGAGGAATCGTTATTATACCAAATGGAGAGTGAGGCATGCGTGGGATTGTTTTATGAGGACTGGAATTAGGCATTTGATCACTTGTGGTAGTTAAATTATGAGTTTTTCTTATGAATTTTATTTTCTTTGGTGCAGTTTCTGTCAACTTTCTGATATGGCAGCGGAAGGTGGGAAAAGCTTGCTAGGAGAGACCGTCTCCTTGAAATCGAGTCCAAGGTTCGAAATTGGTGGGAGGATGCCGATGTTTCAGGGCCGAGTCTCGTGAAAAGCCTCCCGGTCCTGGAGAGAAGTTCTTTGGGAACTTCCCATTTCCTTACATGAATGGTTTTTTGCATCTTGGGCACGCATTCTCAGTCTCAAAGCTGGAGTTTGCTGCTGCTTTTCACAGACTAAGAGGTGCCAACGTGCTGTTTCCCTTTGCTTTCCACTGCACCGGCATGCCCATCAAGGCCTCGGCTGATAAACTTGCACGGGAGATTCAAAAGTTTGGGAATCCACCAGTTTTTTTCCGCGTGAAGTGGAGGAGCAAGGAAACGAGGAGCCAGAAACTGAGGCAGAGGCTGCAAACAACGGCGCACCTCCAGAAAAATTCAAAGGGAAAAAGTCCAAGGCCGCATCAAAATCGGGTGGACAGGTATACCAGTGGGAGATTATGCGCAGCTTTGGCCTCTCTGATAGTGAGATATCCGAGTTCCAGGATCCGTACAAGTGGTTGGAGTTCTTCCCTCCATTGGCATTGGAAGACCTCAAGGCTTTTGGCTTAGGCGTGGATTGGAGGCGCTCATTTGTCACTACAGACAAGAACCCGTTCTTCGATTCCTTTGTTAGGTGGCAGATGAGGAAATTGAAGTCTATGGGCAAGATTGTGAAGGATCTCAGATATGCAATATACTCTCCATTGGATGGGCAGCCGTGTGCAGATCATGATAGGGCAACGGGCGAAGGAGTTCAGCCCCAAGAGTACACCATAATCAAGATGGAGGTGTTGCAAACCTTTTCCTCCTAAAATGGGGGTGTTGGAGGGTAAAAGAGTGTTTTCTGGCCGCAGCAACTTTGAGACCCGAGACCATGTATGGGCAAACAAATGCATGGGTATTGCCTGATGGGAAATATGGAGCTTATGAAATCAATGAAACTGATGTATTCATTCTCACAGAGCGAGCAGCTCTTAATCTCGCATATCAGAAGTACTCCAGGGTCCCGGAGAAACCTACTTGCTTGATTGAGCTCACGGGTCAGGACTTGATTGGCCTTAAGTTGAAGTCTCCACTTGCATTCAACGACGTCATTTACGCTCTTCCCATGTTGACCATCCTGACCGACAAAGGTACCGGAATCGTTACCAGCGTACCTAGTGATGCTCCTGACGACTATATGGCCTTGCATGATTTGAAATCAAAACCAGCTCTTAGAGCGAAGTACGGTGTGAACGATGAATGGGTACTGCCCTTTGAGATTGTGCCTATTATCAACATTCCAGAATTTGGTGACAGGGCTGCCGAAAAAGTTTGCTTGGATCTGAAGATCAAGAGCCAGAATGAGAAGGAAAAGCTGGCAGAAGCCAAGAGGTTGACGTACTTGAGAGGATTCACCGAAGGAACAATGGTTGTTGGAGAATTCACGGGAAGGAAAGTCCAGGAGGTAAAGCCTTTGATAAGGAGCAAGCTTTCAGAAACGGGCGAGGCAATTATATATAGCGAACCGGAGAAGCGGGTGATATCACGATCTGGTGATGAATGCGTTGTTGCTCTAACAGATCAATGGTACATCACTTATGGTGAGCCGGAATGGAAGAAGCTGGCTGAGGAGTGTCTTGCCAACATGAATTTGTATTCCGATGAGACACGACATGGATTTGAGCATACCTTGAGTTGGCTTACCCAGTGGGCTTGCTCGCGGTCATTTGGGCTTGGAACTCGCATCCCCTGGGATGAACAGTTCTTGGTTGAGTCGTTGTCTGATTCAACTATTTACATGGCTTACTATACCATTGCTCATCTGTTACATAATGAAGACATGTATGGAACCAGTAGATCTCCGATTGCACCTGATCAGTTGACTGATGAGGTTTGGGATTTTATTTTCTGCGGTGGCCCGTATCCCAAATCATCTGATATCCCTTCGTCAATTCTTAACAAGATGAAGCAGGAGTTTGAATACTGGTACCCATTTGATATCCGAGTTTCTGGTAAGGATCTAATCCAGAACCATTTGACTTTCTCTATTTATAACCACACAGCTATCATGGCCAAGCATCACTGGCCTCGTGGCTTCAGAGCCAATGGACACATCATGCTCAATTCCGAAAAGATGTCCAAGTCCACTGGAAACTTTAGGACAATCCGCCAGGCAATCGAAGAGTTCTCTGCTGATGCGACACGATTCTCTTTGGCTGATGCTGGTGATGGTGTTGATGATGCCAATTTTGTCTTCGAGACAGCAAACGCTGCCATCCTGCGTCTTACAAAAGAGATCGCGTGGATGGAAGAAGTTCTGGCTGCGGACTGTTCTTTGAGGTCAGGTCCCCCTTCCACTTATGCTGACCGTGTCTTTGTGAACGAGATGAACGTTGCTGTAACAACCACCGAGCAGAATTACCACAATTTCATGTTTCGAGAAGCGCTCAAGACTGGCTTCTATGACCTTCAATCTGCCAGGGATGAGTATAGGTTTTCATGTGGTGTTGGGGGAATGAACCGTGATCTTGTATGGCGGTTTATGGATGTGCAGACTCGACTTCTCACCCCAATCTGTCCCCACTATGCAGAGTATGTGTGGAGGGAACTTTTGAAGAAGGAAGGATTTGTGATTAATGCTGGTTGGCCAGTGGCAGATGTTCCGGATCTAACCCTGAAGAAAGCGAACAAGTACTTGCAGGACTCGATAGTTTTGATGAGGAAGCTGCTTCAGAAGCAAATTTCGGGCTCAAAGATAGGCAACAAGAAGGCTGCACCAGTCACAACTTCAACGGAGGACAACAAGCTGGTAGCCCTGCTATATGTCAACGAGCAATTTGATGGGTGGAAAGCAGAATGTTTGAGATTTCTTCGAAGCAGATTCAACAACAGTACTCGCACTTTCACCTCGAATGAGGATGGGGAAATATTGGAGGCTATTCAGAACAGTCCTGTTCGTCCAAACGACAATTTTAAAATGACACAGAAGCTCTGTATGCCGTTTATGAGATTCAAGAAGGACGAGGCTGTCGCGCTCGGGATTGAGGCTTTGGACTTGAGGCTACCATTTGGAGAGGTGGAGGTTCTTCAGGAGAACTTGGACCTGATTAAGAGACAAATTGGCCTTGAAGAGGTTGAAGTTTTGTCCATCACGGATCCTGATGCCCTTGCTAAAGCCGGTTCTCTTGTTAGACTGATACAACAGAACCCTCCTACCCCTGGAAACCCAACTGCCATCTTCTTGAGCCCTTGACCAGGTGAGATTCAGTTTCCTTTTTTTTTTTTTTGGGTGATGTATTGAAAATCAAGACATCATTTTTGTGTGTTTGATGTGCTGTAGATAAACATAGGTCCCGTGAAGATTGACAAATGAATTGCCTTTTGGAAGAACGTGAGTGAGAGAGGGGCTGAAGTCATAGATGAAGTAGATCTTAAAGTGACACTGTTTGGAGAAATGATGGTACAAATGAAGGCACACAGATTACAATTTGTTTTGTTTTTTTGTTTTTTTTTTTTTTGTTTTTTTTCACTTGTTAGGCTGAGGCTGCACTTGTTTAGAAATTCTGAAAATTTTCCGGTCCTGGTTTTACTTTTGAAATGTGTTGTCTTTAGTATTATATACTTCTTGAACTAATGTACCTCTTCTATCACAGCATTTTCTTGGATACGTGTTTTCACACTGTGTTGTGGTGGTGTTGTTTTTGTTTCTAGTTTCTTGGCTCTTGCAGTGAACTTCTTCAAGCTGTTCAAGACTTCAAACTGGGTTAAGAAAGGCCCGTTTAAAGATGATGGAATATTAAGGGAAATTGTAGCAAATATCATATTTTATAGGTACTTTTGAAGTTTATAGCATGTTTTTTAAAAGATGATAAATTGTAGCATATATTTGGTAAATTCTTGGATTTTTTTGGTATTTTCTAGTAAATCCTTATATTTCCTTGGATTTTCTAAAAAATAATGATTTATGATTAATTTTTAATAACAAACTTATGTGCATAGTTTTCATGTTAGAGAAGGGAGGAATGAGAATGGGGTTTTTTTGATTGTGTAGTCATAAATTTGATTATTTAATTATTATGTTTAAAATTTTATATTATAATTTACTATTATTCTTTTAAAAAATTTCATTTCACTATTTTTCTCTGAATTTTGTGTTAAAGACTTGTAGGTTTTAGAAAATACAAACTTTGTTGAGAAATATTATAGCATTAAAAGAGATAAAACATAGCCACTGTGTGTTATTGATTAACCGGGTGAAACTGATTGGTAGGAATTGGAATAGAATATATTGAACAGGGAGAGGGGGACACAGAGTAATGGGTTGTGAAGATGTATAGAGAGCATATACTATATGTTATAACCGGAGATCTTTACTCAATCCAAAAAATAATAATAATAAATAATGAGATCTTGATCATATCTATTTAACCACCCCAAATTCATATACCACTAAAAAATCTCATTTATTGTTTTACATACAAGTAAGATTTTTAAATATGGTATGAAAAGGAGTCTATCTTTAGGATGCAATATTAATTTTTTTTTCTTCTTAATTTGATATGATTTTTTAACCTAATCTGATATATTAGACGGTTAACGACTGTATCCAATTATGTTTATACCATGGTACAAAATTATGTTAAAAAAAAAAAAAAAAAAAATTTGAGAATGATGATCACTATCCATCCTTACTAGCATAGTTCCCTACGTAAAAGTTTGCGATGGAATCACATTCAAGAATAAAATTCTAAAGACATATGTAAGTGGGTAGTGCTAGTACAAAAAAAAAAAAAAAAAAAAAAAAAAGGTGGGGGGGGGGGGGGGGGGGGGGGGGGGGGGGGGTGGGGGGGGGGGGGGGGGGGGGGGGGGGGGGGGGGGGGGGGGGGGGGGGGGGGGGGGTGGGGGTGGGGGGGGGGGGGGGGGTGGGGGGTGTGGGGGGGGGGTGGGGGGGGGGGGGGGGGGGGGGGGGGGGGGTGATGGGGGGGGGGGGGGGGGGGGGGGGGGGGGGGGTGGGGGGGGGGGGGGGGGGGGGGGGGGTGGGGGGGGGGGGGGGGGGGGGGGATGCTTTTCCAATCCTTCGGGCTCCCGTCTCCACAGTTTATAGCTATTGATCGCATTATTTCTAAGTTATGATTCTCACGGGGGGGCGTTGCTTGCGTTTATGTTTTTGTCCTTTCTGTTTTTTGTTTGTGGTGTGCTGGGTGTGGGTGTTTTGATTGATTTGTGTCTCATTGGTCATTTGTTTTTTTGTTTTGTGTTGGTTATTTCACCCCCCCCCCCCCCCCCCCCCCCCCCCCCCAACCAAACAAACCCCCTCTAAAAAAAAAAAAAAAAAAGGGAAGTTGAAATTGTGATCCACTTGTCTCTGGAATTTCCAACAGAAACCCACTAGTGAGTCATTGTGTTATAATTTGTTGTTTATTAAATAACAGCTTTTATTCTTTGGCCAAAAAAAAAAAAAAGCTTTTGGAAGTGCTTCTCCTTCTCTCGTGTCAAATACTAAAAATGTTCTGCTTGGATTGGAACGACTACAAGTAAAGCAACCTTATTAATAAAATTTTCGTTTCGCCCCTTTTTTTTCTTTCTTTCTTTCTTTTATTAAGTGGAAGAAAAGTAACTCCACTAACTTCAATTTTTCACGTTTGTTTGGACTCGACACCTTCCCATTCTCATTAATTTCCAAATCCTTCCTATTATCCATTCAAAATATAGGTTCCCAATACTAAAACATAATCGACCATTATTTTCACTATTGCATATTTTAGCTAGACCAAACATATATATATATATATTAAATAAACGTTTCCTAGGGACATATGGGTAATAATCTTTTTCTAAAATCATTTTAATAAATGTGCCAAATTTAGTTAACTTAGAAGAAAAAAAAAATAGTTTAGTGTATTCTTAAAATAATTGAATAATACTGATCACGGTCAACTTTGATATCATTAAGTAATATGTCAATCAATCTCTAATAAACTTGATAGTGAATTATTAATTGATCGGATCCAATAATAAGAAGCAAAAAAACAAACACTTAACCTAAATTCAGATAATTAAACATGCAAGAAATTTGTGATTCAATAAATCATTAGTAACGATCATCGAATAAAATTGATCCTCAATTATACATGGATGCTTATCCATTCAAACATCTGGTTCTTGGCGGATGAGCAGCATTCATGGAAATAAAGCCACTGTTGGACCTACATATATATATATATATATATATATATATTTGTCCCCTTAGTTGACGTTTCACTTTATGCTTGTTGTGAATTTATAGATGCTCTTTTTTTTTTTTTTTTCTCCCCCCATAACAATAACGTATTCCATGTGTATGTATTCAGTATTATATATACGTATATTCATATAGCATAATAAGTATTTGTATATATATATATATATATATATATTGCATTATTGCAGAGCTGCATGGTGATTAAATGGGATGTGTCAGTGTCAAATATTAAACAAGAGAATATAATCATGTAGTGGAAGCTTCTCTATTATCAGCATCAATACCACTAGCTAGCTTATGCTACATTTAGTGGCCAAAAAAGGGATTATCCTACAACACAACGAGAGAGATTAATTATCAATCCAAAAAAGCATATCTCTATATATATACACATTGAGATATGTAGATACATAATAATGAAGCCATTTTCAATTTAGTGGGAATTAAGATTCTTATTCTTATTCCACCACCAACACGACACACATCTATACATATCCAAGTTGTAGCTCTTTCCCTATATTTATATATACATATATTATTCCAGGCCATTGGCCACCCTAGAACCTTTTTTCCCCCCATTTCATTGTTCTTAACTTTTCTACTTCACTCTTTTTTTTTTTTTTTTTGGTTTCATGTCTTTACTTTGTGGGACCCTTGGTACTGACCCATCACTCAAATATTGAATTGATATTGACACTCATGGTGATCATGATGAAGATGGTGTGTAATTATTGCCTTTTTTCTTTTTCTTTATTTCCTCTTCTTCCTCTTCTTGTAGTTGTTGTAACCATGAGGTCCTTGGTATCCTTTTTGGTACTGGAAAGCAAAAGCCTCTATTGATACAAGTAAGTATTCTGTTTTCTTCTTCCAAGTTTATAGGGTTTATTCTAGCCCAAAAAAAAAAAAAAAAAAAAATTAATAATGTTTATCCATCTCTTTGTTTTCTTCTCTCACTCTCTATGTCTTTTTCTTTTATTTGGGTTCAATATACACATGTTTCTGTATATACTTTGATCATTACTTTCTTTTCCTGTCATTTAATTTTCCTTAAGTTTGTTTTTCTGGTTCTTCTGGTTTGGCCTGTAGGAAACTCGTATAGTGTTTTGATCCTGATATGAAACCTAGATTAGCTATTAAATTTGATAGTGTTCATTTTTGTAATTTTTGGATGCTTGAGTCTGCATGTTGTGCTGAAGAACATCATCACTTTTAGCTGCTGCTGTTTTACAATTATAAATGAATAGTAGTCATACTATTGTTGGTTTCAAAAAAAAAAAAAAAAAAAAAAAAAAAAGATCACGTAAAAAATTATTGTCATATAACACCAAACAAAAAAAATTATTTTTATTCATGCACTAATGTGAATATCTATACACATGTATATTTTCTTTCAAAAGATATATACATGTATATATATGTAAATTTACATATACATATATTTGACAAAAAGACATCCTATGTTTTACAATAAGAAAAACGGAGAGACAATAATGAAAAGTAAAGAACTTGTCCCACCCTCTTTTGGGAGAAACGACACAAACCATATCAAAAGTAATGTGTCGTACGAGGTTATATAGTTTGTTGGTCAGTTGTTGTACTAATGATTTGTGTGATCTTTTTCCAAACATTTGGACGTTGCATGCAATACACACACACATATATATATGAGAGAGAGAGAGGTCATATATGTTCTGCATAATTTCTATCGATCCTTTTTCTACAGCTTACTTGCAATATGATTATATAATTTCTAGAAACGCTCATGTCATGTTATACAGCTTACTTTACATTAATAATCCAAACTGTTATGTTTTCTAAAAGTTGGTACATATATATATATATATATTATTCCGTTTTTCATAGGATTCTAAACGGGACAGGACAGAGTTCTCTGTGTGAGAACAGATTTGAACAGAAAATCAAAGAGACTCGTAACATGTTTGGAGTGTTTTATAGCTGGCTTTCTCCAAAGTTAGACATAAAAAAATGGCTAATTCTCCTGCTTTTGTTAAAGCTCAGTTCTCAATCCGCACAACCTGATGTCGAAGGTACGGCCTAAGTTGTAGTTTTGCCTTTTGGTTTGAACCGAAGTCACCAAATTAATGTTACTAACCATATTAACTTGTTTCGATTTCGATAATGTTCAGTTGAAGCTTTGGCTGATTTACTAGTGGCACTCAATGATGCAAATGGTCGGATAACAGATTGGAACATTAATTTAGTGAGTCCATGCTTTAGTTGGTCCCACGTCGCTTGTAGAGATGGAAAAGTCATTTCCCTGTAAGTGCCAACTACTTTTGAGTTACAGCATATTTTACTTTTACATTGGTTTACAAAGCGAATTCTATTTCTAGCTTTATCTGAATGTCTTACTGCGTCGTTATTAGGAGAATTATGTAGTACGGTATAATAAAATACTTACGGCACAACCACTTTGGATATTGTCAAATCATATACGAAAATACTTTACAAATTTGACGAAAACTGACGAAGATTTGATGGTTTAAAACTCTCTCTCTCTCTCTCTCTCTCTCTTAAAGCCTAAAGGTAAGCCTAAAGGTAGAAGTTAAACTTAGTTTGTGACTGTGTTTTATTTGCAGGAGCTTGGCTTCAATTGGACTTTCAGGAACCCTTTCACCAGCAATTACTAGACTCAAATTTTTGACTAGCCTGTAAGCAATAATTTTTGCGAATAAGGTTGCATATTTTGCATTACTTTTCAAAGTTGAATGACTAAAAAAAAAAAAGTAAAAAAGAAAAAGAAAAACATCTAGAACATATGTAAGTACTAAAGGTGCTATAGTTGTTGTAATTCTTCAGATCTATTTTCGCTAAAACAATTGTGCTTTGCGAGGTTTTCAGACTCATTCGATACGGCTCTCTCTTGCAGGGACATTCAGAATAATAGTCTGTGGGGGGCTTTACCAGAATATCTTGCAAACATGACTCAACTGCAGAATCTGAATCTCGCCAACAATAATTTCAGTGGCTCTATACCCTCTACCTGGGGTGATCTTTCCGCTTTAAAGCATTTGTAAGCCTGCATTTTCTATCTTCTGTGATATATAGTTGGACATTTCTAATCTGTAAATTCAATGTCATTTCATCTGTCTTGACTGCTCAACTGCATGAATTTGAAAAGTTTAATATAAATAGTCGAACAAAATGAAAAGATTTCACTTCCGTTGGTGATGCGATCACCACATATATACACGGTACTGCATTAAAACTGCTACATGGTAGAATGGGACCCAGTTTCTTTAGTTTTTTGCCATGTGACAATTATTACATGTGGTGATGCATCACCAGTGGTGATAAATAACAATGTTCTTTCACATTGTGCTGTCCAAATCCTAAAGAAAAAAACCTTTTGACGGCTAAGAAAAGTAAGAACAATTTAACCTGTGTTGCAGGGTACTCAGAGGGAACCAGATAACTGGAAAAATTCCCGATTCAATCACAAATATAACCGGGTTGACAGAGCTGTATAGAATCTTTATCCAAGTCTCTTGTTGCTGTTAGTGTTGTCTTATATTTCCTATTGCTTCTCTACCTTTGGCCTTGTATTAATCAGACTTTTTCTTTCAATTACAGGGATCTCTCATCTAATGACTTGAGTGGAAGCATTCCATTGCAACTCTACTCAGTTCCAAAGTTCAAGTAAACCCCCCTTAGAACTTTTCTTCCTTATCACATAATGACAGCCTTCATTATTATTATTATTATTATTTTTATTATTATTATTTTTTCTATAGGAAAGAGTTATAGGAATAGAGGGTGGCGTATCCAAATAACCCCATGGGTAGTAATATACCCCAACCACCAGAGTGGTCCCAGCTTGAACCCATGACTTCTTGCATGGGAGACGAGTGGGCTTACCACCGTGCCTAATTTCTCGGTGGTCATCATTATCTTATATATAAAATAAAAAAGACTATTCATGTTATGGATGCTTAATAAGCTAATTTATGGTTAAACTTTTCATACTGCAGCGAAATTGTTGAAATGAAAAGCAACGTGTATTCTATGGGTTACAACACAAATGTTGTTGATAATTGTAGCACCTTGTCAGTTTTTCAGGGACGCGTCTTTCTTGTGGCTCTAGCTTGGAGCAACCTTGTGCTTCTAACTCTCGTCCTCAAGGTTTATTCATTCAACTCGTCTACTGTATTTTTGTTAAATGCATATGTGTTAATCCTTCATATTGCAAAATATTTGCTGGCAGTTTCAACCAACAAGGGAAAACTCGAAGCTATTATAACTTCTGCAAGTTGTGCTGCATTAATACTTCTATTTGTTGGGGCTGTCTTCGCATACCAATACCATCGCCACTTGTACAAGCTCAAGCAAGATGTGTTTGTCGATGTCGCCGGTAAAAATTTGTGTCTTGACATTGACATTTGTGGTATGATATCTTGACACATGAGTAGAAAGCGACGACTTAAGGAAATGCAAATTCATATTTTTTTCCTCCTCGCAAATTGTGTTGAAGTTGTTTAAACCAATTATTTTACTTTGGAAAAGTTTTTGTGCAACTAATAACACTCATATATGTCAATTTAGGTGAAGATGACTGCAAAATCTCCTTTGGCCAGCTGAAAAGATTTTCGTTGCGCGAAATTCAGCTTGCTACCGACAACTTTAGTGACAGCAACGTAATAGGGCAGGGAGGGTTTGGGAAAGTGTATAGAGGAATCCTCTTGGACGACACAAAGGTTGCGGTGATGAAACGTCTTGCAGATTGTTATAGCCCTGGTGGGGAGGCTGCATTCCTCCGAGAAGTTCAGCTCATTAGTGTTGCAGTCCACCGGAATCTCCTGCGTTTGATTGGGTTTTGCACGACCTCATCTGAGAGAATCCTTGTCTATCCCTTCATGCCAAATCTTAGCGTTGCATACCGCTTGAGAGGTATGTTCTTAGTATATTATTCAATTTTAATATCTTTGTTCAGCTATTCATCCTCGTATGTTGCAAATGAAATAACTTTCAATTTTTTAAATTTACAGAAGTACTTTAGAATGTCAATCCCTTAAACTTTCACACACCAGTCCCTGGTGTGAGATTCCATGAAATTTGGAAACGAGGATTGTACTCCGAGAAGATTAGGACTAGTTGTGAAGAAAAGGACTTGTCAAGATAAACACATCTGATTCTCAATTAAAAGCGGGGATTTACAATCTAAAAATACAAAGTTAAACGCTGCAATTCACTTGAACTCCGGATGGGATTTTGTGATTTTCCCGTGTTTTTCTTATAGTCTCTTCTGTTACGTATTGGCAAGATCATAACTAAAAGATATGGTTTGGATACTTGAAAATTTTCTTTGAATAAATGACAGATTTAAAACCAGGAGAGAAAGGCTTGGACTGGCCAACAAGGAGGCGTATTGCATTCGGTACAGCGCATGGCTTAGAATATTTGCACGAACACTGCAACCCTAAGATCATACATCGGGACTTGAAGGCCGCAAACATCCTGCTTGACGATGATTTTGAAGCTGTTCTTGGAGACTTTGGGCTGGCAAAGCTGGTTGACACGAAAATGACTCACGTCACCACTCAAATCCGAGGTACAATGGGTCATATCGCCCCTGAATACTTGTCCACCGGAAAATCTTCTGAGAAGACGGATGTTTTCGGTTATGGAATAACGCTTCTTGAACTTGTCACCGGACAACGTGCAATAGATTTCTCGCGGCTTGGGGAGGAGGAGGACGTTCTTCTGCTTGATCATGTAAACTTCTCAATCTTTTCCACGCACTTGAGCAATATAGCACAGCTGATGAATTTTCCTGCAAGATAATGTAAGTAATAAAGGACGAATTTTCATATATTTAAGCATTGAAATTGTGTGCGCTCTTCTTTTTTTTTTTTTTTTTTTTTCATAACAGATAAAAAAGTTGCAGAGGGAGAATAGGCTGCAAGACATTGTGGATGGAAACTTGAAGTGTTATGAGCCCAAAGAAGTGGAGACAATCATTCAGGTTGCTCTCCTCTGCACCCAACCGACACCAGAGGACCGTCTGACGATGGCGGAGGTCGTGAAAATGCTGCAGGGAGTGGGTCTTGCCGAGAGGTGGGCTCGGTGGGAGCAGCTTGAAGAAGCTAGGAATCGAGAATTATCACAATTTTCTCACCATTTTTCATGGGCTGATGAGACTACACATGACCAAGAAGCTATACAGTTGTCCAAAGCAAGATAATAGGCTTTTTCCTATATCATCATGTCTCAATTTTGAGAGTAACTTTACTGATTTCACATATCAGGTTCAGATAAACCATAAAAGTCTGTATACAAGTTGACACAGCCTTCTTCTTTTTCTTTTTCTTTTTTTGGTGAATAAACTGTTTGTGGATAAGTACTATTATGTAAGATTGTTGCAAACTAATTTCCTTAATATGGTTGCTAATGATTCTTGATCCTTTTCTTCTCCATTCCTTCTAAAGACGCTTCCTTCCGTAAATACTGTTACAAAGAGATTTTATCACACCTGACTCCACTTTCATTCCACATTCGCCTCCACCTTAAGGTGTAAATTTCAAATTATACAACCTAGGTCTAAAAATATTAAATAGATAAGAAATTGAATTTCAGATAGACAGATTTCATAGGGGAAAAAAATTGTATTCTCACAAAAGAATAAATAAAACAACCTCTTAAATTCTGTCTCTTACACAAACTTGGAATCTCAAGAACTAACTTACCCTTAAAAAATAACTACGCCAAAATGAATATTCAAATCTTTGCAACAAAGGAGTATCTACATGAGATGCAAGTAAAATTTACACAAGGACACATGGAAAATTTATATACAGTGAACTAATCGAATTTCCAACGCATCTTTCTTCGATGAGCAACACAAACCCCTCTCACCATCTTTTTCCGATGAATCCTTATTATGTTCGTTCAACTCTCTTCACCTTTCAATAATCATGCCGTCAGAACTCTTCCGACACCTCTTCATCGGGTAAGATCACGGTCAGAAGCGAATACTTAACACGAAGTGATATCTTGCCACTTTCAACAACAAGCCTTGCCCCAGAAACAGCCCAATAACCGGGTGAGTCCTGTGGTCCTCTTGTCATTTCTCTCGTGTCAACAAACCTCAGAAGTTTAGGGGTCTGTGTGGGAACCGGAGGGCCTCCAGGGTAAACAGCAGAATTTATGTTCACATCAGAAGGCTTCGGAGGAGGTTTTTGAGCGGTCGAGAAAGGAGTGCTGAAGATTGTTGAGATAATTCCAGATTTTTGGGCCAGTCCCGGGGAACCGTCCCATTCAGGCTGTCTCGCAGTTGTTGCACTAACAACTTTAGAGAAATGGAGTCTCAAGAAAAGAACTTTCTTCATACCAGAGTCTCCAACTTCAAAGTGAGCCCCAGTGACAACAGAGAGATCGTCGTTAGCCTCAACCGGGGCCGTGCAGACATGAGAGAAGCTCTTCCACTGAACCTTTTCGTAATACCTGCGGTCAGAGGAGCGATGGGAAACATTGCCATTTACTTCATCCTGCAGTTCGAAGGTCTTTGGCAAGGACGAGAGATGCTGCAAGTGGATTGCTAAGCAGTTGCTTCTTTTTCCCTCCAGATAAAGTCGGAGACCAGTCACTGGCTTCTTACCCACATCAACCTATCACAATCGTAATTCAGATATTAAAAAATACTAAAATTATGCAAATATTGAACAGAAATAAGCTAGCTATGCAAAGCTGATATTATTCTTATCCTTGAATAATCCCCACAGTTTAAAACAGGAAAAATTACAAAATCACTCTTGGGCTGTTCAAGTGAAATTCGGTCCCCAACTTTGCACTATTGAAAATTACAAAAGTAACTACTTAGATTACAGATCTCTAGAGAAAAAAAAAATTTCTGGAAGGTATGTGTAATTCTTGACAATGCAAGGTTAAAAATCGAATTTCGCTTGAACTTGGGGAGGATTATGTGATTTTAACTTTAAAAAAGCAAAACTGCATCATATGCAACAATGTAAGACATCTCTTGTATTTTCAATAGATAAGAAAGGGAAGAAGTAGCATTACCGGAACTGTATTAACATAGAGCTTAGGACCCATGAAGCTAAACTGCAAAGACGCACCACCTTGTGGCTTCTTCTGAGGTCCAAGGGCAAGCTCACCAAAAACCGGTGCCCACTGCCTTGGAAGTTGGAAGTCCAAAAACTGATGCAGTTCTTCAATTGGTGGCTTATCTGCACTTGATAAAAAATAAAGTAAATATAAAAAATAAATAAATAAATAAACACATTAAAACTATGCTTATACCACAAGCGTTTTAACAGAATCAAAAGAGTGACAGAGACATGTAATAGAAAGCATTAGCGTGCGCACTGACAGAAGAAGAGTCATACTTACATCTAAGGTAGAGATTAACAGCATGGGTTAAAAATCCACTTCCATTAATGCCACTCAGTAATGATGTAATCGGGACTAATGACATGGAGACTACATCAGGTTCAAAATAAACAGTCTGACACCAGTCGTCATGGGATAGATTTTTATGTAAGCTTCCACCTTTTCTCTTGCAAATGAATTTAGTATCCTGCAACTGAAATATGCAAAAGATATAAGCTGTTGCCGATCTCTACTGTAAAGCCTTTTTGGCATCTTGTGATTGTTTGCTGGTTTATGTCAAAAGAATCTTAAAACCTTAAATAATGGACATCATGACATTAAGAAAACTACACGGATAACCCAGAAGCTCTTCTAAAAGAAACTAAATCTTAAGGAATCGACACTGTTTAATCACTTCAAAGAGTCGATATAGATCATAATTCATCACAACTAGGAGTCAAAATTTAATCTGAAACAGTGAGCTTAAGGGAGTTCAATGTTTTCCTGATTGTGTACCTCTGAAGTAGAGTAAGAACTCGAAGGAATCCTATCCATGATAGTTCGGCCATGCTCCGGAGTGAACTGAAACAGAACATAAAACAAGTTTATAAATAATACATCCACAGCATATGATCAAGCATTTCTTTCGCCCCGTAGTACATAAAACTGCGAACCAAATTAAGTTTGAGAACTATTTCCCAACATTAAACGGCTTGAAGGAGCTCAAGAAGTTAAGGAATTATATATTTGATTGAAAAAAAAAAATTTAACCAAGAATCTTATTGAAGGGACAAGGTCCCAAGGTACCAAATACCACCAAACCTATAAAGAAATCAAATTTCAAGGATGCATGACAGCTCTTTGGGAAGAACATCATATGCGAGTTTTTTTCTGAGAAACCTCAGGTACTTCAAGATCTAATCTTTAGAAAGAATGGAATTAATTTAAGGGGAATATAAAGATAAAGTTCTCGAAACCTTGTTTCTCATGTTGGATTTTTCAGAACTCCTCCTTTCTATGAACATCTTATCTGCTATGTCCTTTAGTTTCTTCTGTATATCAGCAGGTTGAAGAGGTGACGAATACAGCTGCTTCATGTAAATTGCATCTTTGCCTCCCATTTTCACACCAACAATAACATGAGTACCATACCTTTCAATGAACCTGGAAATAAAGAAGCATATACCACATGATAAGTTTTCCAAAGTAAAAACAGATGAATTAGATTCAGCTATCTATTAATAAAAGGTGAATTTTGCATAAATGGATCACCATGACTATGACGCATTCTAGAAACATGCATAATAAATCAACTTACGTCATTAATTATGGATTTCACCAAAAAAACAAGGAAAAATATTTCAGTTAAGAGTCCAGAGAACTAAATCAAGTATATAAAACAATTTCCTCCGTGGGTTACGAACAAATAATCGTAGATGAATATTGTGAACCCAATGAGAATGTATTGCTAATATGACTGCCATTCATCACCATTAGTAATGCATCACCACATGTACGACAGGAGCATAGAACTGCCATGTGGCAAAAAGTAAAATTAGTGGGTCACACAAAGCATTTTTCATCGGTAATAGCGCCGTAAGAAGTCCACCTTGCCAATGCAGCAGGGTCCCAGGAAGATGGCACAGCTTGTTTGACATGATCACGCAACACCACCTGGGATTTCTCAAGTGCTATGTTGTAGAGCGTCAAGGAAACTCCATCAAATGCAAGGGCTTTGGTGTTGGCAGCATCTTTCTGCCAACCTCCTGTGAACTCGAAAGCAGTGTTGAAATGGCCCGTTGGGATTTTACCGGACAGAGATAACTCCTGATTAAACTGTTCCGACATCTACAAAACAACAAATAAGCAAATACATTTTACTAAAATCCAACTATACAAAAAAATTTATATGTACGTATATATTATATTAGCTGTCTCTATCATATAGGCGTAAGATAACAAGAATATCACTACAACAATGTAATCCTCTGAATTTATAAAACAAGAACAACTTTACTTCAACCATTTATGGAGGTTTAATTTAAAGTCATATTTACAATCTTATGGTTATTTAAGTCCCTGTGTTGGTCTCAAAATCCCATAAAATTTATGTCACGTTAACAACTAATTGTTAAGTCCCCCCCAAACAGAAAAGTAGGGACTAAATTGCAAAGAAAATAAGTGCAAAAACGAAAGTACTAAATTAGAAAATTCAGAATTTAGAATTTATTAGAGTTGCCAAAGAATTCACTACCAACTAGAAAGGCTCAACTAATTTGCTATTGTTTCAGCCAGCGAAGCAATTGAACTACTACAACCATAAATAAACAAAAAAAGAGCATCTTCAAAATTCCTTTTTTTTTTTTTTTCTTTTTTTTTTTTTGCCCCGTTTTTAAAATAGAGTAAATTTAAGAAAAAGAAAAGAAAATACCTGCTGAAAAGAGAGAACATCAGAGCCGAACCTCATGCGCTCACCTTTATCGCACTTGATGGATTTGGGGACATTCCGGATACAGATTCCACCGGGAATCGCGATTTCTCGAAGGGAGTCATCGTCGACGGCGATGAGACGGTGGTCGGCGGCATCGGAGACGGCGGATCTCTTACAATACTTGAGGCGCAAGTCAACGGTGAGGTCGTAGCCCAACCCTACCGCCTGAATCGCTGCTTCGGCGGCGGCTTTCTGCGCGGCGGTTGAGGACCTCCCAGCCATAACCCAGTAAAAAAAACAAAAAACAAAAAACAAAAAAAAACAAAAACAAAACAAAAATCGAAGCTTTGTAGTTGGTTTGGCTGGCGAGAAAGGAGAGGAAAAGTCCGATTCCGGAGAAGAGAAGAGAAGAGAAGAGAGAAGAAAGAAGTGGAAAGTGAGAATCAAAAAGCAAATGAGGGAGAAGAAGAGAGTTAAAAAGGAGAGATATTTTTAGTAATAAGTTTTTAGAATATAATGTATAAGTGGGTACTGGTCAACATGAACGATGAAGAGAGAGACAGAGAAAGTGGAGAGAGAGAAGAGAGAGAGAGTCAAAGGTTGAGTGCTTCTGGTGCTGGGTGGCGTGCGGCTATAGACTTCTCCGAGGCTGCCCCTCTCTCCTCTCTCTCTCTCTCTCTCTCTCACTCCTCTCTTTCTCTCTCCACTGCATGGCAATTGTCATCTCTTCATCTTCATCTATTCTACTCTCTCTCTCTCTCTCTCTCCTCTCTCTCTCTCTCTTATTTTTTGCAATTTTGCTTTTGGATTGTTTTTCTTTTCTTTTCTTTCTTTTTTAAATCATTTTATTGTTGTTCGTGACTTTTATTTTTAATTTTTTTTATAATTAGCCTCTTTATGTGGTTTGTCCTACATGTGACTTGGTAGTTGGGGGTCAAAGAGCGGGAAGAACAGGACAATACCAAGCATACTTTCTCCTCCCCTACTATTTTGTAAATTTACATGTTGCTCCCTAAACTTTGATATTAATGGAAGTTTCTCCCTAAACTTTGATTTTTTTTTTTCATATATAGGTTATACTTCAAAATTTTTATAGAAACACCCTAGTACATGTTCATTCGAAGGGCACAAACAAGAATTTGAGATGATGACGAAACATGACAAATCCCATGTGTGAATTTTTTTTTTTTTAAATCTAAATATTAAACGGCAAGATCGATTTGAAATGCTATACAAGACTAATTTTTTGAGAGTGGCTTTTTAAATTTTAAAATTTTGGGAACGAACTTCATTAATTTGCGGAAGAAAGAAATAGAGGTAGAAGTTAGAACCATCAAAAAAACAATTTGGATTGTTCAAAATTGGTGGGGGAAGAAAAAACAAGCTGTAGTTCCAATTATTATTGCTTATACTGCTTATATCGTAGTATATATTTGTGAGCCATGTTCAACAATATTGTTATCTATTTATTTTATTTGGCTTATTTCCTTCCCTTTGTTGGAGAAAATAAAGAGAGTAAAACAATAGTCACGAGGAGCAGACGGCACCTAATGCAAGCAAGGGACTTTACCGTCGCCCAGAATTTAGGATGATAAAAGAGGCATTTTTTATTTATTTATTATTATTTTTTTTAAGATACTTGCCGAACCATTTGACTAATCTGTTGTGGCTGACCAAATCCTTTCTTTCTTAAGATAATAGTGCAAAACAGTTGACCAATCTCTTGTCCCTTTTTTTTATTTTTAAAATATACTATACATATATATATATATATATATTATATCAGAAGAACCAATCTCTGTTAGTTGCTCAACGTGAAATTTTATTTTTTAAGAAAAAAAAAAAAAAAAAAAAAGAGCCGGTTTCAAGAAACATATGGGTAAAAGCGGCTGGCTTCTATGACTTCTGATGAACTTTCCTTTTTTGCCACAAATTTGAAAGATTAATGTGGCATGCATCACTATCATTGACGGATTCGTCCGTAATTGCATATTTGCAATTTGCATGTGGGAACGCATTTTTATGTGAACATACCAAACATGCAATTGGCAAAATATCACTCTCTCTCTGTCTAATAAGCAAACCACACTGAAATTACGCTGGAAACTTTATGATCACAAGCTTCTTATGCTTTTCTTTAAGATTTAATGATGTGTTGTTTTACAACAAAATCTGCAAGCTACAAAGTTTCACATACCATCACAATACCTCTTTTTCGAGTTTCAACACTGCCATGAACGCTTCTTGAGGAACATCAACTTTACCGATTGCCTTCATCCTTTTCTTTCCTTCAGCCTAAAGATAACAGAAATGACATTAAATCAATCGTGCACAAAACTAACAACTCTCTTTTTTCGTAATTCACTAGATCGGCGAGAAGAAAACTAGCATTGGAGTTCCATGGACTGGGCAATATACATACTTCCACTAAGAGAATTTTATACGCTTAAAGGAGCTTCTGCAATCTCACCAAAATTCAATTTCTAAACAGACGCATATTTTAGCACGTATGTACCTGTTTTTTAAGCAACTTCTTTTTCCTCGTAATATCTCCACCTAATCGAGTGAGAAAGAGAAAACATCAGTGACAAGAGAAAGCTTTCTAGAGATACCACTTTCCACAGTGAGTCAATTTCTCACCATAGCATTTGGCTAAAACATCCTTTCTGATTGCTGATAATGCCTCACTAGCTATCACTTTGTTTCCTATGCATGCCTGTCGTGGATACACCACACAAAGTTACAACCATGTCGGTTGAGCACTCGCTAACTGATAAAAATGGGACTTTAAGATGGTAAATAAAAGTGGAGCAACATGTTCTTAATATTTAAAAAAAACGGTATTTAGAACCATAAAACTCTTGAAGGGTAACCCAGCAAAAGGTGAATGAAGACTTACTTGAATTGGTACTTTAAACATTTGTCGTGGTATAAGCTCCTTCAGCTTTTGTGCCAAAGCCCTTCCAACACCATATGCCTTAAAAAATAAAAAAATAAAAAAAAAAAAAAAAAGAAGAAGAAGCAAAACATTTAAGCAAGCGAAAATTATGCGAGATTTTTTTTTTCTTGGTCTATTCTTCATTTTTTTTTTCTTTGGGGTTCATACGCTACATCTGTACTTTGACGTCCATGCTTCCTTGATGAAAAGAATTATTTTATAAAACGTTATGTCTGACACCCACCATTGTTAAATATTGTTCCTTGATATCTCTCGGAGAGTTCAAATACAAACTAGTATGAAAATTATGAGCCATTCATAGCTCAAGAGTACCTTATCCTTGTGAACAATAGTAGCTAATGGTTCGACACGATCACCAGTTAATCTGAATGTCAAGTTTTATCAGATCACTTTCCTTGTACCTGAAGTCAATTTGATACACAGTAACTAACTGAAAGTGCATTATTTTTGTTACAATCAATGCACAAAAGGAACAAAACAGGTCTCCAGTATGAAAGGCAATAAAGAAGTATTCTCCGGTTAAATTGACTAGGCATCCTCTTTTTAATTTCTTATTTTCTCTTTTCATCTAAGAAGCTGCATCAACTATTATAATTTTGTACTGGTTATAGTTCAGATGTTTAAAAATAAACATTTCTGCACTTCAATTTTAGTATGCAACTGCCACAAAGAAAAATATGATTCAAATGACTTGCTCCATGAAACTGGGGAATTCTTCTGGGAAGTTAAAATTATTTGTCACACACACAAAAATGCTATTGTACTTATGATTGCTTATTTAACTTTCTCTAAGATGACGTTAGTTGCCCAGATGTGGCATAAATTGCATGTCTAATTCAAATCTTGATGTTTTGCGATGATAGGATCATCACGAAGCTGCATTTATGTTTATGTGAGACAAAGTCGTGCACGTACCCGACAAATGTGTACTCCATGCTGGCATAACCTTTACTTCTGGATTTCAGCTGGTCAAAGAAATCACCCACCATCTGTAAACGAAGAAAGAAAAGGGGAGACGTGAAACTGTTAACAGAGTTTACAAGTTACTTGAGCAATTCAAGTTGACTACAGGGCGGGGAAAAGAACCTCTGCTAGGGGTAATTCGTACGTAATCGATGCCCTATTCTCAGTAATAAATTTAATCTCTTTAAACTCTCCCCTTCTATCTTGAGCCAATTCCATGATTGAGCCAATATAATCTTTGGGTGTAAGCATCTCAATCTATAAGATTTAACGCTACCAAGCATCAGGGAAACATCAATAGTTGAAATCTATGCTTCATCAGAACTACAAACAACAAAAGCGGGCATATAATATTTCAAGGTAAAAGTACCTTGACATAAGGCTCTTCAATTGACGTCCTTTTTCCAGGTTCAGGAAGTAAAGATGGGTTTGAGCACTCCACCTTCAAGATATTCAAGAAAAAAATAGACCAATGATATAACATGATATTATGCAAAATACTGAAGGAAATTCAATAGCAACCTCTGTAAATAAAAACAACAATATCGATACGACCATGGACATGTCAATTCTTTTCCGAAAGAAAATAAATGAGTTTAGGATTGAGAAGAAATTACAGTATCACCATTTACACAGTTCACTCTGTACACGACACTTGGAGCAGTAGTTATCAGACTCAAATTGTATTCTCTCTCAAGCCTTTCCTGTAAAGTAGAACAGCGTGTAACTCATAAGGATAAATTCGAGATAGTGTTTCCATCACGTGCAAAAGGGGAAAAAGATCAGCAATGGTGTGGCCAAGAGCTAAGCCCACGTCTAAATCTTGTAGTATACAGAAGGTGGTAGAATCAGAGAATACCTGAACAATTTCCATGTGTAGAAGACCCAAGTACCCACATCTAAAGCCAAAACCCATAGCACTTGAGGTCTCAGGCTCAAACTGCAAGTGAAAGATTTATGAGGAGCAAATATTTTGTTGTTATTCGTCAAAATCCCTAGCTATTTAGTATATAAAAAGCAATGAGAAAGCTGCATGATATATAATTGGGCATATTATGTTATATACGCAAGGAAACGATCACATCAAAATAGAATAGCAGGCATTGCTGCAATTTACCCTCACATGCAATACAAAAGATCAAAACCCCACCTTAAGCTCCTGATTGTAACACATCATTTACCATTCAAAACATAACAATTTAAATAAAAGTTAACCTAAAAAAAAGGCTGTTGCAGGAAATGCAGATGAAGGATCCAATCCAATACACAATTAGGTAGAAATATTAACCCTTTTTTTATTTTTTTTTTTGGGTCCAAAAAATGCCGAAACTCATAATATCTCAGTATGCTACTAATCTTTCCAACCTTCAAAGCAGCATCATTAAGTTGCAGTTTCTCAAGTGCATCACGCAATTCAGGGAACCTGCCAGTAAGGTATACAGGATTGAACAACAGTGACAACACAAGAAAACACAAAAATCTATCCATAAGATTAATTAATATAAAAATTCCAAGAGAACACTACTGGTCTGCATCAACAGGAAACAAGCCGCAGAACACCATCGGTGTGGCTTCCTCATATCCAGGCAACAAGTCTTCTGCCCTTCTAACATAATGGGTGATAGTGTCCCCGACCCGTGCATCAGCTACTGATCTTATAGAAGCTGAAAGATAGCCAACCTGAGAAGCAACAAGATAGTGTGCAAAAACCAAGTAAAACTTCATGGGCGTGTCGCCTTCAAAGTCACTTAAACGATGCAGATTTAAATGTTCCCTATTTGCTTTCAGATTAAGTCTATCTCCAAAGTCCAACCCCCATGCCATTTGTTCTAAATTTCAACTCTTCACACAATTTCTCTTTCTCAACCAATTGTAGTAAATATTGGGACCAAGTGAGTTTATGTATGCATGTCCATGTTTAAGTGTGCCTGTTTATACGTGAATGTGCATGTGCATTTGTATGCGACAGAGAGATCAAACAAAAACCACGAAAAACAAAAAACAAAACAAAACAAGATCTGAAAAGTACTTTAGAACAGTCCCAAGCAGTTGAGCCATATAAACACCATGAGGAACATTACCTCACCGGCATATAATTCTTCAACTTGTAACTGATTGGGGGATAATACTCCAATTTCATCAGCATAGTAGTCCTGTAGTCTAAGAAAAGGACGTTAAAGTATGTCCTAAACGCCAACTACTTGAGAAGAAAAAATTGAAATATGCACAAATGAGTAATATTATAAAATATACAAGAAGGAGCAATCCTTTTTGCACTGTAATCGAGGGAAAATTAAAAGAAAACATATTTTACCTTGTCACTGGCCATAAAATAAATTCTGTCCCCTTTTTTTATCTTCCCATCAACAACTCGAAAATATACAATGACACCTCGATATGGATCGTAGTAACTGCAAAAGATTCAAAAACAATACATTGAGATTAATTAAAAGATCAAATTCCAAATTTAATAAAGTGTGGTACAATAAAGTCAATTATCAAGAGACTAGATTACTAAAAGATCGAGTTTGAATGACGATAGCAGGGCCAAATCAAATACCTATCGAATATTAAAGCTCTTAATGGCTTATCAGCAGTATCGTTAGGTGGGGGAATCCTCTCAACAATTGCATCTAAAATTTCACTTATACCAATACCCTCCTACACAAGAAAAGCATTACCAAATAAACATATTCACAGCAAGAACTACTGAAATTCTTCAGTGCAATTTCCCAGTAGATGCATGTGACGAAGTTCGTTTAGTAGAAAAAAAGACAAAGGAACTAACCTTTGCGGAGCAGCGTATTGCATTGCTACAGTCTAAACCAACGATCTAGATTCGGGGGAAAAAAAGAGTGAGACTTAATGATTAACCAACAAGAAGTAAAACAGAAGCCACATAAGCACTAGATATATTCATGCAACAACCTCCTCAATTTCCCTCATAACCCGCTCTGGTTCAGCACCCGGAAGATCTATTTTGTTCAAAACCTGTAAGAAGCAGTTGTTATGTCACTGGTTTCATGAAATATAACTATCAACTGTAAGGAGGAAAAAAAGTAATCTTCGATAACATCAAATACAAGAAGATAACACAATGAAACTTACAGGAATAATTTCTAGGTTGTTTTCCAGCGCCAAATAAACATTGGCCAGCGTTTGGGCTTCCACTCCCTACAAAATTACAACTCCAAACTCATTAGAGGTGATAAATGACAAATCCAAAGAAAAAAGGTACATGAAAGATTGATTGAAAAAAGTCACCTGGGAAGCATCTACAACAAGGAGAGCACCCTCACAGGCAGCAAGAGATCTAGAAACCTAACACACAAACCAGTTTTGTGAGGAAAATAGTAATTGGTAAATGCTTTTCAACACGACTTTAAGACCATGAACCAGTTAGTGCACATCAAAAATAATTAAACAATTCATCATATCAAAAGTAACAAAAATGCGTGGCATATATTGCACACACCTCATAAGAGAAATCGACATGCCCCGGAGTATCAATTAAGTTGAGACAGTAGGGCTCGTTTTTTAACATGTAACGCATCCGAGCTGCCTGCCACCAACATCAATACGAGCAATGAGTAACCAATGTTAAGACAACTGATTAGTTATGCAGATTGTTCTCTAATCTGTAATTAGTTAAAGCTGTTAGCCAACCTGGAGTTTGATAGTGATGCCACGCTCTCTCTCCAAGTCCATGTTATCAAGAAACTGATCCTTCATCTCACGCTTCTGGACAGTCCCCGTCATTTGCAGCAACTTATCCGCCAGAGTCGATTTCCCGTGATCGATATGCGCAATTATACAGAAATTCCTGATATTCGAAATCGGAACCTACCAAAAAAAAAAACAGCAGCAATGATAAAATAACTAGAAAAGAAAAAAAAAACAAAGAAAACAAACAAACAATTTCGCAGGGAAATGCAGAACCTTCAAAAGACGGTCGTGGCCAACTTGAGCGGCGAAATCGAGATCGGAGAAGGCAGTTCTGGAAGCAGAAGCCTGGCAAGAGATGGGGAAGGTGGGAGGCCGGAGACTGGAGGAGTGAGAAAGAGTAGTAGAGAGAGAAAGCGGAAAGGGAGAGAATTGAGAGAAGAGAGAGGAGGTGGTGGTGGTGGTGGTGGTTCTTCTGGAGTGGTGGTGGTGAAGAAAAGTGGATACAAGAATCGCCTGAGAAGAGAGATTGGCCGCCATTTATTTATTTATTTATTGAAGCTGGGAGAAATGAGTCTGTCGCTGAAGAAGAGAACCGAGAGAGAAGAGAGACGAGAGTGGATTTGCAGCCACAAAACCATATGAAGCGGTAAGCGAGTCGCGGGAACTCTGACGCGGCAGTGAGCGAGTGACTGGCACCTCTCCTCTTCTATTGACTGGATTGGGTTGGGCTCTTCATGTGTCTTTCCTACATCCGAACCCACTTTACCAAAGCCCGCCTGCTCTTGGCAGCCCGGTACGCATGAAGCTGCTGGCTAAATGGTAATCAATAAAAAAAAATTCCACCTCAAGGGAAGAGCGTACAAATTAGCTAAGCCGGTTCGTTCTTCTCCTTCAAGACTTTCTTTCTTAATAATAAAAACTTTTGACCGTCCCATTAGTTTTGGATACATCAAAATTAATAAAATTTACTGGACCTTATTTTCTTTTACAAACTTTCAAAACAACGTAATAAAAAAAAAAAAAAAAAACTCCTTTCCTTCCGGCGGCCCTCATCCCTCCGGCAGCCCTATCCACGACCACCCCGCCACCTTTCCTTTCCTCGGCCGATGGCACCAACCAACCCATCGCCCACATTGGGAGCTCGCCGGCCTCGCGAGCCACTCACCGCCGAATCACAAGCGCGTCGGCCTCGCGAGTCACCCTTCACCCAATCGCGAGCTCGCCGGCCTCGCGAGTCACCCATCGCCCCATCGTTAGCTCGCCGGCCTGAGTCCGAAGGAGTGTAGTCTTGTCGCGGCGGCCGACTCGAGCTGGTTCGTTAGATCTAGCTTTCGGTTATGGATTTCGTGGGTGTTGGTGACACTCACATCGCTAGGTCGGATCCGGGTGGTGCTGGGTTGGAGATGGTGGTCGGCATCAGTCCGAGCTCCTTATAACGCGAGTGGCCGCCGTCCGTGATGGATAATGTGAATAACTGGAGCCTGTCGAAGAAATTTATCAGATTAATTGAAGCCTGTCGAGACCTCGCACAAGCCAATTCGTTCAGAATTCCCATCCGCATAATTCTAACCTAAATCCAAATGCCCTCTACGCCGCCCAAACGAGAAAAATAAAAAAGAAAAAAAAAAAACTTTTGCAAAACAAGATCGTAATAGTTATTAAAACCTAATCGCAGAAACAAGAGAAGATCATCGGAAATTTCAAGATCCAAAAAGAACGACCAAGACTACTTGTTTAGAAATACGACGATTGAGATTATGATTGAAACAATCAACTCAATGACTCCTTGCTTTCATCGCCGGCCACTGGATCTGAGGGCGACCCACGGTTACGACGGCGTGAACACTCCCTTTGGCTCCGACAACTCGTTAGATGCGACGGCGCCGACGACCAGACGAAGGTCGGCATCCTTGAGCAGCAGTAGTTTCCCTGAGCAACAGAGGGTTTTTTTTTTTTTTTTTTTTTTTTTGTTCCCCTCTAATTTCAAGTGTGATCATGTGTTTCAATTCTACAATGATACTCAAAAATTGTGACCCAATTGATGGGGTAAAATTGGAAGATTCCATTGTAGAATTGGCCCTTCATAAGTTGAGTATGACAAATATTTATTATTATCTCACGTGAAATTGTAATTCAACTAAGAGGTTATTTTAAGTATATGATTCTCTAAAAAAAAAAAAAAAAAAGCTATTGTTTGTAGATAAAAATGTTGAAATAAATGTATACCCCTACATAACTTGCATGAAGCGGCCAAACCATATATGTTAGAGTAACATGTGTACACCCTTTTTATGGACAATTTTCAGTACCCTTTGAATGAGTTAAATTAGCCCATATAACATTCGTTATGTTAAAGCCGTTAGGCCAATGCAATAGTACTCGTGGGCATGAGTATGACTAATGAATTCGTTCTAACTGGGGGCTCTCCCCTTGGGATTCTCTCTCTGCAATTGGGTTATAACTATTTTTGTTAATATTAACAAATATTTAAATAAATAAAAAACAACAACATTTATTTAGAAAACCAAAATTCAAAATTTTATGTAAAATTATAAGATATTAAAATAACTAAATAAATACATAAATTGATATATTTTCTTCAATATAATTACTTATAATATATTGAATAAATGTGTAGGATACTGGATACAAATGCAATGGGTAATGTAAACAGCAAAATATTGGTGAAATGAAAAACTTAATTCAATATATTTTTTACAGTCTCATGGTATTTTACAAACATAATTTATGTATTTATTAACCCAATACAACATGTAGTTAACTTTTTGTCAAAAATTAATATTCTTTTATTTGAAATGAAACGAAATTTCTTCTAAGATTATCATAAATTACAATTTTGATATCTTCCGTCATTGAGACAACAATCACACACGTAATTAAAACTATCGAAAGATTCGCATGTACACACCCATTTCGTGATCTACAAGTGATAGAACCTTTTAAAAATTGGTGTTTACATGTAGAAAAAGATTAAAATCATAATTAATGATAAGTTTATGAGAAAGTATTGTTTTATATTCAGATGTATGGGTGAAAGTAAGATAAGTAATAAAAATAAATAAAGAATTATGGATATTATCATAGAAATTTTTAGATATTTACAATAGAAATGTGGAAAATTTGCGTAAAATAATGGTAGAAATGTGTAATTTTTAAATCGTAGATGGAAATGTTTTTGATAGAATCCGAGGGGAGTAAAAATCTGAAAATGCGATGGATTGGATACCGAATACCGAATACCGAATACCGAATACGGCAGTGGTGAAGGCAGTAACATGCACACTTCCGTATATAACCATTAACCAACCAAAAGGTCCAAACCGAAAAAAAAAAAAAAAAAAAAACCCCCAAATCCACAGTGAGCGGGAGACTAGAGAGTCCCAGGTGGCAACTTTGGTCTGCTTTCTCTCATTTTATATCTCTTTATTTATTTGTTATTTATTTTTTTCAATTTGTAATTTTTGGAGGGGGGGGTTGAGTAAGTAGGTACTATTTTGGGTTTGGGTGTTGCCTTTTCCTCTTCTCCTCCTCATCCTCCTCAGCAAAAGCAATAGTTATTGACTACTACTACTCACTCATTTCCTCTCTCTCTCTCTCTCTCTCTCTTTTCTTTCCCATTTCCGTTCTTCATTCATTCTTTCTTTCTTTCTTGCTCGCAGCTTTCCCATTCACTATTTTCCTTTCCGGATCCACAGACCAAACCTGAGTTCCCGCCGGAAATGCCGCAGCCGCCGCATTCTCGGGCGTAATCTTCGCCCAAACATGCAGGAGACGCTACTCACCTTCTCCGGCGAAGACATCACCACAACCACCACCACTTCCTCCAAGAAGAAGAAGAAGAAGTCTCTGCCGCTGCCTCACCCGCAGCCGCAAGGCAGGGACATCGACATCGAGTTCCTCCTCCCGCCGCCGCCTTGCGTGGTGGTCGGCGGCCGGAGCCACCGATCTCACTCGGCGTTGCGGCGCGTGGCTCCCACGCTCTCCGTCGACGGCGCGTGCTCCTCCACTGTCGAGAAGGTGCTTCCGAACGGGGACATCTACACGGGGACGTTCTCTGGCAACGTGCCGCACGGGAGCGGCAAGTATCTTTGGTCGGACGGGTGTATGTACGAGGGAGAATGGCGGAAGGGAAAGGCCTCAGGGAGAGGCAAGTTCTCCTGGCCCTCCGGCGCCACCTACGAGGGCGACTTCAAGTCCGGCCGTATGGACGGCTTCGGCACCTTCACCGGCACTGACGGGGACACCTACAAGGGCTTCTGGGTCTCCGACCGCAAGCACGGCTACGGCGAGAAGCGCTACGCCAATGGCGATCTCTACCAGGGCGAGTGGCGCTGCAACCTCCAGGTAACCACGGAACTAATTATCTCCGATGTTTCTGTTCATAAGGATGACCTAGGTTGTTCTTCAAATCGAACCCGCCGTTATACATTCTTAGATTTTAATAATGTTTTTCCTGTACAATGACCGCATGAAAAGTTCTCTCTGAGGTTTGCCGGCATTTCTGGATATTTTCGTGGATATTGATATTTTCGTCTTCGCCTCTCAGGACGGTCGCGGCCGGTATGTGTGGAGCAGCAACGGCAACGAGTACGACGGCGAGTGGCGGAGTGGCACAATTTGGGGGGAAGGCGTTTTGATTTGGGGAAATGGCAACCGGTTTGAAGGGTACTGGGAGAATGGAGTCCCCAAGGGGAAGGGCACCTTCACTTGGTCCGACAATGGCGGTTTTTCCGGTGAAGATGAGCACCTGTACAATCACAAGTCCGGGTTTGAGGCAGCTTGGAAGAGGTCGTCGGTGGACGGGACGAAGCCCGTGAGCTTACCTCGGATTTGCATATGGGAACTGGACGGGGAAGCTGGGGACATTACTTGCGACATTGTGGATAATGTGGAGGCTTCCATGTTTTACAAGGATGGTAGAGAGTCTTACTCTGAACCTCCGAAGCTGCAAAACAAGATTCCCTGTAGCTCAACAGATTGCGAGGTCAAGAAGCCTGGTCATACCATCTCTAAAGGCCATAAGAACTACGATTTAATGCTTAATCTCCAACTGGGTATCAGGTAATTTTTTACTTTATCCTCTGCTGGTTGAGTCCTGGTTCGATGCTTAGGCCTTGTTTAGTAGTACGAGGGAAAGGTGGAAGGGAGTTTAGCAGATGGATTTTAATCTGCAACTAGCTTTCGAGTATTTCTTTTATCTTGTTATTCTTTTTCGTTTTTGTTGGATATTCACTCTTTCTATTCTTGTTAATTGAAGGTACACTGTCGGAAAGCACGCCTCCATACTTCGAGAACTCAGGGCTGGAGATTTTGACCCCAATGAGAAGTTTTGGACAAGGTTTCCGCCAGAAGGCTCTAAGTTCACGCCGCCGCATCAGTCTGTGGACTTCAGATGGAAGGATTATTGTCCAATGGTGTTCAGGTAATTCATTCTATACATTCTTCTCAATGCGAAGTTTTTGGAATTTCTTGCATCATTAGCAGTTTGCTGAAATTTGTTGATTTTGGGTTCTCACAAGTGTTGGGACTTTAATGTAGTAGTCTTGTTATTTTCACTTAGTGGGTAACACTGTAACTGATTTCTTTCACATTTAGACATTTGCGGGAATTGTTTGCGATAGATCCTGCTGATTACATGCTAGCCATTTGCGGAAATGATGCTCTTAGAGAGTTCTCTTCTCCGGGAAAGAGTGGAAGCTTCTTTTACCTGACCCAAGATGAGCGTTTCATGATAAAAACCGTGAAGAAATCTGAAGTCAAGGTTGGTTGCTCTTCCCTTTGGCTTTTTATTCCATTAGATGTGAAAAGAAAACAAATCAACCGAGGAAGAACAGATGCAATGTAGTTATGAACATGAGAGTCACCATCTTTTTTTTTTTCTTCTTGTTTCGATGGCATATAGATTGATTTTTGCCGTTGGTTAATGGTATACCTTGTTCAGGTGCTTATAAGGATGCTTCCAAGTTACTACCAACATGTTTTCCAGTATAAGAACTCCTTGGTAACAAAGTTTTTCGGAGTTCATTGCGTAAAGCCGGTGGGAGGTCAGAAGGTATAATTTGGCCAATTAGTTTTCTACTTCAAGTGCTCTTTTTACCAATTGCTAAGCAGTTTCTAATTTATATTGGTATGTAATGCAAACCAGACGCGTTTCATCGTGATGGGCAACTTATTTTGTTCAGAGTACCGCATCCATAGACGATTTGATCTCAAAGGGTCTTCCTATGGTCGCATAACTGATAAACCTGAAGGGGAAATTGACGAAACTACCACGCTTAAGGACCTCGATCTAAATTTTGTGTTCCGCCTGGAAAGGTCATGGTTTCAAGAACTAATCTGGTATGTGATTTTGAAGCATTTTACTTCAATCATTCTCTTGATACCTGTTCATATTCCTGCTTAGTTATCATATTCTTGAAAACATGATCTATCGAGCTACTTTTATTTAGGCAAATTGAAAGAGACTGTGAGTTCCTGGTAGCAGAGAGAATAATGGACTACAGTCTTCTGATTGGTCTTCACTTCCGCGGCAATTATTCATCGGATGAAATGAAGATGTCACCGTTCGATATGCGTTCTGGTAAGCTAGCTTAATTTCCCAAATCATGTGTTTCGTAGCAAACCTCGGTAGAACTATAAAATTTATCAGAGGTACTAAAGAAAATAACTTCTTGATGATTTTCATCAGGAAACACAGAGGTGAACCATGACGAGGCGTTTACACGGGGTTATAACAAAATTAACGAAGAGCTGCAGGAGATGGAGTGGGTTCTTGTAGGCCGGTATGTCTCATTTTCTTTGATAACTGACTCTGATTCTTTTATTATTATGTTGACTTCCTAAGTGATATAAATTATACGGTTTGACAAGTAGTTGGAAGGAGCAAACATTGGAGGGGAGGGAATGTCGATTGATTTCGTGTTTGTTAAAAAAAAAAAAAAAGGACTACATAATGTATACTAAGGAAGGGAAATAAAAAATAAAAAAAAAAATCATTTTTTATGAACTGGGAATTTCTAATTTTTATTCGACAAAAAGTGCTGGTCAACTTTAGAAAGTAGATAGTTTAATTTGATCAATATTTATCTATCTGTCATTATCAATCAACGATCTTGTAGGTTGGGCCCCATTAACCGGCATCTCCTTTACTACTATGCGCCGTGCCCACATGTTCATGTTTGGTGCCAATGGACCCCCAACTATTAAATATCAATCCCCCTAGAAAACAAATTCCATCCTTTCCTTCCTATAAATGATTGGTTTGATGATGACTTCTCTATCTCTTTTTTTTTCTTTTTTTCTTTTTTTTTTTTCCCCCTCTAAATCGGGAAGTCTTGGATTTAGAAAGATGCTGGGCACGTCATAGAGGAAGCACCCGCAACACGGAATCAGTATTTTCACTCCTAAAATTATTTAGGCATGCATGCACATGGTCGAATATTCACAATTCAAAAAACAAGCAAGCTGTATTTTGTATTTCAGAGCATATATTTTAAATAATAAATAAATTCGTCTGAACTTGAACTTGTTGGGTTCATTTCATCAACTTGAAAGTGGGACTTTGAATTGGGGTGCAAAGTTTTGGTTGGTCATGTTTTGCAGGACAACGGGCTCTCGTGGGTCTGTCGTGGATTTTTTTGGATAGAAACAAAAGTCACTTTATCAAGTTCTTAAACTCAATTATAATGTCTTATGCTGATTGGTAGAACCGACAAGGAATCTCACTTATTTGCTGACTACCTGATGCATCATAAAATTTTCCTAATTCAATTTTATGATGCTACCAAGAAAACCATGACATGGATTCTATTCTTGTAATGGTTTTGTGCAACATTATGCCCAACATTGAGTTAATTGCCATGTGACAGTTCTCTTTTGCTGATACACGAACATAGATATAGCAGTGCTCAAACTGATCATTGAACTCCTATGTTTGGTTGTAATAATTTGCAGGGGACCACTGATACAGTTAGGGGCGAACATGCCAGCCAGGGCAGAGAGAGTGTCAAAGTCGGTGTTGGACCCGAACACTGGAGGCGGGGGAGGGGGAGGAGGAGGAGGAGGAGGAGGAAGTGGAGGTGGAAGTGGAAGTAGCAATTCAACCCCGACGCGGAATGGCAGTGAGATCTTTGACGTAATACTATACTTTGGTATCATTGACATTCTCCAAGATTATGATATAACGAAAAAGCTAGAACATGCGTACAAGTCGTTGCAAGTGGATCCCACTTCCATCTCGGCGGTGGATCCCAAGCTCTACTCCAAAAGGTTCAGGGATTTCATTCATAGAATCTTTGTGGAGGATATTACTAGTACTGACTCGTAATGGTATTTTACAAGATTGGATTGGAGATGCCAAAATTGAAACACAAACCAAACCAAACCAAACCCAACCCCCCACCTCAAGTGTTGAAGAATCTCAAGGGCTCCACAAAATTCCACTGTCACTGCAGCCGGAGGCCTGGTACTTTGTGTATCAAAATATGTGAATGTCTCTCTAGTCTCTACTAACGGGGTTCTTTTGCTGATGGGTCTTTGTTTTATTTTCATCATTTTATTGTATTTTATTTTAGTTTTCAGAAAGCAGCCATGGTGAACTGCAAGAGGACGTGGGTAGTTCGAGCTTTGTATAGCAAGAGGAGGGTATTGGCAGGTGACTTTTTTTTTTTTTTTTTTTTTAATTGAGTTTCAGGCGTGAGATAATTTGAGGAAAGTTGGGGGGTTTTTTTTTTTTTTTTGGGGTGGGTTGGGAAATTTTGAGTGTCAGGGCAGGAGGCAAGAGTATAGAAGATTTGAGATGCTTCCTGTTTGTTTGGGGGGTAGTATTTGAGCGACAAATGATGGTGGGGGAGATTGGTTGGGGAAGAGAGGAGGGGATAGAAGAATAACAACTGTACAGTCAAAAAAGATAAGATGGACAATCGAACGAATTGGAATTGGACTATATTTTTTGTTCTTCATTTTTTTTATTTATTATCCTTTTTGAAAAAAAAATATGTTGAGTTGGCTATGTCGTTGAGGAATTCAAAAAGATGTTTTCCTGGTGGGCAAGAAAGAAAGAAAAGCAGCAAAGATGACCTTGGGGTTGGGGTTGGGGTGGGATTGGGGTTCTCTCTCTCTCTTTCTCTCTCTTGCATTAATATTATATGGGGTTTTTTTTTTTTTTTTTTTTTTTTTTTTTTTTTTTTTGGAGCTAGACATGAAAAGAAGAGAAAGAAAGATGGGGATGTTTCACTGAGTCGTGTTTTTAGCTTTGTCTCAGGGCTCTCTTTTTCTGCTCTCAAGCTTCTCTTTCTTCTCCTCTCTTTTTCCATTTGGCTTTGAAAGTTTTGAACAGTGGGGAATGGCTTACAAAAAAATCAACACAATTTGTATATCTTCTTTTGGCTTTTTTGAACAATGCCACCCAATAAAAAAAAGGAAAAAAAAGAAAAAAGAAAAAAAAAAGAAAGAGCAAATAGAAATGGGAATGTGGTGACAAAGGCAACCTCCTTAGTCCTACCTAACATGTGTTCTTTTTTGCCACGTCTACACTTTGAATGTCGGGATCCCAATTCAAAATTTTTCTCACGTCTCTATCCTTCCTCCTCACTGATTGGTCATCATTTCACTCCTTTTTCCACGACATTCATACGTAGCAATTTTTCTTTTTTTTGCTCTTTTTAATATTTTAGTGGGGAAGGCCGGTATATACATAACAAAACTCTTAATGATAAAATAAATAAATAAAATTAGGAAAAAAAAAAATTTAAGATGAAATTTTTGGATTACACACAACAAGATGATAAAAGCGAACCTTGGAGAATCTTAGGAATAACTGATATCACATACTAGTACTACCAACCCTTTTTTTGAAATCAAATAATTAAACGTTATGCAATAATGTCAAGACCATTCAGTAGTAGGACGAGTGCTAAAGGCGTCGGATCTATTATGCACTGTCCGAAGATTATATATATATTATATATGTATGTATTTATACATACGTACATACGCTTAGATGATACTACAGAGTAGGACTAATAATACGGGTAACAACACGATGAAGTGATTTAAAAACGACACGAATTTCTCGGTTTCGGGTCGGAAAAAATAAGTGTATAGTCAAATTCGGGTGACCTGAATTGGACACGGAAAAAAACGGATCGTGTTCGGGTTGGACCCTATAGAACCCGAACACGACCCGTTTTCATGTGGGTCAATTTTGTATCGATTTCGAGTCCAACCCGAAAAAATGTTTGATATGCTTTTTTTTTTTTTTTACCCCTAAAGCCCCTTTACCTTTAGTCTTTATATTTGTCTATTAGAACTCGGTATTTTGTTGGTGTTATGTTGTTTGAATTTAGACTTTTTAATGTTTGTATTTGGATTTGTGGACTTTATTGTGATGTTTGTATTGTAATAGAACTTTGCCTAACTATGATTGTGAACTTTGCACTTGAGTTGGAAGTTTAATTTTATGATTTTGTATTTGAAAACAAGTCTTAAAACTTATTATTTTGTCAATGGTATGTTCTTGTTGAAAGTAAATTATTATTCTTCTAGGTTTTTTATGAATTTGGGATATAATTTTGCTTAAATTGAATTGATTTTTATGTCAAATTCAAGTTGTAGGTTCAATTTGGGTCCAATTCGAGTTGCGGTTTCAATTTGGGTCAAATTCGTATCGCGGATTCAGTTCGTGTTGTGTGTCATGTTCGGTTCGTGTCGTGTCAATCTGTTACGGATCCGTGTCGTGTTCATGTTGCAGTTTAAAGAAATTTTCATGTCACGGGTCGTGTTCGGATTGGGAAAGAAAAAAATCGATACGATTCTAACACAATACAAATCTGATATGTGATACGAATTGTCAATCCTGTTACAGAGCCTGTAAAACGAAAAAAGGAAAAGAACGAAAAAAATAATGTAATCATATTAGTAATGATAATACTTGGGATTTTGTTTGGTAACGATGAAGATGATGATGAAATGTTTTTTATTTTTTTTGGGTAGTTGTTGATGAAGAGAGGTGAGGATGATAGCAATTCAAATCAGGGACGGGAGATTTTTATTGCCAAATCTAAATGATGTGATGGGCACCTCTAGCTAAGCCAAGATACTATGTATAGTATATGCCATATAGGGGTGGGATTGTAATTTTCATCAAATTTTGATAAAATTTATACATCTTGATAAAATTACACAAAGTGGTTTTTTAATCTTATAAAAAAAAATTGAGTAGTGGCTTTCAATCATCTAAAAAAAATTAAATAGTAAATAAAAATTAAATCTTGGACCACCAAAATCACAGGCAAGGCATTTATCCCAAAAAAAAAAAAAAAAATAGAGGCAAGGGCAGGAATAGGGATAGGAGGATAGGTGCCCCTAGTAGTAGAAAGGGGCTTTTCATAGGTGGGCAAGAAGTAGTGCAGCCCTACTGTTCGGAATAGAAGCCGTTGAGACTACTACCACTAACTAGTCTAGTTTTATTCATAGCTCTACACGGTGATCTGTAATTTTTTTTTCTTTTAATTCCAGAGTCCATACACGCCTCTACTCCTAGTGCCCCCACCCCGTCTCCTGTCCCTATTCACTGCCAATGTTTCCAGAATATCACTTCCCCTTCTTCCTCTTTAAAATTCAAATAGATTACTTTTTGATTCATGTTTGTTGGAGATGAAATTTTTAAGTTAAAATTTATTAATTTTTTAAAAATTATTATTATTTTTATTATTTTTTAAGAAAAAATTAAAAATTAAGATAAATATATATATATCTAATTTAGTTTAAAATTAAACTTAAATACTAAATAAAGCATTATACATTAATAATTGTGTACTCAAAAGCATATTAATACATAAAAAAATAACATTTAGGTTAAAAATCAAATTAAATAAATGATCTAAATAAATACTTTTCATCTACATCTCTGCATCTAAAATAATTTTCATCCTTATCTTTGTCTCTCCGCTTCCGCTTAAAAAGAGGCAGAAATATGATTGAAATCTTTATTAGAGTGTCTTATTTTATACTTGTCTCAGTCTTCAAATTTTTATCAAAAATTCTATTTAAATCTAGATGATTTTTTAAAAGAGTTGTTGGTTTTTTTTTTTTAATTAAAATTAAAAAAAATTTATAGCTTCTGAAAAGGACTCTTCTAAATTGGAATAAAATTTCATAAATTCTGTTCTAACAATTTGATTCATCCGTAATGAAATTGAAAATTAATTTGGACTATGAACCAACATTAATTAGTCAACTTTCGTGGCAATTGCTTATTGCTTTATGTCTCCCAGCTTACCTTTTATTTTTAGAAGAAAATTATGCTCTATTTTTATCAAATTATATCGCATTTTATCATATACTAATTTCTATTCTACTTTCCAAGTTCATTTGTAGGAACTCCATTTAAATCATTTCACTAGATTTCACTTATTTCAATCTCCTTGTCTTTTTTTTTTTTTTTTTTAAAGATCTAATTGGAAATCATATAAAAACAATTGCAATTTAATCTAACTATTTGTGCAAGTATTTTACATTAAGGAGCAACGGTCTCTTGTACAGATAGTAAAATAAATTGACTATAATTATAGTGTATTTTTATGGCTCGAATTAACTGCGTTTATTTGAGTGACATATTTTTGACGAAAATTTATCTTCTGTCTATATCATTAAAATTATAAACCAACCTTTTTATTTTGATGCCTTGCCCTCCTATTATACTATTGAGTAGTGTTAAGGACACTAATTTCAATCACAACTTTTTGAAAGCCAACTCATATTTCATATTTTCATTGAAAAGTACAATAAATTGATGTGACAATAATTAAAATGATTAAAAAAAATGACAACTCATATGTCATATATATTAGTATTTATATATCATACATTTTCTATATTAGTACTGTTATTTGTTAAAAAATACTGAGTTGTCATGTCATGACTCATATAAATTGATTATGGGGCTAGAAGCCACCAGACATTGCACCAAAAATAATACTTTCTTACCAAACTTGGACTATCTTGGTACATTATATGGTTGCCATTTTTCCTGAGTTCCACACTCAGGAAATCCTCTCAAGTAATTGAGGGTTGAGAGGCACCAAATTCTCAGTTGTCCCTTGACCCTCCTCTTCATTTTCAAATTTGTGTCTCCAATATCATTCCACCTTTCCCTTGGTAATAACTAATAATCTCACATTTGTGGACCTTGACCTCTCCCACATCCCTTCTTCTCTTTAAAACCTAACTAATCTCGTCTTAGCAATTTGGTCCTTTTTGTTATAATATATAGGTTTACTGGTAGGACTCTTCCTTGGATTGGGAAGCTAACATAACAAAATTCCCATTTTATTTTGTTTGTTGGACTTGTTTGCGTGCTCAAATCCCTCCTTCATCATGCAAACCTTACCCAACTATATCCACTAGGGCTGGCCCCACTATTACTTAAACGGCCCAATTTCAGTTGGGCTCAATCATGAACTGACCCACTTGAATACATTCTTCAAAGACTCTCATTTCAACGTAATGTTGTTTGTCATGCTTGTCTTTGGTCTCCTATTCCATTCCAAACATTATGAATTTTTCCTCTTTAAGACAATATTATGGTCGATTTTTGGTTTATTAAATGTACTAGAAGTTAAAATTTTGAATATAACTGAAATTTTTTTTTTTTTTTAAATAAAAATTTTAACAAATTGCATATGAAAAATTTCAAGGGAGGGTACGTGAACTAAGAAAAAATTGTAAACAAAAAATTTGCTGATTGGGGTTAAAATACAAGAGAGTCAATGATGAATATATTTACACCTCACTGATTTAATTAATAGTAAGCCTACCTTCCGTGCTTTTAATTTCATTTAATGCCACTTCGGAATTTAAATATACCACCCCCCCCCCCCCCCCCCCCCCCCCCCCCCCAACCACATTCTAAAAGTTACCACAGCTCTCAAGCCAAAATCAAGCAAGCTAAATGCTTATTTAATGCGTAACCTTTTTGTACCCCCCCATAAACTCAAGTCATTCTTTCATTTCCAACTGCTTTGTTCATTATTAATCACATTGATCCACCTCGTTAAAATTACATTAGGGAAGGTAGAGAAAAAAAAAATAGGAAAGACACGCATAAAAAAATACACTACCACACACACACACACCACACGTTACAACCATAATTCAAGACTCACTCTTCATTTGTGAGAAGTACCTATTCCTCATTGCTCTCCTCATGGGAGAGGGATAAGCAGTGAAGTTCGACAAAATCCTTTCCTCATCACTCGTGGGAGAGGGATAAATAATGAATTGTGCTTTACTCTGACACCTAGTAGTAGAGACTATTCCCCAAAGGAAGGGGCTGAGCTTAGCCAAGCGGGGGAGGAGTGGATTATATCTCCTCAATGCTCTATGCCGAGGACATTGCGGACGAGGCAAAATGACAACTCAGTAAAATCCATAGAGTTATGGGATTTAAACTAGAGAGTATTCAGTATTTGAAATATAAGGTCAACAAGCTGCAGACTATTCTCCACGGATATCTCATAAGCAATTCAAATTACAAACTTAGAAATATTTACTAGATTTTATTTGTTTATTTAAATTTATTATATTTATCCAAAGAGAGCCTATAAATAAAGGTCATTCTCCCTTTTAGAAGGGAACGGTACTTTTTCTATAGCCAAATAGCAAACACTTGTAATCTCTCTGAAAATAGTGAAACTTCGGCATCAAGAGAGGACGTAGTCAAGAGATTTCGGCGAATCTCTATAAAATCTCTTGCATTCTCTACTTTTCTTGCAGATTTCCTTTTACCGTTTATCGTGAGCAGAATATGGTGAGGATAATTCTGGGTTGACGAATTTTCACCGTCAACAATATAAATAAGATGAAATTACAATTTAAAATAGACGAAGACATAGGGAAACATACATATAGCAATTACATATTTATTGACAAGGGAACGAAGAGCAAATTAACAAAGTGATTAGAGAAATATATAATAGTAGTAGATTATGAAGTAATAATTAAAAGGGGAGAATATATATATATATATATATATATAATTAAGGTGGATGATCATATATATATTTATTGGGGAAGCTTGTTGAGCTTGCAGAAAGCATAGTCCTTGAACATCTTAGACTTGTATTTAGGAGGATTTTGGGGGTTGAGAAGGTTGGGTAAAGGTCCGACCACAAACTCAGGAGGTGGCTCCAAGAATACAGGCCATGACATCCTTGCCTTCTCCTTATCCACCGTCGTTCTGTGCAGCACGCTCTTGTAGTACCCGTGCTTGCTATCTGCATATACAACTACATATGTATAAGTATATGCACGCACCCCATGCAAACATGCTGGTTATTCTTATGATCGCTTCTAAAATCAAACAAAGGTTTATTTATTTAAATTTTTTTTTTCAGATCAGTAGCGTCTTTTCACTAATTAACAGAAGATTCATTTATTACTCCAACCAAAACTGAATTTTTAAAAATTAATTAAATTTTTTTTAAATTTTTTAGAAAAATATAAAAATAAGTGATTTTTTTTAAGTTAGAATTATTGTTTCAAACACCTAGTTAACTGTTCAAGTATAAGTAACAAAATATCGAGTATTCATGCAATGTCAATCGAACTATTTTGTCTTCGTTTAACTCTCTGATTTGAACTAAAAAATTTCATTTTGATTTTTGTCTTTTTTTTTAAATCAACCAAAAATTTTAACTAGTTTTTAAAAAGTCAACCAACTTCAACTTAAAAATTTTTATTCCAAATCAGTAAACCAAATACACTCTTTATCTTTTTTTTTCAAAACTAATTGAAACATATACGTTTCTACTGTGTGAAATAATATATTGTCTAATAGGAATTTAAAGATAAAAAAAAAAAGACACGAAATGATAAAATAAGGAAAGTAAAAAGAGAGAGAGATTCACGTTCTTAACTTAAAAAAAAAAAAAAAAAAAAAAAAAACTTGAAATTCATTTACAAAACTTCAAAATAAAATTAGACGAAATCCTTGGATAAAAATCAGGATGAAACTCAAAGAAAACTTAAAAAAACAAAAACTTATTATCGATAAAGTCACCATGCGGAAATTACGAAACAGTAGTAGGGAAAGCGACATATGTCACATTTGGAAATGTTGAAAAATATTATAGGGTAGAGAAGTAAAATAAATGAATATATTAAAGTACCTCAATCTGATCGCCAATGTGAATGATAAGGGCATTAGGGATGTAGTTGGCATCAATCCAGTGATCGTCTTTGAGAACCTGAAGACCAGGCACCTCGTTCGGCACCAGAATCGTCAGCGTCGACAAGTCTGTGTGCGCCGGTACTCCCAGCGTGAGGTCCGGCCGAGGACACGGCGGATAGTAGTTTATCTTCATCATGTACTCCACCTCCTCCCCTCCCACCGCCTCTTTCAGCACCTGACCTTCCAATCCCAACCCTATTGACAGACTCTTGAACACCTTCTCTGCCACCCCTCTCACGTGTGTTGCATACTCCTCGTTCACCTCTCTAACCACACACACACACACACATATAGATATATATCAACATTACTATTATTATTATTATATTTTTTTACCACAGACAAATAATTATCTTTGACATATATATTTAAAAAATTATTTACAAATATATCCATACACTATTATGAAAGAGAATTATGCATCGATCAATAGGATTCTGTTTTAATTAAACTGACTAATCTGCCTCGGGTTCTATTAGTTTTTTTCAGTAGTATTATCAGCTAGATACAACGTCCCAATTAATGTAACTATTCAATTACGAGCAAACCAAAAAAAAAACATCTGTATATACTCGTATACCAAAAACAAAATCTTGATTTCGACTGTAGTATATGCATGAACATGAGAGAATATCATAAAAATGGTGAGTGATATATATATATAGATATATATAAATAAATATATATAGAGTAATTCATTAGAACCTGTAAGAGGGAGGATTCCGAGGCCAGAATTGGTAGTTAATGCGAGGAGGAGGCCAAATCCTGTGGAAGAGATGATCAGCCCATGATTTCTTGCCATTCTTGTCCTTTTGGAGCTTGGTGCCGTACCCTTCTATGGACTTGGCATCGGCAGCCTTGGCGTAGACCTCTTTCTCCTCCTGCGGAAGCCCGAAAAACTCTGTCCCGACCTCCTGCAGCCTCCGTATGACCTCCGCGGGGATGCCGTGGTTCACTGCCTGAAAGAAACCCCACTCTTTGCTCGCCTCGGCGATGCTGCGGACCAGGTTTTGCTCGTCGGGGTCGCTGAGATCGACGGTCGGGATCTCGGGGATCGGGCCGAGGAATGTGGTGGCGGCTGGCTGCTCGGTCTCCGCCATGACGAACTCCGCGGGGATTGTATCTGAGCTTAAAGACAAGGAAGCAATGGCTTGGACCCTCTCTACCTCCATGGACGTGTGTGGTAGACAACGTTTTCTTTTGTTTTGTGTTTTTTTTTTTTTTTTGGGCTTGTATTAGAAATGGTAAATGCAAACGTTATTTATTAAAAAATAGAAACGTTGAGGAGTTGGGTATAGATGGGTATAAATGTAACTTTAAATAAAGTTGGTGAGAGGGGGTTGGTTATATTAGGAGTTATGGAGGGTTATACGTGGTGTTTTTGTAGTCACCTTTTAGAGCTACCAACCTCACACATTAATTTTAGGGGGGAAAAAATCCATCCTCCAAAAAAAAAAAAAAAAAAAAATTTTGAGACCAACTCTAATATAAAGAAAATATCAATTTATATAATATATGAGTTGTCTTTTTTAACTAATATGTATTTTTATCACGTTAATTATTTATACTTATCAACAAAATTTTAATATATTCAAATTAGAATTAGTATTCTTAACATAACTGAAAACACGCACAATATGTGGGCTCTCTTGCGTGTCTTTTTCTTGGGAGAGATCAACCGCATGGATGGGTTAAACAATGTCGCTCCCGTTAATTAGAAGAGAGAAAAAAAAAAAAAAAAAAAAACAAACTTTTTGTGGAGAAACGAAAATTCATTCAATAATTAAAAAAATATATATATAAGCTATTGCAAACCGTCCATAAATATATCAAACTAAAACTGAACATGTAGAAAATGAATTTCATAATTATCAACTGTTACAAACGGTCCATACTTTTTTTTTTTTTTTTCCTTTTTTTGATATTATCATACGGACTCACATGGATCTATTTTTTGTAAGGAGAGATCAATGAATGTCATAAACCAGAGAAAAAAAAAAAAAAAAAAGAAAAAAAAAGTCTATAAGGAGTTGTGGATCTTTGACCACAAACTTTTTTAAAGGTAAAAATTGCATGTGTAGAAGCTTCTATATATAATACATAGATTATCTTTATTTTTATCTTTACATATATATAAAAGAGTTAATAATATTCTTCCTTAATCAATAATGTCCTCCCCCTCCTCCTCCTGTTATAACAGTGTCAACCCATTTTTTTTTTTTTTTTTAACCTTCTCTTTTTTGCTTTTATCCTTTTTTCTTTATTTCTTTATTTCTTTTTATTTTTCTTCTCTCATTATTTTCTTTATGCTTTAATCTTTTTTTTTTTATTTCTTTTATCTTTTTCATTTCTCATCATATATACATAATCCTCTATTTATCTAGTTAATAACATATCTAATTCTATCATTAATAGTAAAAGTGAGAATATGTAGCTTTAGAGTTTTTTTGTTTTGTTTGTTTTTGTTTTTTTTGTAAAGGAGTTTCAATGTAAATTTTTAATCTGGTTAAAAATGCTTTATCCAATATTTTTTTGGAGTTTCGTAACGAGTTTGAGGTTTTGATTTCTTTTTCTTGTTTTGTAATTTTTCTTTTCTTGTTTAAATTTTCTCTTTAGATTCTGATATCTTTTATTAATTTAGTTTAAAAAGGGTTTTGTCTAATTTTTAAAAAAAATTTGTTAAGAAGTTTTGTTTTTTTGTTTTTAATTTCATATGGAGTTTTAATTTTTTGTTTATTTTTCTTATTTTTTCGTTATGTACGTTTTCTGTTCTTTTCTCTTTAAATTTTAATATCTTTTATGCGATATATCATTCATATATGCAAAGCGCATGTTCAATTAGTAAAAACTAAAAAATGAATTTTTAATCAACTCTAACATTTGAGGTATAATAATGATGCTCGGTTCAATGACTTTTCACTTTTTTTTTTTCGTTCATATGTATTTGTTGGACAATTGACTTGCACCTGTTCTGCTGTCTCCATTCTCTAAATTAAAATATATGTTAATAACACTTATTTAATGTATTTGTTTATTCCCTCGTTCCTTTACAAAAACTCTTATTCAAATTCCCATTTGCTTTGTTTGTTTTTTTTTTTCCCTTGTTTCTTTGTAAGGAGTCGGATATTTTAAATTTTTTATTTGTGCTTTACATGTGATTTTTTTTTTTGGTTAAAAGTTATTTTCTCACAAAAATCTTATCTTTTTTTTTATTTTTGGTATATGTTTGTATTTAAAAGATAGTAAATCCAATTGGTTTAAATTAATTTCGTCGGAACTGTATCAACTATGGAGAAGATTATATTCAATTAAACAAAATATACAAACATTAGTTAGAATGACGCCATGATACATGAGACAAAACCCTCAATTGATACCAAATCTATTAGTCTGATAAAGCTTAGAAAGAAAGACGTATAGAAAAGTTCCTCGGCACAAGGTTTGTTTTAAAAAGATATCTACAATCGATGAAATCATCCGATCAATTGAGAGCCACCAACTCCGCATTGACATAGGTCCAATGGAACCAAAACAATGTCAAGACATAAATCTAACAGACCACAAAAAACTCAAAAAATGGAGAGACTATCTTCGTTATTTAACAACCTAAAAATTTGAATTGTATCGAAGTAGTATTTTTATGATAATCATATACCATATTATCAGTAGATGAAAAAATTTGGTAAACTATTGCCATCATCCTTCTTCTACCAAAAAAAAAAAAAAAAACCTGTTATTATCCTTCAATTATTGTTTGAAGTTCTTAAGGGGAAAAAAACAAAAAAACAAAAAACAAAAAGAAGAAGAAGAAAAAGATATGATCATCAAAGGTTAAGGGTAGAGATTTACTTATGTACTAGTGCTATAACTTTTGGAAGCGTTTTTACACGGGTAAAGCAGCATTCTTGTATGCAATTTGAGCTAAAATACAAAGCATAGGAATAAAGCTTTTTCGCCAAGTTTATTTTTTTTATAATTTTGGAAGTAGTCAAGCTAATTAACAATTCTGAAAATTTTCCATCAGGTAGAATCATGACTGGGGTCCCCCCAAGTATGTAGCTAACCTGAAACCATTAGGCCATTTCTACTAATTATTAAAGGAAATTGTGCTGAGGTTTTGTGACATAGGTTGATTAATTGATTATTTTTCTAATTATTATTTGTGATTCTTTTCATGTTTAAAGATTATGCAAAATTATACATATCGATTAGCATGATTATAGGGCTTGATTTTAAGTTTACTGATTGTAATTCTTCTCTATATAGTGTTGTAAATTCACATTATGAGTGAGAATTATTTGAATCTCAATTTTCAAGTAATTGTTCCATTGAAAATCATAATTTAGAAACCTCTGTTAATTAACATTGAAGTGGTCTGATGATGCTTTCTTCAATCCTGCACTGCATGGCTGTAGAATGATATTCAACACTCACCTGACGAAGCTATTCAAGGAATTTTTGTTAGGAGACTAATTACTACAACAAATTTTTTTTTTTTTTTTTAAAGAATCAACGACTATCGCGGTTTTTATGCCTTGAAAATAACCTCATTATCAATTAGGCTATTGAATATCTCTTTCTTGATATATATATATATATATATATATATATATATATATATAAACTAACTTTAATCAATTGATCAGTAGTTGTAGACATATTTTAACGATAATATCATACCTAATTTCATCAAAAAATGCAGAATTCGAATCCTCATCCCCAAGTTAAAAAAAAAATAAAAATAAATAATTGATCTAAAATTAGGCTGATTTACTTCATTACATTATAATTTATAATTCATACATATACAAAAGGCACAAAACAGTAGCAGCTATCTGGGACCAGAGAGCTGGTGTGAAGAAATGTAAGACAAGGAGTTGTAAGAACCAGCACTGCTTCCAGTTCCACCACCAGTACTAATATTCGGCATCACATGAATCTCGTCCTCCTCATTTACATACTGATGCGACGCCTCCGTGAATCTTCGGCCGTAGAATCGCAGAAAATTCAGCGACTGAATCCTTGGCTCAACCACAGGCATTCCACCTTCCAACATGCCAACAACAGTGGCCATGCTCGGCCTCAGCGCAGGGTCCTCCTGCACACAACACAACGCAATCTTCACCATCTTTTCTACTTCACTCTCATCAGCTACTCTTCCCTCCAGTCTCGGATCCACCAGCTCCTTATACCTCCTCTGCTCGTGCATTTCTAGCGCCAGCATTGGGAAATACACCGCCTGAGGCTCCACACCACCCGGAGAAGGCGACGAAGATGATCCGCCGCTGCCTCGTCCTGTGCTACTGCTGTTGTTTTTGCTCCATGTTTGCACCCAGCTGTTCTTCTTTCCCCTCACTATTTCTAGCAACACCATCCCGTAGCTGTACACATCGGCCTTATCGGAGATTGAGGAGCTCGTCAGCCACTCGGGAGCGAGATATCCCCTGGTTCCTCTCATTGTTGTGAAGAGGCTAGATTCTTCGGGGCTTAACAGCTTTGAGAGACCAAAATCAGAGATTTTCACCTGCGAATGGTCGTGCAAGAGGATGTTTTCGGGCTTCACGTCGCAGTGTATGATCCTCTGGTCACACCCGTTATGCAAGTAGGCGAGTCCCCTCGCGGTCCCAAGGGCTATTTCGAACCTCTGGCGCCATTCTAAAACCTGGCCGCTGTTGCAGAACAGTGCTCGATCTAATGAGCCCCGGTTCATGAACTCGAGCACAAGAAACCGCTGTCTTCCTTGCGCACAGAAGCCTTTTAACCTGACAAGATTGATATGGTGGATGTTTCCTATTATGGTGATTTCGGTATAAAATTCTTTCTTTCCTCGGACTCCCAAACTTGTCATCTTCTTCACAGCTACCACGGTTTGGTCAGGAAGAGTACCTTTGTAGACTGTGCCGAATCCACCACTACCTATTTGAGTTTTGAAATTCTCAGTGGCGGCCACGAGTTCCTCATACTCGAACCTTACCGGCAAGCCGGGGATGGAGATTTCCTCCACCTCCGCGGATGAAGACGAGTTCCAACGCCGTAATGTTTTAGCTGCAGCAGCTCTAGAAAGCCTGCCTCTTCTCAACCATAGAATGACCGCGAGTGCGAGACCGAGCACGAGGATCAACCCAGAAGACGGTAATAGCACCAAGGCTACTATTGGGAAACCGCGTTTATCACCACTACTAAGGTCATTCCCAATTGGATTTTTAGGAGATGATGATTCAGGTACTAAAACCTTTAAGTAACCCAACCGGTTACTAGTAGAGTCCGACATGACGGAGCCTAATTGGTCATGGATTATGTAGCAGTAACCAGAAGAAGATTCATGAAAAAGGGCCAGGCAAGAGCAGTTTTTCGAGCATATATCCTGGCAAGCAGATAAATTGAGGTTGGACTTTGCAACATCGTCGAAACCGTTCGCGAAGTAGTCTACGTTGTGGCCGAGTTCCAAGTAGGAAACAGAGGAATTGTGTGGTACAACACTAGTATTACTAGTAGAATTGCAGAAAGAAAGAGGTAAAGAAAGAGACCTATTATTGGGAACACATTCAGAGGCTTTGGCATTCAAACCAGAAGGACAAGAACAACTCTTTGACGATGATCCGGTGGTGTCGCATAAGCCGAGTCTGCCGCAGACAAAAGGAACTTGACAGTGATCCGACGGAGCCGAAAATTCTTCAACCAAGTTGTTATCTACCAAATTATTGATCTTTAACCTCCCATCAAAACCAACTTGCAATATTCTAAAATCTGACATGACAAAACTCACCTTTAGAACAGCCGTTGACCCGTCGCGAGCCAACAAAAACAAGCCGGTTCCATTCACAACCATGAACGACACCGCCGAGTAGGAGTCCTTGAAAGCCTTGATTTCCATGGACAGCTTCCAATAACTCGTCCCCTTCCACTGCATCACCGCGTTGCTTTCGGTAACCAGGAGGCGATAATCCCCGATCGTGGCGTCGTCCTCGGACCTCGAACTCACCAATGTTTTCCCGAGAAGCAGCGGCTGTCCGAGGACTAATGTGTCGGTCGGGTGATCGAAACTCTGCCAGAGAGCGACGTTGTTTTTGTCGAGCAACATGAGGTTACCGGTGTCTAGAAGTCGGAGAGCGGCGACCTTGGAAGATAATTGAGTAGCGGACCAAACAACTTGGTTAGGCTCGGTGGTGATGGAGAGGCCGTCGGCGGTGAGATTGAGCAGGGAGGATTCAGACATGGGGGTCCCGCGGTTGGCGGTCCAGATAACGGTGGAGGAGGCGGCGTGGACGACGCATAGGTGGTATTTGTGAGGCAGGGATTGGGACTTGGACAGGGTTCTAATGGAGGCTTTGAAAGTGCCATTAAAGGAAACCAAGAAATCACCTCCAAGGTCAATGAATTTGTAGTTTGAAGCAGTGAAGCCTGGAAGAATAGTATCGTTGGAGATTGGGCCTGAGAAGGTGAGAATAGGAAAGAATGATAAGACAGAGCAAGATATGATGAAGAAGATGAAGAAGGAAGCCATGGGACAGTTTCAGCAAAAAAGAATGAATTTGGGTTTGGGTTGGAAAAGAAATTGGTTTCCATTATTAGGAAATTGTTGGGTGTGTCGATTGAAAGAGAGAGAGATAAAAGAGATGGGATTGTTGTAATTAGTCGGGGGGGCTCACAGCAGTTCGTGTGATGAATGCGTTGACTTTTTTTTTTTTGGGTTCAACTGCCGACTCAAGGATGATGAATTATTTGATATTTTAATTTAATTTAAACTCAATTATATTTTTTTATCTTACTTTTTATCCTTTTTTTTAAGTCAATAAAAAATTATAATTAATTTTTATAAAATTAATCAACTCTAATTTAAAATTTTCATCTCAAATCGACGAACTAAACACAAGCTTAGATTTGTAGTCTTTCATATTCATCTCCATTTCAAATTAATAATAACACAGCTTGGATGGACCAACTGTAATGCTTGACAATTTAAGATTATAACGAGTTAATCATCTCATGTGGTCCTATATTATAAGACTTATTCTTTGTTAATTATCGAGTGTCCAATGTCACTAATATAATTTTAGCATTGTTATTTTATTTTTTTCATGCCTTCACTAGCGTAAGAAATGAAAAAAAGGAAACCTTTTGACTTTTACCTTGTGTTTTGTTTGACTGCTATAAGATCGCAAAGAAATTAAAAAAATGGTCAACCTTTCCAAATATATAATTAATTATGTGTTTGTTGTCCTATATTATAAGACTTATTCTTTGTTAATCCAACATCACTAATATAATTTTAGCATTGATCTTTTATTTTTGTCATGTCTTCACTAGCGTAAGCAATGAAAAAAAGGAAACCTTTTGACTTTACCTTGTGTTATGTTTGACTGCTATAAGATGCAAAGAAATTAAAAGAATGGTCAACCTTTCCAACATATATAATTAATTATGTGTTTTTTTGTCCCCCTTCTTCTTTCCTTTGAAAACCCATTAAAGTAAATATAAAAAAATACAAGCATGTGTTTCTATTTGGTAAGTTAGTTGGAGATAAAAATTTTAAATCAGAGTTTGTTGACTTTTTAAAAATTAATTCTAAATTTTGTTGATTTTTAAGAAAGATAAAAATTGATATGAAAGAATACTGTTTAATTAGAATAATGATATGAATGCATATTTTCACATGTCCAAGAAAAATCTGCAAAGCTATTCCCCTACAACCCACGAAAGTTGACAAATGCATGCTTTTAGAGGCCTCGTGGCTAAATAATGTGGCCAATTTGAATTGAGTTGAGGAGTCAACAAACCGTAAGTACAGGAAGAAAGCGTGATCATGTGTAACTTTTAGTGGACGGCGTTTACAAATAATAATAATAAAATGAAAAAGAGTACTCAAAAGTTTATAATGTGAACAAGCTGGAACTTGATATGACCAACAGGCTTGCAATTGTATAGTTGTCTTGTAATTCAATTCAACGGTCATTCCAATCCAAACATAGATCCATGCACTGCTGGACCTCTTGTTATTGGTTTTTGCAGAGCTATATCTATAGGCTGTGCTGTCCACCACTTGAATGAATGCATTTAGGCTAAAGAGAGAGTGCAAATTTGAGTAAAAACTTGTAACTTTTCATTGAAGTTAAATGTGAAATTACCATTACGTTAAACTTAAAAATATTCTTAGTAAAAACTTATGCAATTTGAACCGTATTTTGGGCATAATTTGGTGTTTTATGGAGGTTTGAACCCAACCTCTTTGATAGCCAAACATTTAACAAGCTTTTATTTATGTTAATCAAATTTGAGAATCTTTTAAGCCGGTTCAAGAAGGTCTCTAACTCTCATGACTCCTTTAGAGATCGCAGCTGGTCAATCACATATTATTCGATTCACAAAATTAAAGTACTTGATTTCTTCTCTTATCACAAGACATCTAGCAGGCTTACTACCTAATCATATATATTCGTATCTTGTAAATAGCAGCATCATGTGATATGAGGAATTTTTTAATCACAGCTAGAGTAGATCAGAAAAACAGACACTCACACACACTCATTCAATTGTCTAAGCACAAGTTGTTTGAGTTATGGAATTAATTAATTATGTTAATAACACAAACGCTTAATAAAAAAGAGAGATAACCAGCATCAACTTGAAGGCAGCAACAACCCAACAGACAAAAGGAGCATTTAATCATTGACCTGCACCAAAAGCCGCCTTCTTTTCTTCCTTTTTCAATTTGCATCTCACAACCAATTTCACATAGTATATTAATATTAGTGAAGCAACTCATAATCATCTCTAAGAGTGTAGTTTAGATTCTTCCACTGGAAATTTCTAGTTTTGTTTTGTATTTGCTCTTTCTATTACCGTAATACCATGTTTGGTAGGATGAAAATAAGAAGGAAGGAAGTGAATGAAGATGATAATATAGTTTGATAATATAGTTTGAATGGAAAATGATTATATAGTTTGTCGGTAAGATGGAGGAAAAGAGAGAGAGGAAAATTAGGGTGAACAAAATTGAAGTGTTGATCCATCAATTTTATCTCTTTTAACATTAGGTGAAAAGTTAAAATCCATTCAATATTCTCTAAAATAGCTCTTTTATCTTTATTTACAAACTAAAATAACATATATAAGTGAATAGAATAGTAATTGTACAGATATCTTATTTTCTTTCCTCCTTTTCTGTCAAATGACCTAAAGAAAAACTAAAATCTTCTCCATCGTTCAATTTCTATCTTCTACAAGTTCTTTTTTTTTTTTTTTACCAAACAGAATGTTAGTTTTAACTTTGACACTCGGAATTGTGCTAAATGGACCACAGCCCATTCTCACAGTCTTGGGTTGGGAGCTTGGCCCAGAGCAGATTCCCCAAGTTCAAGGCCTTTTAATCTCCATGTGATCATATCTTGATTCTCAATTGATTTTTTAACAGTGCATATTGACAAATACAATCTTACAAGTTCTTATGTTGTTATTGCAAATTTCAAGAGTTGATATCTAAATCTACAATTAGTTAGAAAAGAAAGTATGTTAATATCAAATATTTCAGGTTTTTGTTACTGTTACAAGTTACGCGAGTTAAATACTAGCATATGCAAAAATAAAATTATTTGCGATTTTGACTCTTCTAAATAAAATAAGCTCACATTAGACGTTGTTCCTCAATTTAACAAATATAAGTTTAATCTCCTTCTAATGTCTTTGAGTTGGTGCTCTTGCTAGTAAATTGTCATAAAAAATGATTTCCAATGCTATACAAACAAGATATATGAGAGCACTAATAGCGTTTAAATCTAGCACTTCAAGATTACTAATTTCTTTGTTATCTTCTTGAGTTCAAGAATAATCCCTGTTCACTACCATTGGAATCTTCAATGGTCGAGCTTTTTTCATATAAAAATCTTTCATGTAAAGCTTGATTGATGGACAAATTTCCATCTGATATTAGGTTAGAGATAAAAGAGATAATTTAAGAAAACGCCTAAATTAAGAGACTAATGGAATTTCATTTACTTTTTATCTTACTGATTTCTGTCCCTCTCTCTCTCTCTTCACTATTTCGCTAGCGCACTCTTTCTCCATACTTTTCTTATGGTCTCGATGAGATTACAAAGCATACCTATGTACACATTGGTATTTGGATGTGAGAACTTGCTACAATAAGCAAATATGTTATAAACACTCATTTGGGCACCTTCAATCCTTCACGTGATCAAAACATCTTAAATCGAAAAAATAAAAAAATAAAAAAATCATGATTATTCTATCCGCTATCTTATATGAGGGAATGACTGCGGTAGAGAGCTCTTTTTATATACCTTATCGGTAGAGCTCATTTTTAAACCGTTAAGATATAATTGAATGACTGAAATGTTGTTTGTGTATAATAATTACAATACACCTTACCTCATATTAATATATATTAATAAATAATTTTTTTTAAAAAAAATCAACCCCCTTCCCCAACGTCGGCAACGGACCACCCTCCTAAGCCAGATCTGCCCTGCCTCCGCCCCCCCCCCCAAACGCCGGCTAGCCTCCCTCCCCTTCTTCCCACGCCGAAGCCAGATCTGGTCGGCATTTGGGGGTTGTCGTTGCTGGCGTCGGGGGTGCCGCCGATGAACAGTAGCAAGAGCAGTTTTTTTTTTGAATTTCTAATTTTTTATTTTTATTTTTAGTATATAATATTACGGATTAAATACATTATAGCTATCATGTACAAACAACATCTCAGCTGTTTGATTATATCGGAACGCTTTAAAAATGAGTTATACTGAAACGATGTAAAAATGAGATTTTACCATATATTTACCCCTTATACAATGGACACTCATATTATAACAATTTGAAGTTTTAAGCATTTTTCATGAAAACTGTATCTAGCTAGTGTTAGGGATATACAGACGTAAAAGTCACGAAGATACCTCTATAATGTAGGAAAAATACAGATGTATCGACGTCAAAGTATAAATAAGAGTTATCATTTGATTTGATTTCATGCCAACTATCATAATTTACAAATGACGAACTATCACCTTATTGCACGGTTTGGTTAAGTTTTAGTTAACCAACCAAACACGTCAGTGTTAAGATGGTGCAAACTTCATTTGACTGCCTTGTTATTTGTTTCTCTACGGTTTCTTCCTTAACATTGATTTTGAGTAGTGTCCCAAAAAATATATAGATACCCCTACATTGTTTTGAGAAAGATTAGGGAAATTGTGTAATTTAAGAAAAACTGGGAGATACGAATGCAAATACAGAAATTATTGATTGATTTATTTATTTTTCATTTCTTTTTTTTTTTCTTTGAAGGAAATTTATTTTTCATTTTTGAGTAAACGGAAATTATAAAGTTTGGTCAAATAATAATAATAAAAAAATAAAAAAAAGCTTCCCGCAAAGAGGGACGCCCAGCGGCAAACGAACGAGAAAACGTGCGAGCTTTCTCAACTTCACTATTTATATATGACTTAAAAAAAAAAAAAAAAAAAAAGCTAGAGAAAGAGAGAGAGAGAGAGAGAGAGAATATACAAAAGGAAAGAAGGGACTCCTCTCTTCTTCCCTCTCTTCGCGTTTTGCTCTCTCTCTCTCTCTCTCTCTCTCTCTCTCTACATGTATTTTTGTCGACCGCTTCTTCTCTAGCTCTTCTCCTCCTCCGCCACTGTGTAAGACTCTCCATCCCTCTCTCTCTCTCTTTCTCTCTACATTTCTCTCGTTCTCTCTCCACACACATTCTCGCTCCTCTCTCTCTCTCTCGTTCCCGAGTGATTGATTGCTACGACTCTCTGCTCTTGGCGGGAACGCCGCCTTTGATCCCTTTGTCTCCGATTTCTTCCTTTTGCTTCAACTCTTCTTTTAGGGCTTAGTTTTTGGGGCTTATTCGCCATTAATGCCCGTTTCCTAATCGTTACGGCAATGCGACTTGCCTCTTATTATTCTCCTACCGTATTTTGTGGTCACCTCTTGTGTTCTTCGCTTCGGATTCTCCGTACTCGCAGTTCTAGGGTTTCCTTTTTCTCTTTTCGCAACTGGGTTTTTTTTTTTTTTTTTAATAATTCTGTATGGTTTGTGAGAATTGTGGGCAGAGATAATTGAAATTTGAGTTTTGTCCATAAGATTTAGGCAGCCATTTCTGGTTCTTATCAGTTATCGTTATAGCCTTTCTGGGTTTTTCTTTAATGTGCATGTGGTTGCAGATATGATTTGTGGTTAAACTGATGCCAATGAGTTTTTTTCTTTTCCAAAACTCGTGAAAGCTATTTTTGCCATTGTTTGGTTCAAATTCAAGGAATGTGTTTTTGCTTTCTTTTCGTGTTTTAGGGTTTCTGAATGCACATAAACGAATCCGATTGACGTTAACTAGGGAGGGTTAATTGTTTACTTCAATCAAAAGGAACTCTTTGTCTGTATTGTGGGATTTGATTTTTTTTTTTTTTTTTCAAATATGTTTTTTTTTTCTTTTGTTTTATTGCTGTCTCGTGTGTGTTTGCTTAATGTAGTTTTCTTATTGAAAATTCGAGGAAAGAAGGTTTTCAATAATGGTATTAGGCTTTGCTGAATGGTATCTTTCTCCCTTCGCTTCGAATAATACCTGTGATTCATGTTGCGGAGGATATTGTTCTCAATTTTTTTTTTTTTTTTTTTTTTTTCTGTTGCAGGAAGTGACTTACCTTAAAAACAGGGTGTTGCTGCTGCAGAGAGCTAAGGATGCCCTTGTATAAAAGGACGCCTTTTCTCTTGGCAGAACCGCCTAAGGATTTGGAGCCTCACGAGCAAGTATACCAAATTCGTTTCACGAAAGAGATATTTAGGGATTATGAGTATCCTTTTGTAGTTTTTGATCTTCTTATTTATCTTTCTCTTGTTTGTGGGTGGTTTCTTTTCTTTAGTTTGACTAGTCGCTTTCTTTAGTTTTTGACAATGGACTTGTGGGCAAGATAGCCATTTTTCTTTTCCAATCTTTCTTTTGCTTGAATAGGAACTTGGGAAGAAATTAAAAAAAGAAAAAAGGATTAATTTAGTCTTTTTCTAACCATTACATTCGGTTTGTGAACTTAACACGGATCAGTAAGTACTTGAATCAGATTAATCTGTATCGTCAGAGAGTTTGGACGTGTAAGGTCACTTGGAAGCCTAACTTGACCTATGAAGAAGCTTTAGTTTCGGAAAAACGTGCTACAGAAAAGCTTCATCAGTTGCCTAAAGAACTAATGGCACCTGCACTGCAAATTATCCAATATAGTGAGGACTAAAACCAACTCCTTTGTTTGTTTCTTCTTAGTAATACAAATAATCGTCAGATGATGGTAGTCCTTTAATTACTAATTGAGTTGTTTTATTGTGAGAATATTTATGTTTTCTCTTTTTGGTTCTTTGGATTCATTTGCTTCTGTTTCTGAGATGAATGTAAATGGGTTGATAAGATAGTACTTTTTAGTTGTAATATTCTTGCATTGTTGTGTAACTCAACTACCTCCTGTTATGGCAGGTATGCTTTCATTGAAAGATCTTGCTGACACAATAGCTGCAAAGTTGCAAGACCGCGTCTTTGTAGGTGCCGAATTGTACGCGAAGAAGGATAATAGCGAGCGTCTATGCAGAATTTTGAAAGTACTTGAGGAAGGCGATACAGTTAGATATAAGGTAGCATGGCTTGATCGGAATAAGAAAGTTGTTGAGACTTCATCAGTGAGCGGGGAAGATCTGATACCAAGGAAGCTTCCTTTTAGTAGAAATGTCTTTAAATCTTTCATTCGGGAATCAACGTACAGAAGTGCTCCTTGGGTCCTTCATGATAAACTGGCACAAAAGCATGGAATCTCAACTGAAGTTCCAGAGGACTTGAGAAGCAAAGTTTCCTTTCAGAATGGACTAGTAATCTGCAATAAGAAGAGAATGAAAAATGATGACTTGGTAATGTACAGATTTGGTGTTCTGTTTACTGGTGAAACTTTGTTGTGGTATCATTATTGCTTTGTCTAATAATCTATCATGCCCAGGAAGTGAAAGATGAGAATGGGAAATGTAAACGGAAGAAAATTGATGCTTCAGAAGGGGAACTGAAAGGTAGAGATCTGAGTAATAATCATAGAACATTTGATGTGACTTGTTTTTAACTAGTAAAACGTATGCAGTGATTGACTTTAATTTCACTTTTCTTGTTTACTTTTGGCATGCTTCTTACAATTTATTCATTATGATGGATAACTTTATTACTGTGTTTCTTCTTCCTTAAAAACGAATGGTCTGGTGCTTTTGAACAAATACGGCAAGTGTTCATTTCATTCTTGATATCGTCCACTGTCTGAATTTGCAGAAGATGATCAGCCAAATGAGGAGCCTATCAAATACCCAATTGATGACCTTTTGGTGCAGCCTGGTGCAGATGATCCTGTTTTCACTGATCGACCCATTCCATCAAGGGACTTTAATGTTCCCATGGAATGTGTTGGAGATCTTTTAATGGTTTGGGATTTTTGTTCATCTTTTGGTAGGCTGTTGCACTTGTCGCCCTACTCTCTCATGGATTTTGAAAGTGCTATCTGCCACAAGGACAGCAATGTGATTCTCCTTGTGGAAACTCATTCTGCTCTTCTTCGCTTGCTCATAAAAGAAAGCGGAGACTATTTCTTGGCCGTTCAGAAACGAAATAGGAAGTTCAAGGTTAACCATTTGACTATGTTTATCAATTAGTCTTGTATTTTTTTCCGGTTTTACATTTCTTTTCCTTGTTTTATTTACCATTCCAGCTACGGGATTTCTTTTTTCCTTGCTTGAATGTTAATGATATTTTGATGTTGCCTTGTTTTTTCAGATTACGTTAATAAATTGGACGGAGTATTTGTGTGACTTGCTAGAAATGATCGAGATTCCTGAATTAGGCACTCACACATCAACTATTAAGAGGGGGCATTATGGCCTTTTAGGTGCTCATGCAAAAGTGGGAATTTTCCGGGAAATGATTAATCGTGCACTTGAAACAGATATTTTTAAGGAGAAATTGGATGAAGTTATTGAAGAAAGACAGGCCTTGGGGGCAACAAGAAGGGAGGAGGCTTTGGAGGAAGCCAGAAAGAAAAGAGAATTGAAAGAAATGTCAAAACCCATATCTGATTTGAATGGAGAGATGGATTCCAAGGACGTACCAACTGTAACAGCAAATGGTTATCACATAAAGCAGAATGGAGACAGAGGGAAGAAAAGAAATGGTGAAGTCATTTCATCTGAACTGGACGATGCTATGGGGAAAAGGTCTGATTCATATTTTATACGTAATTTTTAATTGAGCATTGTTATCAACTACACCACTAGTAATGCCTCACCACACGTATGGAAAAAGAGTCACCTTCCCATAGTTGGGTCCCACTGTGCTATGTGGCCGTTTTGATATGCTACCACTTATGTGCTGATTGTATCACCAATGGTGATAAATAACAATTTCCTTTTTAAATGTGTGTTAACTTAAATGTTAAGGAGTTACTTTCTGATGGGGGCTTACTGTACTTTCTTATCTAAACAGTGGGGGCAAAAACTCCGACTCCTCATCAAAGAAGATGCCCAAGAAACAAAATGTAGATGGGAAAATCCCAACAGAAAATGGAAAAGATACTTCTAGAAAGGAAGCACTGAAAAAATTGGATGACCAAAAAGAAGGAACAGAGAGAAGAAATAAAGATGAGAGGGTGCGTATTTCTTTCTTTGCTTCCCCCCCCCTTTTTTTTTTTTTTTTTGGGGGGGGGGGGGGGAAGGGTTGGTATCTGTGTGTCTATTTTCATCTTTACTTGACACTGCTTTAGTTAAAACAGAGAGAATACTATGAACGGGAGATGGAGAAGCGTTTTGTACGCACCAGCCCCTTGGGTAAAGACGGGCATTATAATAGATATTGGTGGTTTCGGCGTGATGGGAGAATATTTGTGGAGAGTCCAGACTCCAAGCAGTGGGGATACTACAGTAGCAAGGAAGAGGTATTGTGTTTGTTTGCCTCAAATATGCAATGGACTTGTTTATTTTCTTTTTACTTAACTGCAGTTGACATTTTTGGAACAGCTTGATGCATTGATGGGCTCGCTAAATTGCAAGGGTGAGAGGGAGAGGGCTCTGAGAAAGCAGCTGGAAAAATTATACAGCAGAATAAGGTGAATGGTCCTTAACTAGACAGTGAATAGACCCATGGATACATACATCGATCTAAATTGGAACAGATTCAACAGAGAAATAAAAGATGAAACATAAAGTTTAAGAAAAAGAAAAGAGCGATCTCGTTTAAGTATCACAGAATAAATTTTGATCGTTTGAAAAATAGAGCATTTCCTGTCACAGCTTTTCTTTAGTAAAGGAAGTATTTACTGATTTCTCGAGGAAGTGTTTTTGGTCTGGCAAGAACAATCAGAGGGATTAAATTGATCCTTTTTGAAAGTTCTCTTTTCTAATGAATTTTTCGCAGCTCTGAACTGCAAAAGAGGACAAAGGACTTGACTAACAAGATTGCTTTGGAGGAAGCTGTCGTGCGAAGATCAACGCGTGTAAGAGCTCCACCAAGAGAGAATCCAGCTCACGCTTTCCTAAGGTACGTGAACAGGTGGAAGGAGGACTAATATGAGTTTGGCTAGAGATTATCAACTAACACAACAGGAGCTGAGCATTTTACATCTATCTAGCATGCAAATCATATAATCTGCGACCGGAATATTAGGAAGGGAGTGTTTTTTCAGCCTCTTCAGTGTTCAAGACTAACATGTTATTTTTCTGAGGAGGAAAGAAGGGATGGGGTGGTTCCATTTTTGTAAATCCATTTCCCCACAAATATTGGACAAGCATGTGATGTGGTTGTGCTTGACCGTTCAATTTTTGTGAGTATATTTGGTGGGGGGGAATAAATATTCATTGTTCAGTTCATTAGTTACGACTGTATGGATACAGTTGTCATTCTTGTTCATAAGTTGGTTCTTTTTTTCTTCATTATTATTTAAATGCACTAAGCGGATGACAAAAAGATTAACATCCTAGTTATTGTACCAATCCACCTTAAAAAACAAAATGGCAAAGTGAGATTGCATCTTTCACTCTCTCTCGTGCGGTTGTTTTGAGGTTCTTGTTCTTTCTGAGGGTAGTTGTCATTTTATTTTTGCTCTTTTTCTTTATTTATATTTTCTGTCTTTTTGCTGCTGCTGCTGTTTTTTTTTTTTTTTTTTTTTTAATTATTATTTATTTATTAATTTTAATCGTCTTGCATCCCAATCTAGAGGATGCTGTAGTTTTTATTGGTGGTTGTCGTTTTCTTGGTTATTTTGGCTTTCGCTCATGTTGTTTTGCTACTTTTTGGTCGTTTTTAAGCGATACGTTTTGCAGGTATTGTCAATTAATCGCTTTCGACTTCCAATCGCATACGTTGTCCTCGCTGCTGTCGTTTTTTTAATATTCCTTGTCGTTTCCTTTTGGATTTCTGAATAACGACAATGAATTTAAACGGGCAAAATGGTACCTAAAAGCCATTAATGCCAAAAAAATTTGCACTAACCTGAAGATAAAATAACAAGTTGAAAAACAACAGCGACAAATTGAAAGCTGAAAAATGCACATTACATTTTCTGCCCAGCTCTCTATCATTCTTTTTTTTTTTGGCTTTTTTTAAAATATCAGTGAAAGAAATCTAGGGTAGCTTCCCCCCTCCCCCACACACACACACACACACACACACACACACAAAAATTCAAATTGGATATTAACGAGTGGGATAAACACGGACACCGAAAAGGGTGACGAACGTCTATATGTCTATATTCAATTGTACTTTTTTTTTTTAATTAACATTTAATTCAACTGCACTTGACAACTTATAACTTGTTTCAGTGAACACACAAGAAGTTGTACGTTGCCCCAGTTCTTTCATTCCCACAAGGGTAAAAGACGAGGTATTCAAAGTAACATCCGAAACCTGGTTACCTGATTAAAGTTTTTTTTTTTTTTTGTGCCTCTCTAGCATTTAGGCGATGAAGAAGAGGAGAAAACTACACTATCTCAACCACTGCCCGGCCGACAATGGTGCCCTGGTTAAGATCCTGGAATGCCTTATCAACCTCCTCGAATTTGTATCTTCGGGAAACAGCATCCTTCAAATTGAAAATACCTGTTTCTGCTAGTCTCACCAGCTTTGGAAGATCCTGCCTTGCCCTTCCTCCGTAAGATCCAATCACTTTTATCTGCGACCAAACAATCGCATCCCATTCCACTTATAGATCAGCAACTATTTTGTCAAACATACATGATGTTGGAAAAAATATTGCTTATTACCAAACAACAGTTACATTTAAATCTATTTCACTCACCTTTCTACGAACAAGACGGTTTAATATCTACTTTCCCGACCGCACCGGCTTCTGAAAGTCCAATCATCACAGCTTTGCCTCCATCTTTCACGCTTTCGAAGCATTGCAAAAATGTCTGTGGTTTACCAAGGGCTTCCACTGCGATGTCTACACCTTTTCCCCCAGTTTATTTCCTGTTTTCAGCAAAGATGGAGAAAAAACATCTAAGCAAAAAAGACTTGAATTACATCACCTGCCATTTTCCTCCAATTAAATACACAGGAAACAGAGAATCATACTCTTATCTTCTCGATGGCATCTTCTTTGAATGCATTTATAGCATGAGTGGCACCAAAAATCTTGGCTTTTTGCAGTTTTTCATCTTGGACATCCACAGCAATTATCTCAGAGGCACCAAATGCTCTTGCTATCTGCAAACAACTGGAGGAGCAACTGATCTAGTTAGGAAATACTAGAATTCAAAATGCAAATTCTCATATGACAAGCATCTACAACTGTTTGTCAACTGGTTTCATGAATCCAAACGCTAGCCAAACTATTAGATGACCAGTCAATAAGGTAAAAGGCAAGACACTTGGTTAACAACAACAAAAAATCCTGGTTGTTTTTTACCTAGAGCCAACACCTCCAATTCCAATCACAGCAACAGAATCTCCAGGTCGCACCTCAGCCGCATGAGCCATTGCACCATAAGCAGTAAAGACCGCACAGCCCAAAATTGCGGATTCTGTATATGGCAATGAATCTGGTAAAATAGTCAATCCATGGGCTGGCACAACACAGAACTCAGCAAGGCCCCCCATGCTATACATGAATATTGGTTGTCCTACATCATGAAGAATATGCATGTAAGATATAAGACAAAGCATTTTGTACGCACAAATAGGCATGTGAGTCAAGTATACTGCTTACCACTATTACGGAGGAACAGCCTTGTCTCACCATCGTAAAGGGTTCCTTTTGCACGGTTGTAAGCAAAGAAGTCTTCGCATAAATCGTCATGGCCCTGGTTTTAGATGATTGAATGTTAAAGATGCATTATTTCTCAAGGAAGTGTTAAAAGTTAAAGCATAGAGTCGTGGGGTGGTGTTACCTTGGAACAGAAGGAACAATTTCCACAAGGCATGATAAAAGCTCCAATAACATGAGATCCAATTGGAAACCTGGAAACCAAAGAGATAAGAGTGATAATATACATGAGTGTTTGTGTGTTGTGCTTGCGTGATCATAGTAGGTGATGTTGTCAGAAAACACATAAAGAACAATACTTGGGTAAATTGCTCAAATTTGGAGAGGCACACCTTTGGACGATTTTGGTGTCTGTAAGAGGTCCATGTTCGACAACCTCGCCAGTTATCTCATGCCCCACGACACAAGGAGTAGAAAATGGAATTTCACCTTTCATTACATGGAGATCAGAGTGGCAAACTCCGCAGGCTACATCCAAGGGGCACAAACAGTATCAGACACAGCTGCTTTACAGGACATAAATATGTTGAGGCAACCAAAACTTGGGAGTCTAGGAGAAGCACAACTAGAGGTTAAGAGAAGGTCACTCGTGATCATACCTCAAAACCACAGATGAGAAACACATTGTGGCTATGCTGAATAAACCAAGGTGACAACTATAAAGCTTAATGAAAATGAGAGCACATGAGGATTCGTTTTTGAAGAACAACATCTCCAAGGAACCATTCAGATTTATAATTAGTGATGCAATCCTTGTATATATGTAGCAATGCATATATAAGACTGAGATATGGACCCAGTTGTTTTACTTTTTGTGACGCAACAGTTTTCATACCTTGGGGGTGATTAATCATGGTGTTCATTATTAAATCTAGCTGGGATTCTTGTGATAGGAGGAATCAAAACAGATTGAAATGAAACATGCATGGAAAAAGACATGTGGGTTAGAATTCAAAGCCCACCTGGTAAAAAGACCGATTTGGATAATCTAAAATTTTCCCAGGTGTTATCTAAAGACAAAAGCAAAAATTGTGGAAGACCCAAAAACAGAGGGAAGAAGAATGGATAGGGAGGGAGAGAGAGACCCTTGGTTTTGACGAGAATCTCGCCGACTTGGGGCGAGGAATGTGGAATTCCTCGAGGGAGAGGGGCTTGTTGGGTTTCCCGGAACACGGCGGCGCGCATGTACGAAGGAAGTCCATCACCAGATGAGTTAAACCATCTTCTACTGCTGCTGCTACTCTGATTATCAGACTCACTTTACTAGTTTGAATCTGAGTCTGAGTTTGACCCACCAAGGTGTACGATGATCTGGTAATACCCAGATACGATGATGGTGATGCAGATGATGAAAAGAGGAGTGTTTGTGGCGGCGGAGCCACCGCGAGATGATAATCGTATCAACGGAGAAAAACCCATTTTACCCTCTCCGATCAATGCTCCCCCTCTCTTCTGCTAATCTGAGATCTTCTTTGGATTGGGACTTGGGTTGGTGGTATGCTATTGCTGAGTCAGTCTGCCTCATCCACTCTAGTTCTATTCAAATACCGTCCTGTTTTCTGTCTTTTGCGTTCTTTTAGTTGACTTCAAACATAAACAATATGTTACCTAATCCATTAAAAAAAAAAAAAATTTACCATAATTTTTTTTAAAATTAATGTAGAGGGTAGAAATCAATAAGAATACCAAGACATCCCGATTAGATTGGTACTCTTTTAGCATCCTCATTATTTTTTTTATCGCTCTATTTTATTAAAATTAAATAGAAAAATTACAAAAGATATCCGATAGGGAAAATAAAAAACAATCAATAAAACTACCAGACAAGCGAACCTAGTAAAAGATATAAGTCGGAAGGCAGTCTCATATGATAAAGTATGGACTTGCTCCTTGAGAGTAGCCTTCAAACATGCCTCGTTAAAACTCCTTAGGTAATACCCAAAGGAAAAAATCTTAAAAGGAAAAAGAATACATATTTATCATAAGGTCAGCCAGAAACAAAGCAACTGGAGAGTCACATTGTAAAAGACAACATGAATCCCATGATTAATTGCGAAATCTATAACAAGGTAGTCCGGCTAATTCTTTTGCTACGGCTGCATCACAAAATGAAGGAGCATTAAACCACCATGTAAATTGAGCCATGTGAATTACATGAGACGTTAGTTTATCCGCAACGTAATTCTCTTCTCTAAAAATATGTGAGACATGATAGTAAATAGTATTCAGATAGTTGGTTGTGCAAATCCAACAAGCCAAAAAGTGCCATGGTACTATTCGGCTATTTGATTTGAGAAGATTAACTACGTATATTGAATCACACTTGAATCATAGATAGTTCCAATTATATTGGATAACTCCTATAAGTTTCGGCTTCGTATGTGTTCAACACTCCAAGAGGAGTTGAGAAGCACCCTTTACAAAAACCTCTATAAGTACGGAGAAATTCCTCCACAACTTGCCATTCCAGGGGAACCATTTGTAGCACTATCAGTGTTAACTTTCAGCCAGTTTGGAGGAGGAGGAATCCATTGGTCTTCAACAACTTGTGGGTCTTTTAACAGGCTTGTTTGGAACATGAACTATACTATGTGTATAGTTCCAGAATCAAGGACGGGGTCGGCTTCTTTGATAATTATGCCAAAGAGAGAGTAAAGCCTGTTGAGTAGTGCAAGTTTTATCTTGAAAGATGGCTTCATTACTTAAAACACAGAGATAATACCTAAAATTCAGAGGTTAAATACTTGTTACTCATGCGGGCATTGAAAAGCGGAGGTAATAAGTTCCTTGATAACCATCTTTGCAATATCTTCGAACTGAAAGACAGTTTCCAAATAATTCCAAATAGCATTAACAAAGTTGCAATGAAGGAATAATGCTCACAAGTTGTCTTCAACAGTGTAACAAAGTCGACACAAGAAGGAATAGAAAATCTTTTCGTTCGGAGATTTGTTTTCCGTGGGTAGTCTGTCATGAATAATCTTCTAAAGAGTCAAAGAGCACCTCATTTGAATAGATTTCCTCCTCAATTGTCTCACCCCAGTTACAATCGGCTTCTTTGGATGGATAATCGTAAAATTCACGAACCCTCGGCAATCCTCAACGCGGTGTCTCCATCTTAGCTGATCGAGAGTGTTAGTAGCAATGAGATATTCTGAATATAATTCGTGATGTTAGGAAACACATCCCAGAATGATTGAGGAAACCTCCATCTATGATATGAATAAAATGACCAACTGTAACATTGAGAGTTATAATAATCTGAATCATTAATTTTGGAGATAATTGGATAACCGATACAATTAAATTTTCCAAAAATAACATTAGAATGATCCCCACAATCCAGAACTCTCCTCAACGAGCTCTTTATAAAAGACTTCTAACAGCAGGCCAAATAGATGACGAAACCGGTCCCTCCTTAGTATGCCTGAAGTCCTTTGTATATCTCTTTCTCAGAAAAACACAAAGCTAGTAGTGAGTGTGAAGTGATCATACGCCAAGCTAACTTACGTAGAAATGTTGTATTTGTAGCTGTCCAGAGATTTGATGCCCAAGCCACCCCTAACTCCTCACTTTTCGGAAGACAAACGCGCTTTTCCCAAGCAACTGTGACAAGCTTTGATTTTTCTATATTTCCAGTCCATAGAAGTTCCCTCCTTGCAACATTAATTTTGTGGAGAATTTTTTTTTTTTTTGGCCATTTGTAAACCTGAAGCTATGATTGAGAGAGCTAGCAATGACCGAATTGATGAGTGTAAGTCTACCACCTGCCATTGAAAGCGTTTCACCTTTCCATGTAGCGAATTTTGAAATTAAACTTTTATCAGCCACAGCTTGTAAGACTGCGCTTTCTTTGGAGCGCCTTTAAATAATGCATGGTACCCCCAGATACTTGAAATGACTAACACCTCTAACCCATTGACAACTTCCGTATAATTTCCGTAGCTCGACGACTGGAAACAGTTTTCCCCAATTAGATTAGCAGAGCTTTCTATTAGTTAATTTTGGCTTTTATGTTCAATTTTTTTTTTTTTTTTTTTTAAGTTTTGGATGGTGTTAGAAAATCTTTCAATATTTAAAAGTGCTTCTCGTCAAAATCAAAAAATATGGATTTTATCAAAGCTATTCTAAAACTTTAAAACTTAAACAAAATTTAAATTAGACATTATTAAATTTACTTTAACATTTTTATTATTTTTAGTCTTTTTAATATCCATTTTAATCTTACCTCTTTAGTTCCCACCAGGTTCTTACCCCTTCGTGTTTTTCTTTTTTCTTTTATTAACTAAAACAGAAGTAAAAACTCTGCTAAACAAGAGCGTCAATAGCTTTTTCATACTTTCATCTAATTAGATTGAAAAAGTGGTAATTATTGAACCACTGAAAGAATGACAAGCACCAAACCACGAAATCATTTTCTATTATCTTCTCTCTCCTACTCATTCAAATGGCTGCCCGCTAAAATTTCACAATTGACAAATTAGTATAAAAATCTTGATAATTGACCATTATTAACTTCAAATCTCTTACAACTAACTCCCCAATTGATATTTTATGTCTTTTTGCTGTTGTTGTCATTAGTTTTTTGTTTTTGTTTTGTTGTTGTTTTGTTTTTTTTTCAATTATCATCTTACATTCGGAAATCAACATGAAGTTTGTGTTTGTTATCCGTTGTTGTCGTTTATTACTGGTTTATTTAAGCTTTTACTCGTGCTGTTTTCCAACTTTATGGTCGTTTTTAAGTTATACATTTTGCAGGTATTGTCAATTAATTGCTCTCCGACTTTCAATCGTATAGATTGTCATCGCTTCTGGTCTGCGTTTTTAAATGTTCATTGTCGTTTTGTTTTGGATTTTCTAGATAACGACAATGAATTTAAACGAGCGAAATGATAAAAAGCTAAAAGACATTGATGCCAAAAAATTGCACTAAACCTGAAGATGAAAATAACAAGTTGAAAACAACAGCGACAAAATTGAAAGCTGAAAAATGCATTCGACATTCGACATTTTCTCGTCCTATGCAACGTTCAAAAAATTTCATAATCCTATTTGTCCTTTTCTTTAAATTTTTTTTCTTTCTTTTCGATTCCTAAAGTCAGTTTTGTGTCCGTTTTTTCTCGATTATCTCTCTCCTTCGTTCTTCTCTCATTATCATTAAATGTAAGCTCTCATACTCCTTCTTAATTAATTATGTCAGTTTTTTATGCCCGTTTTATCTTGATTCTCTATTTTATATTCGCTCCTCTCTCATGGTCATTAAATGCAAACTCTCATACTCTCCTTCTCTGTGACATACTCCTTTTGCAACCTGTACTTTTACCCATGAGAGTCACTTTTTGATACTTTAAAAAAAAAAAAAAAAAAAAAACAAATTTTTTTGATGGGTGGCAAAGGAATGGACCTCGTTGTTTAGGGGAACTGTTTATTGGATTCAATCAACCATCAAAGCTTGTTTTATTTGACGGAAAGGCAGTTCAAAGTACAGTTCAACAAAACAACACATATAATTATTTTGTGCTTTAGGTACTGTCTGGATGTCAAATTAAAGTATAAATAGCTTAGAAGAATGTAGCCAAAAGATACAATCTAAAGCCATCACGCACCGTAAGGTCTTCAATCTTCAAGGCAATTAATGTAGTATTAATGAATTTAAGAATACAAAAGCAAGCAAAAACAGATTGTTAATGAATTTGGGAAGAAACAACTTTATCTACTTGTAACTAGTGGACCGGTCTTCAATGACGCGTGCAGCGTTAGTTAGGAACGGAGACAGGCAGTAGAACTTCTGGTTTCACCGGCCTGAAACTCCGAGAGCATGACGGCATTAATGCGGCATCCATAATATTCTTCACCTGATCACAACATACAGCACCTGGCGGGAGAACAGGGCATTCTCCTCCCGTGCGGTTCGTACGTAGCGCATGCAAGGAGCCTGTTTGATCAATTCTTTTTTAATTTTTCTGCTTTTATCTATACTAAAAATTAAAAATTCTCACCTAACTCTACTAAAATTTTACCAATATGTTATCTTTCAATCATTAGGAATATGTGTCTTTTGAAGTTAATGTCATTTTGTCTATAGATTATTTTTGGCAAATTCAATTTTTGCACTTGGAGAGTTCGAGTCATGAACTCCAACTCTAACGCCTCCTCATCTCACATAAATAAAAAGATCTCTAGTTTGATGTTTCTAACTAATCAAGATATAGTTCCTAAAATGAAGTTTTACTCGCATCAAATAATTTGAAAGGACTGGACATGTTTTTTGTTTTCTATTGAAAAAAATATTTCTAGTTTAGACAATTTTATAATAGGATATCTTATTCATGTGACCTTGAGGAGTTTACTCATGATGATAGTATTATATATCAGATGATGCGTGTTACATGTGATTAACACATTGTGAGAGATTCTTTTAATTGATGCCATAGAATGCACCCTTCTTTTTGTTAAATTTGGTTTGGTTTTGTTTGGTTTTTTTTTTTTTTTTTTTTTTTCCCCTTTTCCTTTCGGGTGAGTAAATTTGACTTTGGATTTTAAAAATATTAAGGGGCTTAAACAGCTACGGAGACAGTATTTATTTATTTATTTATTTATTCATTTTGAATCTTAAGGTAAAAAGATTCAAATTCTATTTTAATAAATATAATTTAACTGTTAAATTTATATATAAGAATCACCTGGAGAGACAGTATTAATCAAGGGAAAAGTGAAGAGAGAAAAAGACATTGGGAAGTGGTGTTGACTGGAGTGAGGTAAATAAGGTTCGACACTTGACAGTAGTAGAAACGGCAGGGTCTTTATGGTCAAAACACAAACACAAATACAAATGAACAAAGACGAACAAACACAATTCCCAAATTCACAACATCCTCTTCTCTTCGCTCTTGCGATGCAATCATGATGTCTCTACCTAGTTATAAAGAGGACGCGGCCAAACCCTTCTCTCTCCTCTCTCTCTCTCTCTGACAACAGAAAACACAAATCTTTGAAACTTTATTTTTACTTTATTATTAATTATTTTTATTTTGATTATTAGATCAATTTTATAATTGATTCATCTGCAATAGAAAACAATTTTGTTATTAAAAAAAAAAAATCTTATATCTCACGTTGTAAATTTTTTATATGTACGTTCACAAATCAATTTTTTTTCAATAATTCAAACAACAATAGCTAATAATAAATACCTTATCAACTAACTTTTAGTTTTTAAATTTTTTTTGGTAACGAAGAAAAAAACCAGAGTATTAAATTTACAGAAAAATAAGTAAATATTTTAAGTGATTGTTTTTATTCAATAAGTACCGGAGTAAATAATTTTTAAAATAAAAAATATTTAGGTGTTTAATGTTTTAATCCAGCTAAGGACTACCTCACAAGACAGGATACGACACTCACACTAGCTTCAACAACGTGTCCCCTCTCTCTCTCTCTCTCTCTCTCTCTATTTCTCTCTCCTCCTTTTTCCACGATTCTTCTCCTTTCCTTTCTCACACTGGAACACAGTTCCATTCATCACCACCTGCGACTGTACAAACCATATTGATACTCGCTACTCTTCAACGCCATTTGTCTCGTACGGCACCACATCTCGTGGCTTCTCTGCCAAGCATGATAACCTCCCCCTTTGGTGCACTCTTATTACTGTGCTGCAATCTGCATAAATTAAGCTTTCAAAATTCTTTGTCTATTAATATTGCCAAATAGCATTTCCTAAAATATATATATATATATTTATATATTGCCAAAAAAAAAAAAAAAAAATCTCTGTCCATTTGACCGATATGGGTGATTCTGAAAAATGAAAAAAAAAAAAGTACGTTTTTTGGCTTGTACAGTAAAAAAAAAAAAAAAGAAAAGAAAAAGAAAAGCATTGTCTGAAATTAAAGAAAAAAGTAAGTGGGTGTCCATCCTAATTCACAAAAAAAAATATATAAAAAAATAATAAATAATACTGGTAATAAGTTATAACTAATCTAAAGTGTTCATCTAGGACTAATTCTGGCCTTAAAAGGTGGTTTTATTTGAGATATGGGGTAGAGGTGTATGGACACATGTTAGGACAACATTTAGAAAATAATAATACTATTTGTCATCTCTAATTAGTGTTCTCCTCTCCATGCAAGTATGGTAGCAACATATACATACATCCAAAAGTTTCTTAAAAATTATGCTTAGATAAATGAACTTTTACTTTAAGATACTTTTGCTTAATCGATTGAGTAGTATTGAATACATTAATTTTAATCATAATTTATATATCAACTCATATAATAATTAATTTTCATATTTTTATTGATAAAAATATTTTAAATATTTATCGATAATAAATATAAATCACAAGTAACGTAGATTAATCCTCTGACCATAAATTGTTCTCTTGAAGAAATTTTTAAGCGCATAGGCATGCACGTGTCATGATTGCATAGCACGAATTGGGTGTAGAGAGGGGTGAGATGATAAGAAACCCCAAGAAATGTCCTTTTTTTTTTAATTTTTTTATTCTAAAAAAATATAATTTAATGAAGAAGTATTTGCTGTAATGAGGTTCAGAGAGCCCCAATGCTCAAGGGCGGTGCTGGGTTTGCCTCCCCCCCATTTTTATTTTTGCCCACCCACCGCCTTTTTAATTTTTTTTCTTTTTCTTTTTTTTTTTCAAGACAGAAAAAATAAATTAATTAATTAAATTTCAGAATTTACGTAATTATAATGACAATAATATCATAAATAAATAAATAAAACAAAGAAATAAACTCCTTTTGGAATCCTCTCTATCTAAATAATAAATAATAATCTCTCCGATTTCTCTAACATCAAAATTCTGCTTGATTCTCCATTTCTGTAATTTTTTTTTATAAATAATAGACTCAAATTTTCTGTATTTATTTAATCTCCTAATAATTACCTTTAAAGAGAAGATACCACCCAGTAGCAGCAGCTTTAGCAAAGCTTATTTACAAACCATAAAAAAAAAAAAAAAAAAAAAAAAAAAAAAAAGCAGAGATATTAGGACCCGTTTGGTGCACAAGTTCAGTTTGAGTTGAGTTGAGATTTTTAAGTTTGTATAGTAAATTTTGTTGATTTTTTTAAAAAGACAAAAAAATTTTTCAGAAAAGATAAAAAACATAATGAAAAAAGTACAATTTAATTTAAAATGATATGAAGAACCAAACGGGCCCTTAATGTTACGTTATTCATTTCCATTGGATCATCTCTCTCTCTCTCCCCCCATGATTTTCCAGTGTCGGAATGCTGAGGCTATTTAGGGTTTACCAGCTCCTCCTCTTCTTCTGATCAGGTACTGTGCTGCTTTTCTTTTCCTCGTTTTCTTTCTTTTTTTTTTTTTTTCAAAAATTTTGAGTGATTAAGTAATAAATTTTGTTGCTTTTGAGTCGGAAATGTTGATCCAGGGTCTCTTAGTTATTTATTTGTATTTTCGTTTGTGATGTTTTTATTGAGATCTGAAAGGTGTTGCTCCCCCCCCCCCTCCAGATTGTGAGAGCACAAAAATCTAGAAAATCTTGGGGTGAAGAATTGGTTGCGAGTAGTTAAAAGCAGGCTTTGATTGGTGTTGCGGAGTTAGAACAAGTGGTTAAGGACGCTTTCCAATCATTTTCGAAGTTGCTGCTGCTGCTGATTTATTTCAACTACTATCTTTTAATTTCTTAATTCTCTTCTGTGGCTTCTGTCAGTCAATTGTACGTCCTTTCTTTTCATTCTTTTTTTTTTTTTTTTTTTTTTTTCTTTTGTATTGAATTTGGAGTGTTTATTCTGGTGCTGATCCCTGAGTGGTAGCTCTGATTTTTTTTTTTTTTTTTCAAGATTATGCTTAATTATTCTTGAAGCCTTGGCAACATTGTCGCTCTGTAAATTAAAAAAATAGCCTCAGCATAACATTATGGTTACTCCAACATCCTGCATAACATTATGGTTCTGTTAAGAAAGAAACAAAATAGTATTTTTCTTGTGCTGTTTTATAATTTCAAACTTGGTTTTTGCTGAATACAATTATCTTGAGAATGGTGGCACTAAGTTGATGTATTTTTGGAAGAAGTTATTAATAGAGAAAGTTGAGTGGAATCATTGTTGATGCTTTTTACTTGCTGTTCATGTGTGAATGCCGGCAAGTGGTCTGAAGATGGCAGCTGAGCTTGTCAATTCCGCAAACAAGTGAGAAACTGCTGAAATGGATTGGACCAAAAATATTGAAATCTGCGAATTAGTTGCTCGTGATCAAAGGTTTGACTTGTACATTTTTTTTTCCTGAGGTTCTAAAAATGATGGACAGTGAGTTTTTCACCGCCCCTTTCTATTTCTCATTTGCTTTGCTTGTTATGCCATTTTGTCTCTGTCGGCTAGTTTATAAATCTGAGCACAGAAGCTCACGAGTCATCCAAATTTAATTTATTTCATCTAATTTGATACCTTCAACATTTCTACAACATGAGTTTTTGTGGCTGTATATGTGCAGACAAGCTAAGGACGTCATAAAGCTATCAAAAAACGATTGGGTAGTAAACACGCGAATACTCAGTTGTATGCAGTTTTTGGTAAGTCTAGGTTCTTTTGTTTGGAAATATATATATATATATATATATTTGCAGTTCATAAGTTTTATATGCATTTGATTTACTTTGTCAAGACTGAAAAAGCAATACAAGAAGAGGGGGAAAATTTTCATTGCAGTAGTGCTCGTTTTGTTTTATGTTTTTATATGTTAACTGAATGCACATGATGGATGTTACTCGTGAGTGTAATTCTTATATGTTGTGCCGTTGCTTTCTAATAAATCATCCATTTTTAAATTTTGATGTGCAGTTGTTAGAAATGTTGATGAACAATATTGGAGAAAATATTCACAAGCAGGTTGTTGATATAGGGATTCGTCCTATTCTTGTGAAGATGGTTAAGAAAAGGTTTGCACTCATATGTTGACCTTTGTGGGCCATTGAATAAATTAATTTTTTCCTGATTTGAATATCTATATATATATATATATACATGTTCGCAGTCAGACTTACCTGTTAGAGAGCGGATATTTCTCCTTCTAGATGCCACACAGACATTCTCTTGGTGGTGGCCACTGGAAAGTTCCCTCAGTACTACAGTGCTTATTACGACTTAGTGGTATGCCGAAAAATGCAACAATCCATAACAACTAAATCTCTCTATTTATGAAATATTTAGATTTGGTATTGAATCGCAATCTCTTGATTATTCTATGTTGGGCTAGAATATTAGTAGCGAAAGTATAATTGCTCTACTAAAATAATATATCCCATCAGGAATAAGTCCTATGGAAAAGATCCCATTTTTATGAGCTGCATTGGTAGTGTCAATGAGACACTGTAAGACAATGGTGAAGATGTTGACTTATAATTGTTTTAATAATTTATATGAAAGGGTTGTTGTACTGCTATTTTTGTGGTGAAGTGCTAGCTTGGTCTTGAAGCTTGTTGATATGCAGTGGTCATGTTATGGTGTCTTAGGGTGACTGTGCCTTCTCTAGTGAAATTAATAGTCATGTTTTCTTACAAGGAAATGTATCTCAACGTTAACTGCTATTAGTTGTTTATGGTGCTATTCAGAGTGCAGGAGTGCAGTTTCCTCAAAGGCCCCCTGCAGTCTCCTCAGATCACCCCAGCCACAACCAAATACAATAACTTGCCTAATGGAGAACTGGCACCAATCTAGACATGAAGGATTTCCGCGGCAAACAGGCCTCAAGACGTTCCTGAATCAAGGTATCTTCACAGTGATGTTTTACATACTTCAAGTACATATTTAAGTTGTCCGTGGAAGGAAGCTGTTTAAAGAGGGGAAGGGGGTTGGGCAGGGAGGTTTAGTTCTACTTCCTTTCTCTTTTCTAATTTTCTGATATTTGAGGGCTAAGATAAAAATTTGCAATAGCTTTAATCAGTGTCTACCTATTTCATGCAGTATCATTCAAAAGGCCACTAATGTATTGGAGGTTTTGAAAGAGGTTCTTGATGCTGTGGATAGTCAGCATCCTGAGGTATATTTCTGGTCCTATTTTTCAGAATTTAAAATTTGCCTTGCAAAAATTGAAATTGCACAGGTACCTTTATTTTTATTTGTCATTAGTGGTCATATAACATGCTTTCAAGAAGAAGAATAGAAAGGTTGAAGAAAAAATAAGAATAGAGACATGGCTATAGAGGTGCTCGGCACATAATAGATTTTGCCTTGTGAAATTTGTAAGCGAGAATCATCAGCTATGCTTAGGATACAAACATTAAAAATCACTTATGTAACAATGCATGGAGATCTTTCCGGCTTGTTACATCTTGTTGCATGTCTCGTAGTTTGATTGGTTATTGCTAAAATGCATACTCCCAAGAGTTGCCATGTGAAGTAATGGCTAATGTAATTGTTCTTTCAGGGAGCAAAGGATGAGTTTACACTAGATCTTGTCGAACAGTGTTCGTTTCAAAAGCAAAGGGTAATGCATCTAGTAATGACTTCTCGGTAAGGCTAATTTCTGGATTCAATAGAGCCGACAACTACACTGTTGCTCTTTTATGCATTTTCTGTGATTATTTGGCCTCTCTTTGAACTACTTTGGGTTTTATAGTAAATAACAAATTTAGTAGTTGAGTTTATCTCCTTTTGAAAACAAGGATTCAGTGGAACTTGTAGTAGTTGTCTGCTTCATTAACATATTTTTTTTTTTTTTTGGGTCATTTGGTATTCACATATTGACTTAAATTGATTCTGATAAATTTATGTTGATCTCAGGGATGAGAAGGTGGTTTCTCAAGCTATCGAGTTAAATGAGCAGCTCCAAAAAGTTCTCGCAAAACACGATGCCCTTCTTTCAGCTAAGCCTCGTTCAACTACAAACCATTTTAACCAGGAAGAAGCGGAGGAAGAAGAGGAGGCTGAACAACTTTTCCGGAGGTCTGTCCCTTCTTTCTGGGAAAATAGTATTTTCTGTTTGAACTTTTTTCAAGACACTATTCCTCTAATTAAAGAAACATTACAGTAATAAATAAATAATCTCATTCTCCAACATCGGAAGTGACAAAAAACTTGCCTGGAGAATCAAAATCTCACTTTCCCGTTTTAAATCACTTTCCCCTTGATTGCAAACCTTCACAGGTACGAAAAGGAAAAGCTTGTGCAAGGCCTGAAGATGAAGAGCGACCAGCAGAGAGGCCCCACTTGGGTTTCTCGGATCAGCCATTCCTGGAGAAATGCTGAACCGTCCACTTATACGACCACTGTCTCTGGAGCCATCATCACACGAACCAAAATGGACATGCCGAGGCTGTTGCTATACCACCCCCACCGGCAAAACACATGGAAGGGAGAATACTTTCAGGAAAACAAGGCTGATGGTCTAGCTGGCCATGTGAGGGGCCTGTCGTTGCATAGTCGCAATGCGAGTAGCTCTCGCAGCGAAAGCATAGATTCCAGTGATTGATAGGGCCACACGGCACCAAGTGTGCCTCTCTTCGAGTATTCCTTATTGCTCTTCAGTTTTATATCCAATATTTCCTTGTTACTCAAAAGTTTATAGGCAGATGATATTGGTGATGGCTTCTGATTCAGCAGAGTACATTTGGCGTTAGAGTGTTGTTTTTGTAATAGTGAGTTTTAACATGAGAGGGTGTTTGTTAATTGTCAATGTGGTGGTGTTACTCCTCTGATCTCTGGTTTTGCGCTCGCTCTACAGACTAATTCCTTTTTTATTAGTTGTTACTTCTTTTGCAGCATATACAAAGGCAAAAGGGCAGAGTTGTAGAGAGATTTTTCACCATTCTATTTTAATTTATTTTTATTTGTAGCCCATTTGTGGATATAGTGTGGGTCTTCGATGTAAAGAGATCTTTTATTTTATACGTGACAAATCAATGTTGAATGGTTGAGTATTTTTATTTTATTGAGTGGAGGAATTTGCTGGCAATACCACTCATCGTCATCATCCTCATGAGTCATGGCATGAGCCCCCCATTATACTCGAGATGAAAATGAAACCTAATTAAAGGGGAGGGGGGGAAGCGAGTCTTAGCATTACACTAGTTTAAACACTACTTAATGCTAGAAAAAAACAAAAATGATAACACAAATTATAAAAATAAATTAAAAAAAAAAAAAAACAAACTACTAAAATAAATATAACAAAATCAATACCTCACCCAATTTTTCTTTAATTTTCTCTCTTAGTTTATTTTCATGATTTTCTCCGATCATGTAAATGCAGGAAAATAATAATATAATAAAAGGAAAAAAGAGTAAAAATAAAATGAAAAATACTTTTATCTGATTATGTACTGCGGAGGAAAAAAAAAATGACATAAATAAAAAACAAAAAACAAACAAAAAAGAAAAAATTGCGTAAGAACTCAAAAAAGAGAAAAAAAAAAAAAAAAAAAAAGAATTTAAAGTAAAAAACAAAAAAAAATATTAGAATATTAGAATAAATTAAAAAACAACAATAAATAAAAAACAAACAAAGTAAAATATTGAATCTAAAGTTCGAAAACCAAATTAAAAAAAAAAAAAAAAAAAACTTGCAAAAAAAAAGAAGAAAAATAAAAACAAAAAACAAAAATAAGGGGAAAAAAAACAAAAACAACAACGGAGAAGAAAAAGATGGCCTCAAAAAATAAACCAAAGATAGGAAAAACCAAAAATCAAATTTAGGGTTTGGAGAAAAGAAAGAAACCGATGAGAGAAAATCAGAGGAAAAAATGAATGAACAAAAAACACATCAATAAGGGGGAGAAAAAAAAAAAGAACACAAGAAGAGGAGAGATGATGGAAAAACCTAAATCGGCAATAAGAAAAACACAGAGATCAGAGTCTAGGGTTTAGAGAGAACGAAGAAACCGAGAGAGAGAGCAAACAGTTGAGAGAGAAATGAAAAGAGGAAATGAGCGGCGAAGAGAGAAGGACACGTGATATGCTAGGGTTACAGGGGTATAAAAATCCATCCACTATGTAGTAAACCAATCTTAGAGTATTGAGAAGGAAAAATCGTCCAATACATAAAGAAGGGGGTTAAATCATCCCCTCACTGTAGATAAAAAACAACTCTAATTGAGGGACAAATTCATCCATGTACGTAGAAAAAACAGTAAACCCCTCCTCCCATCTAGTATCTAGCAATAATGGTTTTCTGTATATATCTCTTTCTTCTATCTTTGTTAGGCAGGAAAAGGACACAAACTACCTTATACCATGAGCCGTCAAAAGAAAAAGGACAAAATCCTAGAAGCCAATCTTGACCCGTTTGCATTTGTTGGAGGGAGTGGGAAAACTGGGTCAGGCTTTAGAAAAGTCTCTGCTCGACTTTTCTTTGCTTTGTCTACAAGAAAAAACACAGTTAAACTAATCTGTTTATCTTTTTGAGCCCCTTTGCTAAACGGTATCCCAGTCTCCACTCTCAAAGTGTGGGTTATTGTTTGTTAGAAGAGAAAGAGGAAAGAGGAAAGAGGAAGGAGATGAAGAAAAGCATAGTAGTATTATATGGTGCACCTGGTTTCCACCACATGGTGTCCATGGTGGAATTGGGAAAGCTAATCTTGCACACCATCCTTACTTGTCTATAACAATCTTGGTGGTCACAAGTACAACCTGCCACTTGATACAGCAACCACATCCTCATACATTGACCAACTCTCCCAAACCACTCTCCGAATCTCCTTCTTCACTCCTCCTCCATTGATCTTCCCCAATCCCTTAGCAGAACTGAAGCCGCCTTCGAATTCATCAAACTCAATGCCTCACATGTTGTGGATGCCCTCACAACCATGTCTCTCACCTCAACAGTCTTTGGCGGCTCTCATAACGTAGGCCGTCCACGTCTCCTACCATCCACACATTCCAGCTTACTACTACTTCACATCTTCTGCCTCAGCTCTTGCGGTCATTCTCTACCTTCCCGCCATCCATCACCAAACGACTAAGAGCTTCAGAGAGCGGGTGACACCCTCCCTGCACTTTCCCGGATTGCCACCCCTTAAGGCCTCGGACATGCCTGATGCTTTCTATGACCTTGATGATCCTACTTATCGCTACTTTCTAAATGTCGCCACTTATCTTCCCAAGTCGAAAGGAATTATAATAAACACCTTCGACTCTTTGGAGCCACGCGTCATCGAGGCCCTAATGGATGGTGCTTGTGTCCCTAACCAGGTGACTCCACCTATATATTGCATTGGACCTTGATTGTTGACGCCAAAGACAGGGCAGTAGGATTAAGAGATGCATCGTCGGAGTGTTTGGCATGGTTAGGATTTGCAGCCGGAGAAGAGTGTTGTGTTGTTGTGCTTTGGAAGTAGGGGTACGTTCTCTGAGGTGCAGCTAAAGGAGATGGCTATGGGATTGGAGAGGAGTAGCCAGAAATTCTTGTGGGTGGTCGAGAGTCCACCAGATTCGAACATGACAGAGCCTAACTTAGAGGTGCTGCTGCCAGAAGGGTTTTTTGAAAGGACCAAAGATATAGAGGCCTGGTGGTGAAGTCTTGGGCACCGCAGTCTGCCATTTTGAGGCATGGATCAATAGGGGGTTTTGTGACACATTGCGGGTGGAATTCGGTGGTAGGAGCAGTGAGTTGTGGAGTGCCAATGGTCGCATGGCCGTTGTATGCCGAGCAGCGCATGAATAGTGTGGTCCTGGTGGAGGAATGAAGCTAGCAATGCCACTTGAGAAGGTGCCGTCGTCTTCTTCGTCTTTGGGAGAAGAACTGGTTACTTCGCAAGACATGAGAAGAAGGTGAGATTTGTTAGGGCAATCCGGATCAGAGGAAGGAAAAAGTCTTCGAGAACGGAGTTTGGCAGTGAAAGCCGTGGCTATAGAGGCTTGGACTGATGGTGGGTCGTCTTTCACTTCCTTTTCAAAGATGGTTGGCTCATGGAAGCAGGGATGTTGATTGGAACCAAGTCACGCCCAGAGGTGAAATCGTACACGTAGTAGCAAAAAACTGTCATTTTGGAGTGTTTTTAACTTCCATAAAAATAATTGGTTTTAGATTTCCAATTTGGCCTTCGATCAGAAGTTAATAATAAAATAGCCTACTTTAGAAGCTCCCTGTTGGAAAGAGAGCATTTATCCAAGGAGTTCCTTGGATCTTTCTCTACTACTATTAGAAGCTCCCGTTTGGAAAGAGAGCATTTATCCAAGGAGTTCCTTGGATCTTCTCTGAGTCCTTTGTTAACATTGGACTCTTGGCAATATATCTATATACCATATACCAAAAGTCTTAAATCTGGTAACCGGTTGATATCCTAATATGGAGTGAAAAAAACTATTGGTAGAAGACATGTGCTTAGAGCAGAGAGGGTGCCAGAATGAACAGGATGAGTTAATTTAAGCACTTATCTTCGTCAAATTCTCATCCAACAGTCATCAATGAAGTGCCGGATATGTTCCGGAAACAAGACAATTCCTATATATATAATAAATTATATATATTTTTTTTTTATTTTTTTGCAATGCATAGGACGGCAAAGTAAGATCAAAGGAATGGCTGTATTCCAAACAGTAAGCCAAAGCACATCGTTTAAATAAATGACACAACTCATACAACTTTGATTACGAGATTCAATGCAAAAAGGAACAGGAGATTGAAAATAGCATTTTCATTTTATTTACAATTTATTTATGGGGGGGATAATCATGAATATGGGTAAGAAATGAATTCTTACAACAAATATTCCTACCTTTTAGAATAGTGGGGGAAAAAAACTGTACATAATTCAACTTTTGAAGCTACAGAAATAATTACACGATTGCAGCTCTCATCTTGTCGTCTAAAATTTAATAGAAACCCCTCAAGACTTTATTAGCTTTCTCCTTTTCCTATGGGCCCCAATTAAATAACATTAAATTGCTATATGTTATTGGAAGTAAATAAAATTGACCTAGAAAAATAATCTTAATCTTATCCTTTTGGATTTAACATGACTTGTAACTTTGTAACGTCGATCCAATATCATCTCGCCAACGGTTAAAATGGTAGTCGCCTGGTGGCAGAATAATTAACTCATTTGCTTGATTAAACGCAACTCCCAATTACCCTCGCCATCTATCAGCCGCAATTCAACCGAATGGAATGGTATCAGAGCAGGACGCTGTAGAAAGGGCAAAAAAAAAAAAAAATTATATATATATATATATAAATTACAAACCAGGCATTAATATTCTGCACACACACACACATCAAAAAAGTGTATTAATTACAAACCAGATGCATTTTGGTTTGTTGATCACTACTGCAAAATACGGAGCATCCCCAAAACCAGCAAGAAATATATATAAAAATAAAAAATGAAAATGAAAATGAAAATAAAACTACCAAGAAAGATTCAACTTTTCATTATGGTTTGAGAAAGTACTTACTTGTGAAGATGTAACTACTGTGATACCTATGTCCTTTGCGAGCCTATAAAGATGTTCTTCAACGTCTACACTTGTAGCACTGTCATTTGCAAGACCATAGAATCAGAATACAAGGACCCCAAAAAAAAAAAACAAAAAAAAAAAAAAAAGAAGAAGATAACTTGTCTTAACATTTTTTCTGAGGTTATCGAAAGAAGAACTAAAACATTAAGCAGTCTCACGTACTTGGTGCACTCGTCAAGGATACCGATTTAGGCTTGTGGAAAATAAGCGTGCCTGGTTAAAATAAGAAGAAGAAAAAAATTAAAAGAAAAAGTCACGTCATACCTGAAACAATTTTAAACGAATATAGACTTGTTTAAAGAAGCGAGACAGATAATCAAGGTACTAAAAATACTAGCTTTACTCACCATGCCTAATCTTGCTGTTCTCCAAGAGAGAGAATATCTTCCCAATTCAAATTAGCGTCCCAGCCGCTTTCCTCCCTCTCCAAAAGATAGTTCAGTCGGACATTTTCTAGAATGCTTTTCAAGTGCATGTCCAGACTATTTTTGGCGTCGGAAGACTTCTCATCTGAATTTCAGCATTTAAGATATTTTTAAAAATTCAGTGAAAATTTTGATTCCAGTTGGTAGAATCAAGGAGTTTCTAAATAAGTGTTTTTCAAATTACCTTCCTTGTAGAACTTCAATACCCTCAACTCTGCTTCCTTTTGGGAGAAAGGATATATAATTTGATCTCTTAGGGTTCCCAAACACGTGTATGGCCGCTGAGGAACATAGAACACACCGCAACCTGTCCCGGCCTCTTCGGTGACATCTTCCGATGGTTGAGTGAGCCTCCCGCTCATGATGGGCCAAAGGCCTCTAAGAACTCGGAAAACAGAACTTTTTCCACTCCCATTTGGACCTTAAAAGAATTTCATGCTTGTTAGACGTTACTACTTGTATCTGATCTAAGATGCGTATAAATAATAAAAGTCAAATAAAAGTAACAAACCAGTAACGAGCAGGCTTTCTCCAGGTACTATATCACACGTCAATTGTCTAGCCAACAATTTCTGTGCAGGGGTGATGATGTCGACCTCAGAGAAGGAAATGGCATCCTCAGAATAAAAATGTTTCCATTTAGAAAGCGACTGAGTATCATCTGGAGTTATCAACCACATAATACGCAATAAGGGTATCAAAATGTTTGGACTCAAAATAGAACCGACAGGCAAGTAAATAACAAGTTTTTCTAAACATTGGTAAAGGGTTCTACAGAATTGCCTAGGCATCCAACGTCAGAGTATCAATCAATTGAGCGAAGATTTTTAATGATTGAGATAATTGATCTTTAAGAATAAATTCGAAGCACAATGAAATTTAAGTTACGATTCTCAGAAGTAATACAAGGATGACACGTTCTTGATATGCTTGTAAAGAACACGCAACATTTACCAGACTGTGCAGCATCTAGAAGCTCTTCAAGCTCAAAAATTCTATTGATACCACCAGAGAGTTCCACGAACTTCCGATGCAGCTCCAGAATGTCACCAAAGGCTAAAAAGCTCTGAGATACAACAGATGCTAAGAACCGCAATGCATGAGCCAGTTCACCTGAAAATGTTCTTTAGCGTAAGAGAGAGAGAGAGAGAGAGAGGTATAACTACAAGTGCCTCTTAAAGCTCACCTTGAGTGGATACCAAAGCCCTATCTCCTTTGTGTTCCATGGCATATAACAAACTTAACCCCCAAGTCACATTATGTGGAAGTTGCTTGTTATGAAATCATCCAGTATACCGAACATCCACTTCTTCTTCAAATGAATCAAGGAATGGTCAAGAAGCTCTTTAAATTTTGTTTCAACCATCTGTTTGATACGACAACCATTTAAATTTGATATGGATAGGTAAACCATAAAATAACAAATATATTGCCCAAAGTGCATGTTAGTATCTTCGCTAGGACTGAACCACAATGCTTATTTGTCTAGTTGGACATAAGCATTTGTCTAGTTGGACATAAGAAGTTGCAGGTTCAAGAGTCTCAAACTTTTCAGCAATTTTAAGGTATGTATAATAGGAAACAGTCAATGCATACAATTGGAAACGAAAGAAAATGAAGAAAAACAATAAAAAATTTGTGCCAGTAAAACCTTATGGTAGAGAACAAAAAGCTCCAAGGGAACAAAGCTTGTGCCCGTAAAAGCCCATATTCTAGAAAATGCCGAAAGGCATGAAACTACTAGAGTGAATACATCCTAAAACGAAATAATACTGAAACTAAACACTACAAACTAATTTGGAAGACATGAGGTATTCTTGGATCATGGAAAAAAGTACTAAAACAAAGTTTATATTTTAGTGATCAATAATCAAACCATTCCCCTTATAAGTTTTCATGTTAAATATAGCCTTTTCTTCATCTTCCAAAGTTTTAAGCCAAATAAAGAAACAACTTAGCAATATTTGCATAAGACATGTATGGTTGAGGGTAGCTTACAGCTTTTTCTCGAGCACCACCGCCGAAGAAAAGCAACTGACTCAGCATGAGTACGCAATCTTTCATGCATGAACCTATTAACACAAAATAAGTACGATTTTTATTTCATTGCAGTCGAACATCAACGGTTAAGAAGCAGGAAAAAAAAATCACCTGAAGGTTCCTTCAAGCTGTTGTTCTTGACTTGTCAAATCGCCAAATTCAGGGGTAATGGCCCTTAGAAGACCCAGCCCCAGTAACATGTAGGCATACAATATTGCAACGCCCTTTGACCAGTTAATAGCTTCATTCTCCAGGTAAACCTTCCAAAAATGGCAGCAGCAGCCATGCATGGATTAGAAGGAACAGGAAAATAAGCCAGAAGAGCTGACTGCTAGTATACTAGTCACGCACAAGAACCTTAAATCATGGTACTCTGAAACTTGACTCAATTAAACTACATACTCACACAGGATGTCCACAGATGGCTTTACCATTCCAGTTACGAGTCCTGACAAGTCAGTAGTTAACTTTTCCAGGTCATGAGTTATTCTCTGATCAGCATCAATATTTTTGCTCGACATGTGGAAGACCTACAAAGAAACATATATACATGATTGTGGCACCAATCTAAATGAAGAATCTGACGGGAACAAATGAAGAAACAAAGACAGAAGCAAATAAATGTTGTTGATTTAGTACCTAATTGAAAAACTTAAACAGCCCATGTGAAATATTCAAGAGTTTTACGTAAAACAAAATCATCTGAAAGTTTACATAAAACAGGGGAGATCAAAGATTCGTAAAACATTTCTAAACAGGGTACCTTGTAGAACGCATTCTTTCTCAGATAATTCTTAAGCAAGTGTTTGGTCAAACGAATCCTCCATCCCAGAGCAAGCCTGGCTGTCAGGTGCCTGCAAAATAATAACATAACTCAATTTGGTTCTTAAGGTATTAATGCTAATACTTTTATTCACACCAACTGATTACACATATAATACTGCAGAAGAATCATATAGGACTCCTCTAAAACCACAGAAATGACCCGATTAAAAATTCTCCATTCCCATTACAGAATTATCTAAAGGATTCACGTAGTGCAATAAGCAAGAAAAGACCTAGAGGCAATACAACCTATAAAGTCCGAAGTGAACTACAGAAAATATCCCAAAACTTCCATACTACTGAACTTTTTGTTTTTTAACAAGGAAAATCCTTTCATTTATTATAAAAATCAATTACAACGGAAAAGAGGGGCAATTATCCTTAAGATAAAGCAATAAACAAAAAAGAAAACACATTACCTTAAAGAAGGTGCAACGAAAGAAGAAGCAGCACTCTGAAGAATACTAATACCAATTAACGGATGAGGCTGCCTTATCCTGCTCCAAAACGTGTTTTCACGGTGGTTCCTGTATAATTAATTAAGTTCAATAACAGCGTTATTATTAGATTACAAAATACTAGAATAAGGGAAAGAAAATACCATTTAATGACGCAATACGATCTGAAATCCACGTTCTTGATACAACAAGAAAAGAAACCGCAAGCAATTGGGCTCCCTGTTTATCGAACACTGTTGGGACCTAAAAAGATACAACTTGAAGGTTAATAAAACAAAGTAAAAGACATTTCATTTCTTGGATGCATAGTGAGACCATCGTGTACCAATATCTTAATAGCCATATCATTCAGATCAACATCAAACTGCTACAAAACTAAGAGGTTACACCACTAAACTTACATGGAATCAACAATACATTTCTAACTGCCTCCCAAGGCCAAAGCAAACATGCAATAAAGTCACTATCATGCGTAAACTTCGTTCCCAAAACGAATTGGGTAATGTAAACAAACAAGATTCACAGGCATCAAAACTGCTGATTTCTTATCCTTGGCGATTCTCCCAGCATAGAAATCCTAAAATGAAGAATCTTCGAAGTTAAAGGATGTGGTTAGCCTCCAGCCCATCTTCAGCTAAAGACGGATGGGAATGAGACCTATGAAACAGACTAAAAGAGGGCATAGTCAACCTCCTTATGTATTGAATCATCCTTTCTTCCAGCCCCAGGATGGGGTTTCCCATTTAAAATCTGTATTGGCTAATGATAAAACGTAGGCAAGAGCGAGTTTCACCACATTTCTAGTAACCAAATGAGAAAAACAAAAATGAAAAGGGGAAAAAAGACAACATGTAGGCACATATATTCATCACAAGTTAAGGTCAAGATTAGTTGTATAAACTAAGAATAAACAACATAAATCTAAAAAATACCAAGTATTAACATGAAAAGAGATCGCGCATCAAGGCAATAATATTAAAAGGTGAAAAGTAATCATAAAAGTGTCTGCGTTAAAATGTCTCACCAAAACTCTGAACATGGCAGCTACTCTCACTGGTAATACCCGTGAAGCTCCACGGAGGTTGCGGGAAAACAGGCAAGGAAGCAGCATGATCCTCAGGTGGAGCAGCAGCTATGACCTCTTCAAAGTAAGATTGTGCCTTTGAATTCGAGAATGCAGAATCCTACAACAAAATACCCATCGGATAAGTATGAAGTAAACTTGAACAGCATAAAACCAAACAAACCCATGAATTTAAATTAATGAAACTTTTAAAATACCTTTTTAGTTGCAGCAAAGGCTCGCTTTACTACCATTGCATCACTCTGGCGATGTGTTTCGGAAGGACTCATTGTGTTGATCCCAACATCATCCAGGGCTGGGGAATCATCCCTGAGTTATCACAAAAGCTTTAATATGCAAAGATACATAGCCCGCAATCAAACAGATGGAAAACTAGGCAAACAGCAAAACGAATATGTAAAAGAGAAAATGACAGGTAAACCAACTTGGTTTACAACCTTTTATAGTGAACACTCCAGCCTCCTTCACCGTCCAATGACAACACCACATCATGAAATGCGACTAAAGCTGGACGATGAGAGATGGTAATGCATGATGTTCCCATTGCTCTAACTTTAGCACAAAAGCGTTCCTCCATATCAGTTGTGACGGCACTTGTGCACTCATCAAGAATTGCAAACTTAGGCTTATGATAGAACAGTCTGGCCATCCCCAATCTTTGTTGCTCACCGAGAGATAGTTCATCGCCCCAATTTATCTCTTTTTCAGGTGGATAACGGTCTAGTAGATACTCAAGGTCAACCTTTAGATAGCAATAACCATTCAATCCGCATGAACACATAATTTCCACAATATTTTATGTCAAAAGGAAGCAAGTAATTTTAATTTACAACAATAAATGTATAGCCATTTTGTATCCAGCCAAGGCACAGAAAGCAATGGAATGAAAATTTACATTTCTCAATAGCTCCACCATTCCATCATGCGTGAGTGGTTCAACTTCCTGATCCGCAGTAAGAGGATAAATTAACTGGTCCCTAAGTGTTCCTACAGCAGTGTATGGTCTTTGTGGCACATAAAATATCTCTTTATTGAGATCAGTACCCACCCCAGGTTTTGCGATGTGGCCAGATACAAGGGGCCAGAGGCCTCCTAGTACTCTGAAAAGTGAGCTCTTCCCACTACCATTTGGACCTTCAACAGGATATAGTATACAATCATATCATGTGTCAACAGATGAATGTAAAGATGGTATTTCAGAAAGCCTTATACAGTACTTTATGAAGCAAGAAGAGATAAGTCAAAACAGTGACAAGCCACTTAACCAGAGCATCACATATAGCAAACACCAAACATAAACAACCTGCTCATGGCAAATAAAAAACTCAAAAGTACTCCCTGAGCTACATCTAATCTAATATGCACAAAACAAACATTATAATCGACCGTCACTCAACTAAGTTTTTCTCAAAGAAAATTTTGGGTCTGCTACAAGAATCCTTAATTTCACTTTCGTATTTCCATTATGGAGGAACAGTAACTCGGACCGGCTGTCTCTTGCAATTAGAAAAACCACCATTATACCAGGCAACATGCTACCCCCTTCCACGTACTATGCCAAATTAATCACTTTGCAAACAAACCATCTTGCTAAAAAAGAAAAAATACTAGACTATTTTAAAAATCATTCTTTTCCCCTCCCCCCCCCCCCCCCCCCCCCCCCCCCCCCCCCCCCCCCCCCCCCCCCCCCCCCCCCCCCCCCCCCCCCCCCCCCCCCCCCCCCCCCCCCCCCCCCCCCCCCCCCCCCCCCCCCCCCCCCCCCCCCCCCCCCCCCACACCCCCCCCCCCCCCCCCCCCCCCCCCCCCCCCCCCCCCCCCCCCCCCCCCCCCCCCCCCCCCCCCCCCCCCCCCCCCCCCCCCCCCCCCCCCCCCCCCCCCCCCCCCCCCCCCCCCCCCCCCCCCCCCCCCCCCCCCCCCCCCCCCCCCCCCCCCCCCCCCCCCCCCCCCCCCCCCCCCCCCCCCCCCCCCCCCCCCCCCCCCCCCCCCCCCCCCCCCCCCCCCCCCCCCCCCCCCCCCCCCCCCCCCGAGAACATTCCCCGAGACATTGCGTAGCACATTCTTATGCAAAACCTTTTCTTCATAATAACTTTGGTGAACTGGGAAAGAGTTAGAAATGGACTACCAGGCACCTAAACAAAAGTAATTCAAACTTAAAGTTAATAAAGACATTACCTGTAATCAGACGAATTAGATCCTGACTTCACTATTTAAGGGTCAAATTGTCAACTAAAACATTACCGGTTGGAGTAACAACCTGGAAGATCCCATTACTATTAGAACAAAGAGTGCAGAAAAAAAGACATCACACGTAGAAAAATAACCTATTTACGTACCCTGACACCAGCAAACTCGATTGTAATTAGCCTCACTAAAGCAATTTCTACTCTGAGATTTTTTCATCAGAGATTTGTCAGTACCAATACTTAGCTCTCTTGAAATGGCCAGTAACTCATGAATGCGATCTGCATATCCACTGGAGAAGAAAAAGATAGATAGAAAATTATGACTGGTTAGCCATACAATAAGGCTACTTACTAACGAATCCATCACCATCTCTCTCTAATAGTAATGGGCGTACATATAATATCACATCTAGAGAATGCTAAACAAGACTGAAAAAAAAAATTTACCTGAGACGATTGAGTCGTCTTGCACTTATAGAAAGTGTTCCCAGAGACTGAAATAGCGAAATTATGACACTAGTATGATATCTTAGATTGCTCAACATCTCCGCACGCCCTAAAGTTGAAGTGTCAGGTCGCAGATGACCCGAAAAGAAGGGCTCAATAATCAGAATAACAGCAACAGTAGCACCAAGGTACTTCAGTAAAAAGTCCTGAATCATGCCAAACCACCAATGTTCGTGAAGGACTACTCTCAAATGTTTAATTAGTGCCTGAAACTTTTGCTTAATATGGGATTCTTCTCTACTCTCTCCACCATAAAATGCTATACTTTCTGCATGGGTCCTCAACCGCGAATGAAGCTGGCGATACTCTCCTTCCAACTGTTGTTCTTTGGACATCAATTTTCCGAAAGCAGGAGAAAAGTTTCTGATCATTGTCCCTGCTCCCAGTACATATGCCTAAGAAGTAACATCAAAGAGTTAAGGTGGAAAAATAATTACTTCAAACAATTTTGTAAACCTCTACAACCCGTCAGTGGCTATTATGGCAGAATAGCTTCAACAAGAAATAAAAAGAAACATAGAAAAATATATAGAAACTGTAAAGGTCAATTACCGATAAATTAATGCAAGCAAGAAATAGAACATTACCAATATCCAAAAGACATATTTTGGGCTGGCATACGAACAAAGGCGCCAGGTATAAAGCAGACCATCAGTGACTGCTATTAAATCATCCTGTACTATTTCACTCAACTCTGAACAGAATCTGGGGACGTCACTAGCAATTCTTTGTTCAGGATTTGTTATCCGACCATCTACATGTGATAATTTGTAATATGCCATGTTCTGAAACCAAAACAAGATTACTGTGTGAAATGGGAAACAAGCTGCAATAATCAGGCAGAATATTATAGGTCATAGATTATAGAAAAGCTGGCATGCCGCTAATTACAGGAATGAGATTGATGATTTAATACGCTCATGTGTCCTTCTATACTCTGCTTGCTTTTTTTTTTTTTTTTTCCATGATAAGAAATAAGTTTAATCTTTCTAAAACATAAGTGCACCAGTGTGTGACAAAAGAAGAGCTACATCAATCGCAATACAAGTCCACTTCAATAAATTAAGAGAACAAACAATTCAAAATGAAGAATAATAGGATCATTTGACAAAGAAGCTGATGAAAATAAAAACACATCCATGGGAACTTTTTGCTCAAAAAGAGGCAAGCACTATTATAAGAGTAACCCAGCCAAAAAGTGCACACACACAATTTTCATTATTTGAAATGGAAATTTTCTAATTACCTTATTAGCCATTATAAACGTTTCCAACTCATAACATGTTGAGAATTGCCTAACTAATTAATATGCTTGTTTGAACATGTAGCCGGAAAGCAAACAATTAGGACAAAGCAAAAGAGATGTATTCTAATTTCGGCGATAATTACAAACAAAACTACCTCAAAGTAATAAGAATGGATAAGTTTCGTCAAAATCTTTCTGAACCGCAGGCTTAAGGTCCCGGTTATGAACTTTGAAGTAGAATGCATGGATGAAAGAAGAAAACATAGCAAAATATTCTCCGAAATCAACCGAAAAAATAACGGTACACGCCGAAGAAAAGCTGCACGGAATAGAAATCCTTGCACTTTTGCAAGTCTGTTGCTCAAAGCTGTTCGTAACACCTACAAACATAATATTTTTAATATATAAATAACAGACTATCAGATCAAAATTGTATCTGAAAAAACTATCAGATCAAAACTGTATCTCAAACATGCAGAAAACAAAAATTACTTACCACTATTCCTACTAAACTTAAAAGGTCTCGTGCACCCATCCGGCCCATTTGAGATAAGAGGATAGCAGCAAGCACTTTGAGAGACTTCAATCCCCCCTTTTTTTCGGAAATTTTCTTCAGATTAGTATCATTTGCCAACGCTTTTGAATTTTCTTTATCATTATGCAGTCCATTGTAGTGACTAAAAGAATCATGTCTTTTACTGTTTCAATCGAGAGTGCACATATGCGGCCGTCCCGCCGGCGAATAAGACGCCTGTAGCTAGTAATAAAGTTTTCCTGAATGCCATTAATGAAATTTAATCACCATATGGAGAAGATGCACAAGTTCAGCATAGTGATGAACCATTAGTTACAAAACTAATCATAAAGAAAAATATGTCTACCACCATGCTAGACCTATGGTGTTATAACAAGAAAACCATAGCACAAGATTTCATAAAGCTAATTACAAGACTTCAATAACTTTACACATCATTCTTATACAAATCCATGTAATGCTATCAATTGAATGAAATGTTTAATAGGAAAACCAAACAATCAGACACTTTTTCTTTTCTTCTGGAAAACAATACAGATCATTACCAATATGAAACAAATGCTGCCCAGAACACAGAGGGAGAAAAAAAAAAGGATAGATACATGTAAAATAAACAAAGAAAGAGGGATAAAAGGAAAAATATGATAGTGCGGAGATATATGTATATGTGCATATTCGATACCTTCTCGATGCCAGAAAACTCCTGCCATGGTCGGTTAATTGCAATAGTTGTAGAGAAGGCATGGTTGAAAGTCAAGCCTTCCCCTACTAACGAATCTGCGAAACTAGGATATGTTCTGCTTTTAACTCCAATTTTTGTTGCAAAAACAATTTGGAACTACGGTTTAACTTACCCTCCCTGCTAAAAGGGACAGATTTACAAAGACTTAGAATCCATGAAGGCAGCTGAATACAGTAGCATATCAACAAGAAAAAAAATATATATATATGTTATATACGACGGCAAAATCAGAACCATTAAAACTTAATAATTGTACACCATTTAGATCTCTCCAGTTCAAAATGACACTGAATTAAAGATGTATAATTGGCAATAGCACACCGAATTTAAAACAGGAACTGAGGCTTCAGTCAAAGCACAAAAACCATTTAAAAATAACTTTCTTAAACCCAAACAGATCCTTAACATAGCCGAAACAAGAATTGAGGCTTCAGTGTATGCCACAGAAACCATTTAAAAAAAAAAAAAAAAAAAAAAAAAAACAACAACAACAACAACACTTACTTCGCATCGACAAATAACCAGAAAGCCAAAACAGACTTACAATGGATTGGATAAAAAAAAAAAATTCTCCGGTATTGATAATCCATACCAAACAAAGTAAAAGTCTTCATTTTCTCTAACCTAAGTGTGCGTTTTTTTTTTTTTTTTTTTTTTTGGTCCTTCTTAACAAACGCTGCTTTAAAGAATCACAGATGTAGCAAGCAGCGGGACAAAAGCAAAAAAATTGAATTGAAGACAAAAAAATTAGGACGAGAATAATCAATACGAGGAAGAAAAGGAAACCTGGAGAGAGAGAGATAGAGATATGTGGGAGGGGTCCTAGGGCAGAGAGAGGTTGTCAGGAGGTGGAACTCCGAGAAATCATAAATGGCGGTGCTCGCAACTTCTTCGTCTGTCCAGTTTGTTTAGGTGAATGGACTGCATCAACAATTAAGAAAGATAGAGTTTTAGAGAGAGAGAGAGAGAGAGAGAGAGAGAGAGAGCGAGAGATTCCGCAAAACGGAAGAGAAAGGAGGTCCCGCAAAAGAAGAGACCAGTGGCGTGTGCAGAAGCAGAGCCGGGACGAAACCAAACAAAGTAGTAACAAACCCCCCAAAAAAAAAAAAAAAAAAAAAAAAAAAGAGAGTAAACTTTTACCCCAAACAAATAAGGGTGTTTGGTGTGTAAGTTTGAGTTGAAATTGATAAGTTTAAATAGTAAATTTTGTTGACTTTTCAGAAAAGACAAAAAACTTTTTGAGAAAAAGACAAAAACTTTTAGGGGAAAAGACAAAAAAAAGTTTAAACAGGACCGGTTACCAAACAGGGCAATTAATTTGTCAAATTATCGGAAATTAAAAAAAAATTCTCCTCATAAAAAATTGATATAAATAAGCCCGACTCGGTATTCTTAAAAAAAAAATAGAGAAATCAAATAGGATTTATGACTACACAAACCGTTGAGCTGATCCTGTGTAAGGAGCGAGGTATTATAATGTAGCCGGCGAATCCGTTGTTTCAGCTACACCTTACCGCTTGGCCATGCCGCCAAACGATCTTATAACTAATTTTTAAAAAGTCAACCAACTATAATTGTGTAACCAAATAGACGTTAAAATTTTGTTTGGCATTTAAGTTTAACTCCAACTACACTATACTTTTCATCTTAGTTTTTTTTTTTTTTTTCTAAAAAGTCAACAAAATTTAAATTGATTTTTGAAAAGTCAATCTCCAATTTAAAATTTTCATCTCCAATTTATGAATCAAATGCAAGCTAAGAGTTTGTGTGTGCAAAGCCAAGACTGAACAAAACAAGAACTAAAATCAAAACCAACAACATTGACCTAACATAAAATTGTTAGGTAGGATTAAAAAAAAATTACTTTATCATTAATAAAATAATACATGCATCATTGAATTATAATTGAAATTCATTTTTCTCTATTTTTATTGTAATTTTGATATAATTTCACCATCTAAAATGGTGAATAAGTTGTTTTTAAAAATAGAATTACGAAGATCTGGTGTATGACTTTTAAGGACTTGTTTGATACTTTCACTCAAACTAAAATATTTCAATTTAGTTTTTCGTTTTTTTTCTCAAAAAGTTTTTGTCTTTTCCCAAAAAGTTTTTTATCTTTTCTAAAAATTCAAAATAATTTACTATTGAAACTAAAATACACACCAAACACCCCCTAAAACTTCTCATTACAAGTTTTTGATTTAACAAATTGTTTCAAATTACACACTTTATCTATTGAATTTTTAAAACCTGGAAAAAAAAAAACACATGATTTAAGAATAAAAGTTACATGATACATTTTAAGACAGAAAATAAAAAGAAACTGACTTGACTTGCATTTGGTTTACCGGTTGGAGATAAAATTTTTAAATTTGAAGTTGGTTAACTTTTCAAAAACTAATTATAAGTTTTATTGACTTTTCAAAAAAAGACAAAAACTGATATGAAAAAATACAGCTTAGTTAGAGTCAAACTTACTGAAAATTTAAAAATTAAGGATCCAAATAAGATTCAAACTATAGATTAGAGATTAAAAATAAGGTTAACACCGATTTTGAATCTTTTCAAAAATGATAATAATAACAATAAAAGAAAAAGTAGTTAAATTAAAAGAGGAAAGGGACGAGCATCGGCATATGAATATGACGTATGAAATGGACTGTCAAACCCAAAACTGCAAACGAACCTCCTCGGGAGGTGTTATTTGTTGAGAGAGAAAACTTGAGAGATTTTCTTACTTTTTATTTTTCTTAATTGTCACTCTTACAGTTTGTGTCCTCTTCTTCCCAAATCCCAAATTCCAACCCTCCTTATTGCTTCTCTTTCCTATACATTATTATCTCTATCTTTCCTTCTTCTTTTTTCCTTCTTCCCACAAACATATATAAATCAAGAGAGAGATATTACAATAGTTTTCAATGAAAATATAAATGAACTCATAAATGGAACACACTCAATTATAATTTATAGATAATTACTCATTAGAAAATAACTTATGATATTTATAAGCCACTAAAAATCCTCGTTCTCTATCAATGTATTACGGATTTTTTTTTTTTGTTAAAAAAAAAAGAAGAAGATATTTTGTGAAGTACCTCAGATTAATTAAAATGAATTAGTGGGTTTGTTTCTTGACTAATTTCTATTGACAGAATAATAATTAAAAAAAAAATGATCACCTTAATTCAGAAAAGTTCTGGCAGGCTAAGGGAGGATGTTTGGGGAGGATATTTAATGAGTTGGTGGGTTGGTTGTTTTGCATTTAATGGAGGTTTTTGTACTAAATAGGGACCAAAACCTATCCTCGTTTTGTGTCCTCACCTCGAAGAGTTCTTCAATTATCACTTGCTTTGCCCGCGCCAAATGATGCCCACAACAGTGCACAAAAATCCTCTTTGTTTTTTTTTCTTCCCAAATTTGGGCTTTTGACCCACCCCCACCTATTGGCTCACTTGATCCTGAATCCGGATCCACCAAAACCAGGCCTCAAATATTTGACATGTGAAGGCCTTTTAGGAACAAAAGACAAATCTGCTGTGAATGAAATGAAATGAAAAGAAAATCATGATTTGTAGATTTTTTTTTTTTTACAAAAGTAAGAACATACATTTTTTTTTTCTTTTTATAAGAAGAAGAAGAAGAAGGTGATTTGTAGGATTATCTCTTAAAAACTATACTAGTTTTAAAAAATACAAAAAAAAGTACAGAACCATAAAATAAGAAAAGAAATAAAAAACCAAAATTCCATGCGAAACTTAAAACACAAAAACTGAAAACATCTTAATGAAATTTCAAAATTTTAGATAAAATCCTTTTTAACCAAATTAATAAAAAATATATATATATAATAATTTAATGAGAAAATTAAAAAGGAAAGAAAAAATACAAAACGTCAAAAAAATAAAAAGAAATTAAAAACAAAAAAACAAAACTCCATATGGAACTTTAAAAAAAAAAACAGAAACTCCAAAAAATATTAGTTGAAACCTTTTTTAAATCAAATTAAAAAATCATAATGAAACTAAAAAAAAATCAATAAATTAATAAGGAAATAATAATAAAAAAAAGCATAATGACGTAAGAAGAAAAAGAAAGATGAAAGTATTTTTAACTAGATTAAAATATAAAATCAAAATGTCCTTACAAAACTTTAAATAAAAAAACTCTAAAAAAATATATTATGACTTTGGTAATCGATTATAGATGTAAATTTATTTTGGAATAGATATATAGAGAATTATGTACATGCGTATAGATATGTAATGAGAAACGAAAAAAATAAAAGAAATAAAAAAAATAGAGAGATAAAAGAAGAAAAAAACATAAAAGCATAAATGAGAAGTAAAAAAGAAAAACTATGGGTTGATACATATATATTTTTCATAGATGTAAAAATATGTAAGGAGATATGAAAAAATATATCTTTTTTTTTTTCACGGTTGTATGCCAAAGAAAACAAAACAAATACTATGAACGTTTTTTTTTTTTTCACTCATTTGTTTCCACTAATTTTTTTTTCAATATATATATATATATATATTTCTCTCTTCTTTTTTTTTTTTACATGCTCACTATTGTACGTATCTATTTACTCCAAGACTGCCATCCGTTTTCGATAACAACGACATCAATGATGGTTCCACAGCGGATTCGATAATTAATGAGATGGTGACACCTCTTACAAAATGAGTATGAATCATTCAATAGAACCTTTAAGGAATTTAATTATGTTAGCTCTGATATCATCTTAAAAAAATAATAATAAAATAAAAGATAAAAGGAGGAGACAAAAGATTTACGTGATTCTATTCATGGATTAGAAATAGATAAAACATTTACTAATAAATAATTGATATATAAATACAAGTTAATTAGTACAAAAAAAAAAGAAGGGATATTTCAACTATATCTTTTCTCACCGTGCAAAGCCAAAGCCCAAAAGGTATCACAATTGATTTTGAAAGGGCAAAAAAAAAAAACAAAGAGCAAAACAAATTAAAAACGTGAAACGTGCCAGAAAGACATTCAACAATCTTAACACTTGTGCCCTCAGAAAAACCTAAGCCTTCTCAACACCCCATATAAGCTTTTTCACTAATATATATATATATATGTATATATAAAATAATAAAACTCGGTGAAGAGGGTGACTACAAAAAGAAACACTGGAACAGAGGAGCAAGTTTTGTATGTGAACTGCACATAATGTCACTTCAAGGGGTATTATTGTTAGCTGAAAAGTGTAAGATGAAAAATGAATTTTGGACAGACAGAAGATTGACAGAAACGACACAAATGACAAACCCACCCGCGGCCCCAATTTGGTCCTATTTATACGCATAAAGTCTCGAGCAACCATTTACAAATTTACATTCCATTCTATTAATTCCTCCATTGTTCATCTTCCCCACCCCCCCAAAACCAAAAAAAAAAAAAAACAAATATATATATATATGTATAGATGTATATCTGTACGTCAACCTATGTATTAGAATCTAATAATGAATTAGTGTGGTTTTAGAGAGAGAGAGAAGAGAATCTCAATCAAAGGGATAAGGCCGTGTAAACTTACCTTAATCATGAATCCAACCTTCTCCACATCCTCTGTGTTTGTGGTGTTGCCCATACTCCCTCTGCTGGCCCTACTGCTCCTCTTTTTTCCGATCATTCGGCCCTCACCACCTTCTCTTCCTCTTCTGCTTCTTCTGCTTCTTCTGCTTCTTCTTCTTCTGCAAGATCAGAATTTTGGAGAAATATTGGTGGCAATTCATCTTCAGCTGCTAATAGTATTACTGCTGGTCTCTCGTCCGATCAATTAGCACCTGCAGAAGCTCCCAGCCCAATCACTTTCCCCAAAAAACCCGATTCTCGCAACTCATCCCCATCAGCTCCTGCATCCTCTCAAATTGTAAGAAAAACGAATATCCACTGATCCTTCCTTAATTACTTTACTCCATAATTCGTATATTGGTGCCTCTTAATATGAACTATTAGCTGCTTGGTTTTATTATTCATAACAAATATGTATATATCTATATATATGTATACAGGGAGAAGCGGGTCAAATTAATAGAGATACAGAATTAACAAGGCCGAGCAGCAGTTTACATAAGCTAGAAGCAAAGTTGGTTGAAGTAAGGGCTTCCATAAGGGAAGCTGCTCTGTTTGCCAGGAATTATACTAGTACTACTCATGCCTACTCAGACCAAGACTTTCTTCCTAAAGGCCACATATACCGGAACCCATCTGCTTTCCACAGGTGGTTATTCATATTATTACCCCCCACTCATTGATTTTTATATCTGTATATGTATTGTTTTATCATTATATTATTGTATTATATAAGATTGCCTCTTCTCATGAAATACCTTTTCTCTTATATTCATGTTGTTCTCCTCCCAAATTGATAATCTTTTCTCTTCTCTCTATATTATATTTCCCTTAAATTATTCCTACTACTACTTGTTTTTAGTTTTTATATTCTTTTCAAATCGCAACATATATAAAGATGAAAAAACAAAATTGATCAAATTATTATAGTTTCTTTCTTTCTCGGTAGTGCAAAGTTTTTTTTTTTTTTTTTTTTTTTTTTTTTTTTTTTGGAAATTTGCTGTTTTTGGTATTAAATCAGGTCAATATTAGGTTGTTACGTACCTAATTGTTATTACTTTACAATTCTTTAAAATGACAAGCTTGATATTGGATACGTGGCTGAGTATAAATAGGAGTTACCTAGAGATGGAAAAGTTAATGAAGATATACGTGTACGAAGAAGGGGAACGGCCCATATTCCATGACGGGCCATGTAGAAGCATATACTCGTCGGAGGGAAGGTTCATCCATGAGATAGAGAAGGGATTATTTCGGACAAGGGACCCCAATAGAGCACTTGTGTATTTCTTGCCATTCAGTGTGGTGAGAATGGTTCAATTCCTCTATGTCCCGGATTCGCATGACACGAAGCCCATGCGACGTGTTGTCGTCGACTACATGAAGCTCATTGCACATCGACATCCCTTCTGGAACCGTAGCCTTGGTGCCGACCATTTCATGCTTTCTTGCCATGATTGGGTACCTATCTTCTTTTTTCACTCACCTCTTCTCTACTTTGCTTTCCTTCCTCCTCTCATTAATCATTTTTTTTTTCCTCTCTTCATTTTGGTCATTTGTCTGTTTGATTGTTTTGTTGTCATTGAAGAATAAAGATGGGACCAGAAATTTATTTTTTATTTTTTATTTTTTTTTTACTTTGTAGCTTCCGCTATCGATCTTTTCTTACTGTTTGGCTTTCTCCATCTCTTGACTCTGATTTGGAAATTAAGAATCCTATACTGGTACTGAAAATTAACATTTTCTATATACCGGACAGTTATGCCTACGGTTGCCTATAAATTTTTTTTTTTTTTTTTGGTTTAGAAAATGCATGCATACTATCTTTGTACTGGGCCTATTCATGTCAGTTATACATATTGTTGGGCAGTTATAAAAACTATATATATATATACACACACACACACACACATAAATGGATGTTGCCCATGTTGCCCTGTTGTGATAATAGAAATATATACATAGCAGAGCATTATGTGAGTGAGTGAGTAATGATTTCATAGCAGTAATGACGCTTTTGTTTAATTAGCATTTTTCTTAGGTTAGAAATTTGGAAGGCCATTTTTTATTTTCCGTCAATTTCTGTTTATTTTAAGTATTCTTTTAGATCCCCATTACCATCATATTTAGCTTTTAGCCCGCAAAATACAAGATACCCAAATAAATTGAAATTTTGGCATTCAGCCAGCAATAATAACAATACATAAAAGAAAAAGGCGGGGGGGGGGGGGGGGGGGGGGGGGGGGGAGAAAGAAAGAAAGGAAGTATGTAATTTTGGCAAAACTAAATTTCTTTCACGATTTCTCAATGCCATTTTTTTTTTGTATTCATACGATTTTATCAATCCCATGGCACTCCCGTGTATAGTACATTTACTGTCTTTTTGCAATTATTGTTCTCGGACCCTCTTATCATTGTTATTATTATTATTATTATTATTATTATTATTATTATTTGCCTATTTTGGTACTTTTATATGTTCCTTGTAATACATGATGTCTTCACCTTGCTTTTCCACGATTCCCATTTCCCACAATCGGATCCATTGATGTCCTTTTTTTACATTTTTTTTTCCTCCACACATTTGTGGCAATCAAATCCATCCACAAACCCCACTATATTTGTTGCTTCCCAGTAACACCCACTCATTTTTTGTCAATAAATTTTTCCATTCTTATCATTTCTTTGTCTTATTATACTTGATTAATAATTGCTTAATCTAGTAAGTCTTCCATATCACAAAATGAATTCAGAACAATTAATGTTAAAGAAATTAGGTCTTTCCATTTATAAAACGCCTTTATTTATTTATATTACATTTATAAAACGGAACATTACGTTATATCTTTTTATGGTACCTATGTTAGGTAAAAAAAAAAAGAAAAAAAAAAAAAGAAGCAAATATGACAAAAAGTAGAACCATGAGCTCCACAACTATGTTCTCCAAATTAATAGATGAAATACGTACCATGATAAGCAATATTAACAAGGATGTGCAATTATATTAACAATGCAGGGGCCGACAACATCATCATTTGTGCCACATCTATACCACAGGTCCATTAGAGCTTTGTGCAATGCAAATACTTCGGAAGGATTTAGGCCTTTTAAAGATGTATCCTTCCCCGAGATAAATCTACAGACAGGCGAAGTTAGGGGGCTTGGTGGGGCCTCTCCGTCGACGCGCACCATCTTGGCGTTCTTCGCAGGCCGTCAACACGGCTACATTAGGTACTTGCTTCTAAACCAATGGAAGAACAAAGACCCCGACGTCCAAGTCTACGAACAACTGCCCAGACGAGTGTCCTACCAAGGCATGATGAAGAAGAGCAAGTTCTGCCTCTGCCCTAGCGGCTATGAAGTGGCAAGCCCGCGAGTGGTGGAGGCCATTTATGCAGAATGCGTTCCAGTGTTGATCTCCGATGGTTTCGTTCCACCTTTCAGCGATGTCTTGAATTGGAAGTCATTTTCGGTGGAGATCAAGGTGACCGACATACCAAACATTAAGCAGATTTTGATGGGGATTTCCACAAGGCACTACTTGAGACTGCAAAGGAGAGTGAAAATGGTGCAAAGACATTTTGTGGTCAACTCTACTCCTACGAGATACGATGTCCTTCACATGATTCTTCACTCCATTTGGCTCCGTAGATTAAACGTTCGCTTTCAAGATACTTATAGCACTGTTACTCACTCCAAACTCTTTCACAACCAAACAAATCAAAACCACTAATTAATTGTTGTTAATTATTTTCTCTACCAGCAGTGGTGGTTACTTTTTTTGCAACATTAATTTAAGTTTACATCTAAAACAAAATAGACTGTTAAAAAAAAAAACAAAAAACAAAAAAGTTGTTGCGTCGTACCCCGTTGATTAACTACTTCCTTAGTTTTGTAGACTGTCAATCCTCTTTCCTAGTTCACCGTTCATGTGGTACAATAACTTAAGATATAATGATATCTTTACATTAGAAAAAAAAATGTGAAAATATTAGCATCCTGAAAAACAACATGAAATAGAAAAGAAGAATATGAGTTAACAAGAAAAGAAGAGTAGTACTACGCATACCAACTCTAATCTTAATTTTTTGAATACCAACTCACATGTTATATTTTCATTGATAGATGTAATTAATTGATTTGACAACGCTTTAAACAATTATCAATAATAATATATATAAAAAAAAAGACAGCTCATATATCACATAAGTTGCTATGTAAAAGTTGAGATTAGAGTTAGTATTTTTTTCATTTTTCAGCAAAGAAAAATAGCCAGACAAAAAGACATCAATGCAATAAATAATAGTTACCTCATAAAAGGATCAATAAATTCCAGAAATAAAGATTATTGGTAAAATCTAAGGAGAGATATATTTACAAAGAGTTGAAAGAAAAAAAAAAAAAAAAAAAAAAAGCAGGAGTAGGTATTGGGATGAAAAAAACAACAAAATGAAAAATTAATAAAATTTATTGTAGCGTCAATTCAATACTTTTGGCCTTTTTTTATATTTTTTTAATGAAACTAACATGGAGAAAGAACTTGAGTAATTAAGGGCAAATCATGTCCTCACTCGCCCTATATAAAAAGAAAAAGAAAAAAAAAAATCCGTAATTAATTAGTCTCAAAATTCTTTTTTGAACAGTAGAAGTGTTAAATTTTCATAATGACAGAAAGGAAGCTCACAAAGCAGCAGGCAGCAGCCACAGCTTTGGGCTTATACTACACAAATTAGTCTCCATCAAACATACAATTTACATTCGTTCTAAATCACTAATGACCAATCCGTACGTCAAGCAATGTCAAATATATACACTCCACCGGCTCCACAAGAATAATAAGAAACATATATATATATATATATATCTATCTATCTATCATGTCATCTTGAAAAATAAATAGTATTAAACTGTAATAATAATTAGTGTGGTTTTAGACAGAGATAAAAGAGAATTTCAATCAAAGGGATAAGGCTAAGTCATGAGTCCAACGTTCTCAACTTCAGCTGCCTTGTGGCGTTGCCAATAATCCCTCTGCTGGCCCTCTTGCTCCTCTTTTTCTCCCATAATTCGGGTCTCGCCACCTTCTCTTCTTCTTCTTCTTCTTCTTCTTCTTCTGCAACATCAGAATTCTGGAGAAATTTCGGTAACAATGCATCTTCAGCTGCTAATAATCTTACTGCTAGTCTCTCGGCATATCAACTAGCACCAGCGAAAGCTCCCCGAATCACTTTCCGGAAAAAACCCGATTATTCTTGCAACACATCATCATCAGCTCCTGCAGCCTCTCCAATTGTGAGAAAAGGAAATCAAATGATCCTTTAATTAATTTACTCCATAATTAGTATTTTCTTTAATTAATTACTAGCCACTTATTGGTCTTATTTATATTTTATATATATATATATATATATATATATATATAGGGAGAAGCGGGTGATAATAGAGATACAAAATTAATAACAGCGAGCAGCAGTTTACGTAAGCTAGAAGCAAAGTTGGTTGAAGTAAGGGCTTCCATAAGGGAAGCGGCTCTGTTTGCCAGGAATAATTCCACACCCGTTATCATTAATCATACTACTTCTACTGATCATGACTACTCAGAGTCAGATCAAGATTATGTTCCAAAAGGCCACATATACCGGAACCCATCTGCTTTCCACGGGTGGTTATAATTATCCCTCTTTTTCTTTTTCCTTTTCTTTTTCTTTTTTCCCGCTATTTCTTCTAGAAAATCTGGTCGGTATTAGTTTGTTACCTAATTGTTATACTTGTAATTTATAATCAAGTGTATATAAATTTATATACAGGAGTTACCTAGAAATGGAAAAGTTGATGAAGATATACGTGTATGAAGAAGGGGAACGGCCGTTATTCCATGACGGGCCATGTAGAAGCATATACTCGATGGAGGGAAGGTTCATCCATGAGATAGAGAAGGGATTGTTTCGGACAAGAGACCCAAATAAAGCAGTCGTGTATTTCTTGCCATTCAGTGTGGTGAAATTGGTTCAATTCCTCTATGCGCGGGATTTGCACGACAAGAGGCCGATGCGACGCGTTGTCATCGACTACGTGAAGCTCCTTGCTCATAAACATCCCTTCTGGAACCGTAGCCTTGGTGCCGACCATTTCATGCTTTCTTGCCATGACTGGGTACCTATCTTCTTTTCTATCCACCTCTTCTATATTTTGCTTTCCTAGCTCCTCATTCATTCATTTATTTATTTATTTATTTTTTCCACAATTTCCAATATTAATCTTTCTTTCTTTCCCATGTTGTTATTGTCGTTTGTCTTCGAGTGGGTTTTTTGGTACTTCGAGTGGCTTTATTGGCACTTCTCATTTTATTTTTTCCATTTATTTTTTAAAATCACTTACCATATTAATTTTAGAATTAAAAAAAAATTACTTGTTTTACCCGTTAGTTTTTTCAAAAAGTCCTTACAATTAAATTATTTGTCTTTCTTCTTTTTTCACATACTAAATCTAAACTACTGTTTTTTTTTTTAAAATATGTTTTGTTTTATATTTATTTTACAATTTTTTTCTCACGATATTTTTTTTAGATATCTAATAAAAATTCTTCATCAGTTTATACGTTGAGATAAAAAATCTTAAAACTCATTTTTTTTATATACTTCTTCTTGAGACGATAACAACTTAAGGATAATATACTGATAAAGTTGAGTATTCCACAAACATGGTTGAAAATGTTATGAATTTGGCTAATATTTTTATTAGATAATTAGGAAAAAAAAACTCACAATTCAGAATTTGCATGAATTTCTAATCATTTCTCTTAATTATTTATAAAATGAATAACCAATTAAATCAATATATTTGATTATATATCCACATCATGCATACATGTTTTTCATTTGCTTGTTATTTCTTAAAAAATAAAAAAACTAGTTATAACATAGAACTATAAAAACTAATGAAAAATGAAAATAATAACAAATAAAATAAAAGAATCTCATCTTTTAAAAAATCTCATGAAAATGAATTAAAAATTAACAACAAAATAGAACATTAAAAAAAAGTAAGGAAAATAAATATATATATTTATATATATATATATTTAGACGGTAATGAAAAGAGAAAGAAAAAAAAATATTTATAAAGGATTTTTTAAAAAATTTAAGAAGTAAAATAAATAATTATTTAATTCTAAAATTAATAAGATAAATAATTTTAAAAAATAGATAAAAAAAATAAAATAAAATGAGGGAGATTAATAAACTCACCTTTCTATCTTCTTGATTGTTTTGTTGTCATCGAAGAATACGTTATACATATGGGATGGGACCAGGGCAGTAGTACTGTCTCTTTCTTACTTTTGTAGGTTTTGTTGTCATTGAATAATACGTTATACGTATGGGATGGGACCAGGGCAGTAGTACTGTCTCTTTCTTATTTTTGTAGCTTCCACTCTCTATCTTTTTCCGACTGGTTGGCTTTCTCTATCTATTGTCCGATTGCGTAAGTTATAATGGCAGTGAATACTAACATCTCCTTGTACCAGAAAAAGGAAATATTTAGCTTCAAAAAAAAAAAAAAAAAAAAGGAAAATTAAAATTTTTTTGAACTATATTATTAGTGTCAATAGATTTTCTGAATTATGAAATGTACATGTTATACCTCTAAATTATAATATGTATGTTAAATTGTCTCATGTATTTGTTTCTGTTAGTTTTTTTTTTTTAGTTTTTTTTTAATGTCAAAATACCCTTGATCTTTACATTTGTGTTAAATATGCCCCTAGATCTTTAACAGTTATGTCAAATTGCCCCATCTATATTATTTTAGTTAATATATTATATTATTATTCCATTTCTAGTCATTACTTGAAACTGAAATAACTTTTCTTAACTAATATTCTTTTTAATTAATAATTGCTTATCTAGTAAGGCTTCCTTATAACAAAATGCAATCAGTACTATGTTATAGAAATTTAAGTCTTCCCCACCTTAATAATTAATAAGAGCATTCTTATGTTTTGCCCATACTCATGAAATACGTATCATCAGATGCAGGTTTTAAAAGTAAAGTGTCTTTATTTATTACCAATTTTTTGAAGAGAGAAAAGAAAAAAGAAAAAAGAAAGCGAAGTCAAATATGTTAGTTCGTTTATGATGACGTGCATTACATAAATAAACAAATGCAGGGGCCTTCTACATCATCAGTTGTGCCACATCTATACCACAGGTCCATCAGAGCTTTGTGCAATGCAAATACTTTGGAAGGATTTAGACCTTCTAAAGATGTGTCCATCCCCGAGATAAATCTAGAAAAGGGCGAAATCAGGGGGCTCGGTGGGCCCTCTCCATCGACGCGCACCATCTTGGCGTTCTTTGCAGGCCATCTACACGGCTACACTGGGTACTTGCTTCTAAGCCAATGGAAAAACAAAGACCCCGACGTCCAAGTCTACGAACAACTTCCAAGACAATTGTCGTACCAGGACATGATGAGGAAGAGTAAGTTCTGTCTCTGCCCTAGCGGCTACGAGGTGGCCAGCCCACGAGTGGTCGAGGCCATTTATGCGGAATGTGTGCCCGTGTTGATCTCCGATGGCTACGTTCCGCCTTTCAGCGATGTCTTGAACTGGAAGTCATTTTCGCTGCAGATCACGGTGACTGACATCCCAAACATTAAGCAGATTTTGATGGGGATTTCCACTAGGCACTACTTGAGACTGCAGAGGAGAGTGAAAATGGTGCAAAGACATTTTGTGGTCAACTCAACTCCTCTCAGATATGATGTCCTTCACATGATTCTTCACTCCGTTTGGCTCCGTAGATTAAACGTTCGCTTTCAAGATACTTTTAGCTCTGTTACCCACTCCAAACTCTTTCACAACCAAACAAATCAAAACCAATAATTAATTGTTGTTAATTATTTTCTCTACCAGCAGTGGTGGTCACTTTTTTTTTTTGCAAATCAAACGTTTGCGCTGGAATGTGTTGCGACAAAACTTATGGTTCTCTGTTAAATTAGACAAAATCCCCTTCATGTAATTAATTACTTATTAAGACAATATGGCCTTGGTTGTTTTTTCTGACGTCGTTGGACTCTGCTTATTCTTGTTTTCCTCAAAAGCTACCCTTTTGATGAAAACAGAGTTGTCAGTCAATATCAATCTAATCAGAATGTGCTTACAACAATCCCTAACGTTTTTTGTTTCCTCTCACCCATGCATATTTATATAAAAATATATACATATATATATATATATAATGTCTTGTATACACAAATTAGAATTGGAGAGATTATTATAATGTCTCTTGTTCAAACATATTAATTGTGTTAAATTTTTTTTATTTTTTTATTTTTTGGTATAGACCGCATATCTGCATTGTTTTCTTTTGTGACCCAAAGTTAGGTGGTGGAAGCTCATAATTTATTTGTAGATTTTGTTAAAACTCATTATGTTATACTTTTTAAGAATTATGTCAGGATGTTTTTTTGAGGAAAAAATTATGTCACAGTTAGTTATTCATCTTTAAGTTGGAAGTTTTATAATCATGTATTTAGACTTGGGGCCCATTTCACAAAGCTTTTACTTTTGCTTCCAGCCAGTAGAAGAAGGGATGTAAAAACTGTGACTCCTTAGTAAGTGTTTGAAATCAAATAGCTTTTGAGGTCAAAATAATTTCTAAAGTATTCTAATAAGTACTAAAAATGTTAAATGAAGTATATAATATGTAATTTAAGTTTTGATACAAGTTTCAAAGTCTACTTATAAGAGTTTTTGCCAAAAGTTTTTTTTTATTTTTTTTTATTTTGATAGAAAGCACTTGTGAAAATTAAAAGCTCTTTTGACGGATCATTCAAACACTTCTAGAAGCTGCTTTTGGATCTGGGAAGCGAAAAGTAACTTCTAGGAAGCTTTGTCAAACATGCCTTTAATATGCAATCGTCATTACATAATATGTGTGTGTATGTATATCTTGTGTGTCCATTCAGTAACAAGGCTAAATAGACAATAGATAACTTATTTTCATATATAATATGTAGGATTAATTATATACTTGTATTTTCTAGCTTCATTTATTTATTTATTTTAATTTTTAGAAACTACCAAAATATCTTTTGAATTGAAAGAATTGTTTCAATTTCACTTTGAATATTTTGTGGATTAAAAAAAAAAAGAAAAAAAGGATAAAGATATACTTAATTAGATTGAATTTATTTCTAAAAAAAAATTTTAAGAGAACAAATTTGTAATTCTTAAAATCATTAATTCTAAGCAAGTAAAGAAATCTATGTCGATCCTATGCATGATGTTTGATGATGGTCCACATAGCAATATGATCAGAAGCTGAATACTCAACAAGACCCAAAGATCCTCCGAGGTCAACCAAGCGGTACGAAAGAAGGCCCTAAACTGAGCATCATTAAAAGTTATGGAGCCTAATTTATGCTCTACAATAAAAACACCCCACGCAAAGACAGAGACATTACGCCGTCTACTCTAGTGAACAGATGCTCCAGTGAGCTTTCACTTCACTAATCCAAATTAAGAGCGCACACGCACACAAGCGTAAAAAAACAAAAACAAAAAAAAAAAACAAAAAAAAAACAAAAAAGATCCGAACTCCTTATTTCTCTGATTTTTGACCAATCCATTTTAGTATAATGTTTATGAAAATTCAAATTGAATTGCTCAAACAATACATATAGGATTAATTTCATGTCTATATATCTTATTTTATTTTGTCTCTTAAATTATCAAAAACCATTTATTATGCCCCTGATATTTACAAAAACATTCAAATAGCTCCTTCGGACTATTACCGTTTATATATTTAACCGTTATACTGATGTGGCATGTGATTAAAATTTATAAAAGGTAATTTCAAATATAACCATAATTATCTAAAAATACAAATTAAAAAAAATCTAATTAATATACAATCAAATTAATTAAAAAAAAAATGTCATAAATTTCCTCTGAATTTTATCACTAGTGTCAATATGCCCCATAAACTATGAAATATACATATTGTGCCCCTGAACTTTAACATGTATATCAAGTTGCCCTATTAATTAGTTGCTATTAGTTTTTTCGTTATCTTTAATGTCAAAATGTCCCGTGAACTTTGCATTTGTGTCAAAATGTCCCTTGATCTTTGCATTTGTGTCAAACTTTCCCTTGATCTTTATTATTTATGTCAAAGTTCCCCATGATCTTTAATATTTGTGTCAAACTGCCTTATTTATCTTATCTTATTTATTTAACATTGTATAATTACCTAATTTTTTTAGAATAGGTACAAAAAATTATTTTTTATACTAAAAGAAAATGTATCTTTTTTTTTACCCTTTTTTTTTTTTTGTGTAATTTAATTCAAATTTACATTCATTTTGATTTTCTTAAACAAAAATAACTACACAATTTATGTTTTTTTTTTTACTTTATTGTCTTACGCTCCGTTTGGTGTTACAGTTTGAGTTGAAATTTTTAAGTTTAAGTTGATTGACTTTTTAAAAACTAGTTATAATTTTTGTGAACTTTTCAGAAAAAGACAAAAACTGAGATAAAAAATTTGAGTTTAAGATGGTTTACCAAACGGAGGCTTAATATTACAATTTTTAGTATGATTATTATAGATAATATTGTATCAAAATATGCAAACAAATCTTTTTTTTAAATTAAAAAATATAACTAAGAATGATTATCATAGTAAATTTGCAATACTTGTTTTCATTAAGGGTTTAAGTAACACATGAATGAAATTTATTATGACTATGATTTCAAATTATGTAGGCTAAGTAAACAGCGTATTTGAAATCTAAATCCTGCTTATGAGTCCTACCAACTAGGGTTACACATAAGTAAACCCATAACCCAATAAACTTGAATTAAAATAAATAAATAAAAGGTGTAATAAAAAAGATGCATATCACTTTATTATAATTAAAAAAAAGAAAATTAGGTTGGATGATCCATAATAATTACCTTATCTAATAGATAACCCAACTTTTATTTATTTTTAATTAAATAGCCTAATAAGCATGTTTTGGTTAATCAATTGGGAGGCTAGCTCTACAGAACCGAGGCTCAATACGAATGTTAATGGAGATTTTTCAACTCTGGAAGCAGAATTCAGAGCCATCAAATTGGCTGTGGAATAAGCGAATTCCAATGGTAAAACTCAGGTCCAAGAAGTTGTAACGGATGCTCAAGTGGCGGAGAGGGTGTTGTCCGGAATGGTGGTGCCAAAATTTGGTGGAAGAAATCTGGAATGTATGCTCTACTTTTAGTTTATTTTCCTTGAAGTGGATCCCTAGATCCCTGAACGTAAGTGCTTACAACTTGTGTTATTGGGCTTTATCTACTAATAGTTCAGGAGAATTCTCATTACAGTCGAAAAGGAGAGAGAGAGAGAGAGAGAGAGGGAAGATTAGGTTGTCAGAGGGAAGAGGGGAAGAGAGAAAAATGTGATTTTTTTTAAAAAAAAATTTTAATGGTAAGTCAATGATTTATCAATAGTTAATCACTGATTGATCATAAAATTAATATTTTTTGTATATGCTCAATCAATGATTAATTATGAAAATTAATGATATATTATGATTAATTAATAATTAATCATATGTCACTCAATGATTAACCAAGAGTTAATCAATGATTGACCAAGAGTTAATCAATGATTGACCAATAATTATTCATTAATTGATTAAATATGGTCAATCAATGATTGATTATTTAAAAAAATGTTTTTTAACTAATTTTTAAAAACTCAGGTCATTTGTTTAAAACACTTCTTTAAAAAATGTTATTTATCTCTATATCCCTAAATATATATATATATATATTTTTTTTTTTTACTTGTTCGAAAAAGTTAATAATCATTAGGTAATTACACAATATTAGATAATTAAAATTATATAAATGAGACAGTTTGATACAAATGTTAAAGATCATGGGTAGTTTGACATTAATATTAAAGATCATGGGGTATTTTAACACAAATGCAAAGTTCAAGGGGCATTTTGACGCTAAAGATAACGGAAAACTAACGGCAACTAACTGAGGGGGCAATTTGACACACATATTAAAGTTCATGGAACATAATATGTACATTTCACATTAGTGACAAAGTTCATGCTTTTGACATAAGTTGTTTGTTTTTGTTTTTGTTTTTGTTTTTTTAAAGAAGCATCTTTCTCAATTGCTTCTTATCAAGAAGCTCTCCCTGGAAAAAATTGATGCAGAAATTTGGCTACACATAATTAAGGTAGCAAAATTGGGACCGCACATATATTTATTTATTAGTTAAATGAATTCACATTGCAGAAATTACATTCTACATGTATGGTTTTTCAATCAAGACAACAAACTTACGGTATGTTTACTTCCTAGCATGGAAACTCTGAAGAGCATTATATAGTTCAATCGTTTATAAAATTCCAATTTATCGAACTACAAAACAATATTGCAACAGAAAAACCAAATACAAATATAAAAGCATCTAAAATTTTCACGCTTAAATACAAAAATAAACACCTTAAAAAGTGAATAGTCAAATTAACGCTTAGAACGATTTGTGATCTCTCATTTACTCGAAAATTTTTGCATAAGAAAAATTAAGCAACCATCATGGAGCTCCAAGTGATAACATCTTGAAAAGAAATTAGTTTGGACCAATTCCCATAGTTGATAGAGAGAAAATTATATAGATAAATAAGTAGAACAACAACTAATTTAATTGGTGGGTTGATGAAACGACTTACAAAACCAACGTGACATTTAAATTGGATCTTTGAATAAGATAATTGATACTGTATAAGCAACGCTATTATAATAGACATATTGAAAACTTGCATATTCAAATCTGCACCAATCAGGCTTTGATAGTCATCATCTGACTGTACTGGGTGCTGAACTATAAACCTACAATAACAATCATAGTTTAAATTCGTTATACTTTGAAAACTATATTATGATCCACAAACAGCCTAAGAAAGTAATTAATAGACAAATTTCAATACGCCAGAGATAATGGATAATCCAAACTCGATTTAATTTGTCCACAAATATCCCAACAACAATACACAAGAGTTGGCCATAATCCCAATCTGTAATATTACATGGTTTGGTTGCAGAATATTTAATCTCTTCCCACTATGATGCTTCACTTGATTAGGCCCCAATAACTCCTCTAAACATTACAATTTACAAAGATAGAGAAATGAAAAAATAAAAATAAATGAGAATAAAAAAAACCTTTTAGAATGTTAATAGCATGTTAATACACGAAATATAGATTAAAAGATCATTTAGAAGGCATTAGTTGCTTCAGGTTGTATAGCCTAAACAAAATCACTCTTTTTTGTAAACTTGTAGCCAGCTAGTTTTGGTGGCCTGCCTTAGTGGATCATTAGGATTCTAGTCTTTGGTGTAGTTTTGGTTTTGCTTAGAAACATCGGAACAAGTGTTAATAACTAATAGATAAAATGGATTTTCAATGTCTCATGCTATGTGCGAATGTTAAATAAAATGTAAAAAAAAAAAAAAAAAATAGATAAATATGTGTTAAAAAAATAAAAAAAATAAAAATACTAAAATTTTTAAAAATAGACCAATATATAAAAAGGTCTAAAATGATATATATATATATATATTTGAAAGACAATATTTAATGAAAAGTATTTTCTTAAATTCATACGATTTATTTATATTGAAATGTGTAAAAAAAAAAAATTACAAAAAATAGAAAAATTTATAAAATATGAAATAAATCTTTTATTCAAATATGAAATACATCTTTTTTAAAAATAATATAAAATAAATATTTATATTAAGAATAAATCTTAAAAAAATGTAAAATATAAAAATGTATTTAAGATTTTAAAAATAAATATATTGAGATAATTAAATTATATGTATAATTATTTTTTTTACTCTTTAATAAATAGATTTTATAAATCTACATTATATATTATTTAATAATTATCTAAAAGCATTTAAATAAATTTTTTTTTTTCTCTCTCTCTCTCTCACTCCATGAATCCTACATTTTTCCCCAACTCCGTTCTTTCTTTCTCAACGCACTATGTCTCTCTCACCCTTCCTCGAAAACTGAAGCCAAAAAAAAAATCCAAAAAAAAAACAAACCTTTTCGGCTCTCTCTCTCCTCTCACCCTCCATCGCAAATTGAAGCCAAAAAAATTCCAAAAAAAAAAAGGCATCTCTCTCTCTCTCCCTCCCTCGAAAAAAACCAAAAATTGGTATCTCTCTGTCACTTGTGGACCCCAATACTCCCTTCTTTTTCGTTCCAAGTCCCACGCATCCCCCATCCCTCTCTTCCTCCCTCATTCTCCTGTCTCGTGTCAACCAACCAAAGCCACCAAAAAAAAAAAAAACATAAAAAACTCTCTCTCTCTCTCTCTTATCCTGTGTCAACTGTCAACCAACCAAATCCAAAAAAAAAAAAAAAAAAAAAACATGCGTTCTGGACGAAAGTATGATTGAACATTTTTTAAAAAAATTATCTAGATAAAAAATATATAACAAACATTAGATAAAAAAATCAACAAAGTACTTGAAAAAAAAAAAAAAAAAGCATGAAAATAACATTAAAAAGATAGAAGAACTAAATTGTTAAAAATATATCATTACAAAAAAAGGACTAAAATAAAAAATTAAAAATTTGGGCTGAAGGAAAAAAAAAAAAGGAAAACTAAAGGATCATAAAAATAAAAATGGTTATCGCCAAAAAATGAACAAAGTACCTAAAAAAATAAAAAAAAAATAAAAAGAAGGTATGAAAAAGGACCAAAAAGATTAAAGGACAAAGATGTTAAAAGTATACCAATATAAAAAGAACTAAAAAAAAAAAAAAAAAAAACACCAAAAAGATAAAAGGATTAAAATGTTAAAAATATAGTTTTCAAAAAAAAAAATTGTTAAAAATATATCAATACAAAAGAAAGGACTAAAATAAAAAAATAAAAAAAATGGGCCAAAAGAAAAAAATAAAAATAAAAAAAAGGAAAAACTAAACTACCAAAAAATAAAAAATAAAAAAAAGTTTTTCACCAAAAAAATCAACAAATACCTAAAAAAACAGAGGCTTGAAAAAGATGAAAAAGTTAAAAAGACTAAAATGTTAAAAGTAGATCAATACAAAAAAAAAAGGACTAAAATGAAAAATAAAAAAGAAATTAGGTCAAAAGAAATAAAAAGAAATAGAAGGACAAAAAGAAAAAAGAAAAAAGACTTTCGTCCAAAACAACGTTTTGGACGAAATCAAAATCTGGGGTGGTGAGCATTCTCACTTCTTATAGATATAACTTGTTATAGATATATAGATGTAGAGATAAGATGAAAACGTATAATCCTGTTTATTCAAACTGCAGCGAAAATGATCACAGGATTATTCTAGTGAATCGGGTGTGGGTTTTTGGAGAAGAAAAATAGGATAGGACTTTAGGAGTGTATTGGTGAAAGAAAGAGGGTAAAGATGAGGCATGTGGTTTTACCTATTCTCACTATGATTGCCGCCATCGTCGTCGTCGTCATCATCAGTTCTAAACCATCATCCGAATGGAATATTATTCTTATTAGTAATTCTCCTCGACCTGCTTCTGCGAATGATATCTCTCTACTTCAACACACCCCTGCTCATGCTCCTGATGTTCATTCTCCCAACACATCCACTCCTCCTCCTCCTCAAATGGTAACAACATATGCTTATTATTATGTTCTTTATTTAATTTGCTAGCTCTCAGTATATATAATGCATATCTACATATGCATATGCATATAAATGAGTGTTTTTCATGATTGAAAAATCAAGACTTTTGGGATTCGATTCCAGTACTATACACATATATAAGAGTGTGTGTGTGTGTGTGTGTGTGTGTGTGTTGGATTTGGTTTTGTAGAGGGAAGACAATAGATCATCAAATAGATTATCATCAAGTAATGGTGTGAATAGTTCAACAACCTTAAAAAAATCAACACTCATATTCCCCAAACCAAGATTCAGCAGCAGCAGCAGCAGCAGCAGCAGCAGCAGCCGCCTTCTTTATAAATTGGAAGCGAGGTTGGCTCAAGTTCGGGTTTCCTTAAGGTCCCTTTCTCTTTTTAAGAATAATCGGACACCCACTACCACCACCCCGCTATTTGATCCTGACTATGTTCCTCAAGGTCTCTCTTACAGGAACCCACTTGTTTTCCACAGGTATTTTTATTTCTATTTTCTCTTCCCTCTTTTTACCCTCCATTTCCTATCTAGTATAGTTTTTCTCTTTAATTTCTTTCACATCTCACCCATTTTGGTGGAATTCAATACTTGGATTATCAATGGTTGTGTTTGGCCGCATTTGATACCCAATAAAAATAAAATAAATAAAGTAGCATATTGTTAGATACATATTATTAATTGTAAGTTTACTAGAGATGATACGTGAGTAATAATAGTAGTAGTAGTAGTGTAGGAGTTATATAGAGATGGAGAAGTGGATGAAGATATATGTGTACGAAGAAGGTGAAGTTCCAATATTCCACGGGGGTCCATCAAGAAGCATATACGGGACAGAAGGCCGATTTATTTATGAGATGGAGAAGGGGACCTTGTATCGCACCTGGGACCCCAACAAGGCACTTGTTTTTTTCATGCCCTTCAGTGTCGTCAGAATCATACGTTACGTTTCCCGCGACCGCCAGGCCATGGGACGTGTCCTCAGAGACTACATCACCCTCATCTCCCACAAGTATCCCTTCTGGAATCGGACTCTCGGTGCCGACCATTTTATGCTCTCTTGCAATGATTGGGTAACCCCCTCTCTTACCTCCATTCTTTTACCGTTTATATATATATACTTATATAGATATTTGTTGTTATTAATCTCTAATTTGTTAGCATCGCGTCAGTTTGTCTCTAATTGTATCTAATTCAAGTCATGCTTGCTACTGTTTATATACTTAACAATGCAGGGGCCAAGAGCATCATCTTTTGTGCCTCATTTATTCCACAACTCCATCAGAGTTTTGTGCAATGCAAACACTTCTGAAGGGTTTAAGCCTTATAAAGATGTGTCCTTCCCAGAAATCAATATGCGGACAGGGCAGTACATGGGGGTCGGGGGAGGCTCTCCGTCATCTCGGTCCATTCTTGCATTCTTTGCAGGCGGTCTGCATGGCCACATCCGGTACTTGCTTATGAACCAGTGGAAAGACAAAGACCCTGACATCCAAGTCTATGAACAATTCCCCAGAGGAGTGTCCTACCAAGACATGATGAGGAAGAGCAAGTTCTGCCTCTGCCCCAGCGGCTACGAGGTGGCCAGCCCACGAGTGGCGGAGGCTATTTATGCAGAATGCATTCCAGTGTTGATCTCCGACGGCTACGTTCCGCCTTTCAGCGATGTATTGGATTGGAAGTCTTTTTCGGTGGAGATTAACGTGAAGGACATACCTATGATTAAGGAGATATTGATGGGGATTTCCACAAAGCAGTACTCGAGTATGCAAAGGAGAGTGAAGCAGGTGCAGAGGCATTTTGTGGTCAATGCGCCTCCTAAGCGATATGATTTTTACCACATGATTCTTCACTCCATCTGGCTCCGTAGATTAAATATTCAGGTTCAAGATCATGATCATGATGAGACACATTCCTAATCCTCTCTATGACCGAACTGATCTTGGTACATTTGCTATAATTGTCTAGTTTACTGTAGGTATATGTACAGCGAAATACTTGGGATGAATTTTTATCCAAAATCAGAAACTATACTTTTGTTTTAAGAAAAAAGATATTGTAAAACAATATGTTGTGCACTACTAGAACCAAGTGATCAGCTTCTCAATCAATCACTAGCAAGAACCAGAAACTCAAAGTAACAAGAAGAATCTGATGGGATTAGGAACAAGTGTTCAGTTTGTTAGAAGCATAACCAATAAGTGAGGTTTATTAGTATAAAAAAGGGGGATGGGTAGAGAGTGAGGGATATGGGACTAATCAGTCTCTTGGAAGAGCTAGCAGACCTCTCGAATGTCTGCAAATCTATCTTTGTATCGATCTTGTTTCCAATAACGAATTCCTCCACTATTCTGCTCCATTTGCATGTTAGAATTCAGAGATTCTCTTTTGAGTTTTCTTGGTTCATATCAGAATCAAAACGCAAGATCACCAACTGATTTTAACGGGGTTTGGATCAATGGTGATCCTACATCCTCGAGTGAGCCAGCAATAAGAAAATCTCCACTAATCAAAGAGAATAGCCTGAGATTACAAATAGCTCTCTGTACAATGAATGAAAGAAATATTTATATCCAAGAACTATATCCCTATCTATACAGGCTTATATATGATTCTCCTTTACAAAAAGAATACACTCATCTACTCCCCTTTCTTGATGTCCAGATGTCACGGCCAGATTTGAGGCAAGTACTACTGACTGAGACACGTCAGCATCCGTGATTAATGACTCTGTTAATTCATCACACAGTAGTTATACCAAAATCTGCGAAATACATTTATACATATATATGTGTGCGCGTGGTCGCGGGCATTGGTAATTTATGTTTTAATTCTTGTCGTCTAATCTATTAAAGTGAGAAGGCTGCGTTTTGTTTCTTCGACCTATTTGCCTCTTTTTTCTAAAGATAAAAAATTGAGCTTTCAACCACCGTACAAAACTTACATAAAAAAATGAATAGCAACAACAACAACAATAATATATATATATATATATATATTTATATATATATCAAACGATTCCTCAGCAGGTAAGTTGAAATATGTTTTGAGCAATATTTCATTTATGCATCTTTTCTTTATCAAAAAAGGTGAACCGCAAACTTCATTTTCGTCCAATAAAATAACGTTTGTCAAACCAAAAAACATGTGGCAAGAAGATGAGATGAGAGCTGGCTTATGTCACACTCAAACGAAGCCCCCACGATATGGACTTTGGCTTCATCAATACAAGTATATGTATCTATTTCATGTGCAGCAGCAGATAGCAATCAAGGATGAGGCCGCCGTTGTAATTTGAATAGCCAATAGTTTATCCATACACCTATATATGTGTGTTGTAATGGATAGTTTAAGATTCTAAATTGGTGGGGTGAGGTGGGGTGGGGAGTGGTGTGATTTTGAAGAAAGAGAGTAGGATAAAAGTATGATAAATTAAGAGATGAGGCTTCGTAACCATATGATTGCAGTATTCTCCTCTTCTTCTTCCTCAGTAATTGTTGTGGTGTTATCTCTAATCTCTATGGTTGCCGTTCTCTTGACATTCAATTTCTCGAAGCCGGACTCCGTGAACTCTTCATCACCTTCCACTTTCAAATGGGATGTTGGTAATTCTTCATTTGGTTATTCTGCTGCTTCTCTACACAGCGCTACTGATTCATTAATATTGTACAATAAATCTAGTAGTGTTAGTCCTGCCCCTAAATAAAATTGGGTGGTGGCGGTGGCGGCGGCGGCGGCGGCGGAAGCAGCAGCTTAGATAATCTGGAAGCAAGGTTGGCTGAAGCACGGGCTTCCATAAAACGAGCTCTTATACTTGGCAATAATTCTTCGTCCATCTATCATCAAGATCCCGACTTTGTTCCTCGAAGTCAAGTGTATTGGCACCCAAATGCTTTCCACAGGTATTTTACAAAAATAATCACGCTCTCATTATATAAGCACTTAAAATTTTTCATAAATAGTTGTATTAAATGCAAAATGTTTCTGCTTTTTGAAAATTCTAAGCTTTTTTTTTTTTTTTTTTATCTTTTTTTTTGAAAACATGTAAGTAGGAGTTACTTAGAGATGGAGAAGTTATTGAAGATATACATATACGAAGAAGGAGAGCCTCCATTATTCCATGACGGACCAAGCAGAAACATATATTCGACGGAGGGAAGGTTCATCCATGAGATGGAGAAAGGGAAGCTGTTTCGCACAACAGACCCCAACAGGCTGTCGTCTTCTTTTTGCCGTTTAGCGTGGCCAAAATGGTCACGTATCTTTTACACAACAGGAATCGCATGCAACGAGTGGTCATAGACTACATGAACCTGATTGCCCACGCTCATCCCTTCTGGAATCGAAGTCGTGGTGCCGACCACTTCATGCTCTCTTGTCACGATTGGGTAACGTAGCTCCAACAAATTGCTACATTTGAACGTCTCTTCTGGTTTAGTCTCGGTTCACTAATGTATGTTTGTATGCTAACAATGCAGGGACCACTTACAACGTCTTTTGTGCCTTACTTGTTTCACAACTCTATCAGAGTTTTGTGCAATGCGAATACTTCTGAACGATTTAAACTTTCAAAGACGCTTCATTCCCTGAAATCAATATACACCGGCGGGCATTTTACAATCCATGGCGGACGCTCTCCTTCTGCTCGCTCCATTCTGGCTTTCTTTGCTGGCCAGCTGCACGGCCACATAAGGTACTTGCTTCTAAAACAATGGAAGAACAAAGACCAAGATGTCCAAGTTTACGGGGAATTGCCTGCTGGCATGTCCTATGAAGAAATGATGAAGAGCAGCAAGTTCTGCCTCTGTCCCAGTGGCTACGAAGTGGCAAGCCCGCGAGTGGTGGAGGCCATTTTCGCAGAGTGTGTGCCGGTGCTCATCAATGATGGTTACATTCCGCCTTTCAGCGACGTCTTGAATTGGAAATTATTTTCAGTGGAGATCAAGGTTAAGGATATACCAAACATCAAGGACATATTAATGGGGATTTCCACGAGGCGGTACCTGGAATTGCAGAGGAGAGTAAAAGAGGTGCAGCGGCATTTCGTGGTCAATGGCACCCCTAAAAGATATGATGTCTTCCACATGACTCTTCACTCCATTTGGCTCCGCAGGTTAAACGTTAGGATTCAGATCATGGTACTCAATCCTCAACTCCCATGTCCTAATGCTCCCCTCCCATGTATTTTTAGCCAAAAAATAATAATAATAATAAAAAACGACTACTTGTATTTGTACGGTTACTGAGAAATGCCAACTCCTACACTGATAGGATTCTCTTCTTTCTCTACTTTTCCCGGGTTGATTAAGCACAAATTAGAGAGTTTCATTTTACATGATTTACTGCAGAAAAGAAATAATAATGACACACATTAGTTTTCACTAACAAGACAACCCTCCAAACTGAGTAAGATAAATAGCGAAATACATGCACAGGGCAGTGCAGGGTTATAACATTGCCGACATTTTTTATACGAATTATTATCCAAATCACAGACTCAAATAAGTGATATTACTATTATGACATTAAGACTATTAATACATAAAAATCACTTTGGCATGGAAGATGCAGACTAACTTATTTGGAATTCTCCACTTGCATGAACCTCTTTGACCCTTTTGTCGTACTCGTCCTCTTCGTCTTCTTCTTCTTCTTCGACTTCATCGTCTATATCCTTGTCTTCATCATCTTCTTCTGTTCCCCAACCAAAGCCCCGGACAGGCTTTGATACTGGAGGTGGGGTTCTTGCCTCCCCCACAATCTTCATTATCTCATCCACGCTCTGGAGAGAAAAGCTTGGATTTTCCCTCTGGTAATAGATGGCTTGAGCTGCATCTGTTAATTCCCTTGGCAAATTCTTTAAAAACCATGGGTGGTTCTTGATTTCTTTAATTGAAATCCTCTGCAAAATCAAGCATGGTTTGAATATCAACGTCTCAATATCTTAGTAGTGCAAGTCGCTTGTGGCAAAAACAAAATAAAGGTACTTCATTACCAAACCCAGATTCACTTATATCTGAGACACCTCGACATATGACAGATTTTAAGCTAGTGTTCTGCCTTACTAATCAAGATAGTTGGGAACAGTGTCTCCCACAGAATGTTAGTGTACAAGCTGGCGAATTAAAATTTAAAACCAAAAAAGAGAGAAGCAAGTTTCACGCCGTTTATGGTTTATGAAAAGCAATATCACTCCATATGGGGTTGATGATTCTGACCAATATCAAAACATGTAATCTCATTTATACAAAAAGATGAGACACAAATAGAGTTTTAACTTCGGGAGATACGTGACTGGTATTTTCGCAGTAAGAGGCCAAAATATTTATTTAAATAAATAAAACATTTTCTAAATCTCAACTAAAGACTTTATGTACAGTGTTGATAGATGAAGATACTTACCCTGGATGGGCTTGCAACAAAAATACGAGAAAGAAGATGCCTACAATCTTGAGATATGTGAACATAGTCTGGGATTTTGTACTGAACAGCCATAATTCGCTGCAGAATCATGAGACAACATATTGGTAAATAGTTCGGGGGGGGGGGGGGGGGGGGGGGGGGGGGGGGGGGGGGGGGGGGGTGGGGGTGGGGGTTGGAGAGCATTAAAAAAAAGGTCGGGATTTACCTGAATAGTTTTTCTGAAATTCTTGGGATCATGTTGGTCTTCAAAAGGGTAAGCCCCAACCAGCATCACATAGAGAGTCACTCCACATGACCAAACATCTGCCAACTATTTAAAAAATATAAAAAAAGAAAAAAGAAGAAGAAGAAGAAGCAGAAGCAGGATAATATGTCAGATTACATATGCACTTGCTCAGGGCAACATGCATTTAAAGAAAAGTTTGTTATTTTTCCTTGAGCTTTTTAAGTTTCTTAATGTTTGAGTTGCCGGCCAGAAACATATAAACAATGAAATATAAAGATTAAATATGGTACAAAAAGGGCCATCTAAATTCCCTCAATTTCAAACATCAACTCAGATATTCAATACTAGATTCTAGACTGTGGCCACCGACATTGCCACCTCGTAACCAAAATAAGTGGGAAAAAAGATTGTCTAGATCGGTCAAGGTCATTTTCCCCCCAGTTTTCTAGTTAAGTTAGGAATTGGGACTTAATCAACAACCCTACTCACCACCATGAAAAGGCCAAAAGGCCAAAACATTTAACAAAACTCACCAATCAATATAAATGTTACAGATACGAAAAGGAACAAGGGCAGTGAAAACATTAACCCTCAAGTATTTGCAAATGGCTGCGGGTCAACCAAGAGGACAGAGTAATCTAAAAATTTCTTCAATATTCAGCAACCAATCAATGGACAAGGGGCCCAAAGTGAGTTGGCCCTTACTTTTATAAAAGTCATAAGGCTACGTAAGCTTTAAAATCAATATCAAGATCAATTTTCTTATACCATCTATCTAGATGGAACCAAACAAAATTAAATTAACTAAAGAGGGTGACTTGTATTAGAAGCAAAAGGACATGTTCCAACATGGGGTAGATTTTTATACAGGGTATTAAAAATAATAATTATAACTTCACTAGGCAACTTGTAGGATGCATCACACCTTCAGAAAGTAAAGTACAAGTATCCAAAATGCGGTTAAGTACAGACAATATGAAGATGACTTCAAAACGACTAAAACCTCCGAGTGCCAAAGAAGTTACTCTATTTTTTTTTTTTTTTTTTCCTTCTTCTTTTTTAAAGATAAAAACAGCCATTGAAGTTTTGTTCATTTTAGGATGTACTTTACTTTTTGTTTCGGCATTCCAAACTTCATAATCAAACAAGGCACAGTACAGACAACAAGGAAAAAAAGAAAGGAAAGCAATAAAAATTACTTTGCCATCATACTCTCGCCGAGACAGAACCTCCGGTGCGATATATGCCGGAGTACCAACCGTTGACTTTGGTCTTGAATGCAGCAAAGATGACTGCATAGAAACTTGCCTTATATTAGAAGAGAAAACAAAATAACAAGGTCATCCCTTTTTACTAACTAAAAAGTTTTCCAACCTAAACTAGATTAGATCAAGCTTTATTTTTTGTTTTTTTGTTCTTTGGTTTAAAAGAATTAAAGTTCACAAACCTTAGAGTAACCGAAATCACAAATTTTCAAGCGTGGAGCAGGGCTTCCATCTAAAAGCGTGTTTTCGAGCTTCAGATCTCTATGGCATATTTGCTGCAAATGTAAAAGAAACTAAGTTAAGGGGAATATAAAAAATCAAAGAGAAAGAGTGGTTCAAAGCATTCAATTCCTAGTAATGCCATTACCATGGAATGGCAATAATTGACTCCAGAGATAAGCTGCTGAAAGAAATATCTAGCCTGTACAAATAGAAAATAGATTAATATTACAGTCAAAAACGAGGAATTGAAATGGAGACGCCTTTTCAAAAGGCATTTTTTTAATTAAAAAAAATCACGAAAATCCACTCCTAGTTCAAGTTTCAATTCCTTTAAAATCTTCTCTATAACAGAGTTTCAGCGTATAATATTTGGCTTGATGTCATAATAGAACTAGATCGCTAAAGTTTTATCAAAAGGCAAATGATTGTCTTCAGAGTTATTTCCTAGTTTTGTTTGAATCCAATCGTCATATCCAAGTTGGACAATCAAAAAAATATAAATATTTAGCTCCTAAGAAGAATACAAGAGAGCATTTTGTAAATTTTCTTTAAATAAAAACAAATTGAAGAAAAAAAATGTTGAAAAAAAAATAATAATAAAATAGAGAGAGGGGTGGAAACAAAGGAAGGAGAACCTCGTCTTCACTGAATCTGCCGGCATTGCAGATGCGGTCAAAGAGCTCCCCGCCGGCAGCGTACTCCATCACTATTGCCAGATGCGTCGGGGTCAATACCACCTGCTTAATCTCCATTCTTATTATTATTATTATTATTATTATTATCCTCGACAGCTTCCTGGTTAAATTCTTCTTTAATTGATTAAGGGGGAAAAAAAAGTAAAAAGAAAAAAAAGAAAATACTAGCCTCCTTGAAGCGGATGATGTTGGGATGACGAAGCGATCTGTGGTTTATGATCTCTCTGGCCACATTCTCATCTATCTGCATAGATTAAATTAAGCTTTGAACTTTCTGTTTGGATGCCGAGAGAAAAAAAAAACAGTTTTTTTTTTTTTTTACGGAATTAAGCAATGAATGACTCAAATCTTGAAAGGTATGAGAAAAGGGAAAGGAAAAGGGCAAAATTAAAAAATAAAAAAAAATAAAAAATAAAAATAAAAAAAACCTTGTGGCCACGCTCGATGTATTTCATGGCGACGAGCTCCTTGGTGTCCTTATGACGCAAGAGCCGAGCTACGCCGAAATTGCCAGACCCCAAATCCTTGACCACCTCGTACTTGTCCATAATTTAATCTCAATCAGTCTTTGGGTAGGTTTGGAAGAGTGGAGGTTGGAGTTAAAGATTGTGGGACTAGATGTTAGGGTTTGACTCCAAATCCAGAACACAGCAAACAACAGGCTCTCCTCCTAATTGAGACTGTGTGCTCGATCTCTCTAATGCAAAAACACCGACCACTAACAAACTACCAGTGGAGAATGGAGATATGAATGACTCACTTAGTACTCAGCTTAATTAAAGACCTACACACACACACAGAGTGACACCTTTTACCCCCTTTAGGACTGGATCCACAAGACACTCTTTATATACATATATAATATAATATATATATATATATATATATAGAGCGAGAGAGAGAGAGAGAGAGAGAGAGAGAGTATTATGTAACATGTGTGTATATGATTTGGGCAATGCTCGGAGCTTCAGCGACTTTAGAGATAGACTGTATGTGTGTGGGGGGTAGTGCGTACTTTATATTTATTTATTTTATCTACAATTAATTAAAAAAAAAATTAGAGGAGGAGAAGAAAAATTAAAAAAACAAAAAAGGGGGAAATGCAATTTATAATTTTATAATTTATAGGAAGGAAATACAGAGAGAGAAGGGGAAGGGGAAGGGGAAGGGGAAGGGGAAGTGCCAACTGCCAACTGCCAACTGCCAAGTGGGGATGGGAAACCATGACTCCCTCTCTCATTTGACCACTTGCTGGCTCAGACCACTAGCTTCCATCCAATCACTTCTTCTTCATCGTCGCGTCGGTTACTCTTTTTCTTTTTCTTCTTCTTCTTCCTCTCCTTTTTATTCTTTTTGTTTTTTCTTGTTTTTTGTTTTTTTTGTTTTTAGGAGAACATGTGACAGAACCTCATTTATATATATTTTATCAATATAACTCATTTTTAAACCGTTAAAATATAATCAAACAGCTGAAATATTATTTGTGTATAATAATTATAATGAATAAGTCTGTGGTTTAGGGTCTCTACCGGTAAAGTCATTTTTTAGACCGTTGAGATTTAATCATAAGGTTGAAACGTGGTTGGTGTACCATATTTATCATACACCTTACCTCACGTTATCCATCCTACCCAAAGTCTTCTCCGTCGCCGGCGACCTTCCCGCCGCCGGCGACCACCTCCGGCCCTCCACCACCGGCCCCAGCCCTGGCCGGCCGGCAGGCACCGGCGACCCCCTTTCTCTCTCTTCTCTTCTCTCTCTCTTCCCCTCTCTCTCTCTTCTCCTCTTTCCCGCGGCCCTCCCCCACCGGCCCCCCCACCACCCGTCCCAGCCCCGACCGGCCGGCCAACGGCGACCCCTCTCTCTCTCTTCTCTTCTCTTCTCTCTCTCTTCCCCTTTTTCTCTCTTCTCCTCTCTCCCGCGACCCTCTCCCGCCTGCCCCCAGCCCAGCCCCTGGCCCCCCACCCGAGGCCCCCGTCCCCCCACCCCCCGGCACACCCCCCTGACGACCCCGACCCCCTCTTTCTCTTCCCCTTTCTCTCTTTTTTCCTCTCTTCTCTCTCTCTCCCGCCCTCAGCCCCCCCACCCCGGTCGCCTGGCGCCCCCCATCCCACCCCCACCCGCGACTCCTCATCTATTTCTCTCTCTCTTCTCATGTCGGGGTTAGGGTGGGGGTGGGATGGGGGGGCACCGGGTGGTCGGGGGTGGGGGCCGAGGGCCGGGAAGAGAGAGAGAATGGAGGAAAAGAGAGAGAAAAGGGAAGAGAAAGAGGGGGCCGGGGGATCATCGGGTGGGGGGGGTGCCGTGGGGCGGGCTGGGGGCCGGCGGGGAAGGGCCGCGAGAGAGAGGAGAAGAGAGAGAGGGGGTCGCTGGGGGCCGGCCGACCTGGGCTGGAGCCGGTGGGGGGAGGGGAGGCTGGAGGTGGGTCACCACCGGAGAGGGGAGAAGAGAGAGAAAGGGGAAGAGAAAGTGGGGAAGAGAGAGAGAAGAGAAGAGAGAGAAAGGGGAAGAGAGAGAAATGGGGTCGCCGGCACAGGCCGAGGCTGAGGCCGGTGGTGGGGGGCCGAAGGTGGGTCGCCAACATCGGGGGTGAGTCACCGGCGTCCGTCGCCGGCAGCGGGAACATCGCCGGCGACGAATAAGACTTTGGGTGGGAAGGATAACGTGAAGTAAGGTGCATGATAAGTATGGTACACCAATCACGTTTCAACCGTTCGATTAAATCTCAACTGCCTATAAAAGGGCTTTACCGGTAGAGACCCTAAAAGGGGTCTCTACCACAGACTCATCCAATTATAGTACAACTTACCACATATTAGTATCTAGATTAATAAATAAAAATAATAATAATTAAAAAGAAATTAAAACAAAAAAGACCAACCCCCTTCCCCGACATTGGCAAACGACCCCCGTTCCCCCCAACCAAATCTGCCCCCCTCCCCTCCCCACTGACCTAAATCTGGCCCGCATCGGCATCAACCCAGTCCCCCCCCCCCCCCACCCCACCCCACACCACACCACACCAACACCAGCGATTGACTCCCCCTCCCCCCGACCAGATATCCCCCCCCCCTAAATGTTGTTGCTTGCCCAAGAACCGACGAAGGGGGAGCTCGAGCGCGGGGGGTTTGGTCGGCGTCAAGGGTGAAGGGGAGGGGGGACTTGAGCATCAGGGGGAGCGGGGGTCCCTTGCCAATGTCGGGGGCGTGGGGGAGGGGGGGCTCGAGCACATGTATGGGGGGTCTGGTCGACGTCGAGGGTTCGAGGGCTCGAGCGCAGGGGGAAGAGGGATCTGGACGGCGTCGGGGGTAGGGGGCTCGAGTGCCGAAGGGGAGGGTGGTTTGGTCGGCGTCGGGGGTGGGGTGCTTGGGCTCATCGGCTTCAGGGGGGCAGATCTGGTTGGGGGGGTCCGTCGCTGGCGTCGGAGAAAAGAAGGGGTGGGTTTTTAAAAAAAAAATTATTTCTTTGTATCTACTCTTTTTTTTTTTTCCTTTTTCTTTTTTCTTTTTTAAATAAGGGTGTAGGATTCTAATTTTAGGGTAGAATTACGGTAAAACCCTTTTTATATACCATATCGACAGAGATCATTTTTAAACTGTTAAGATGTAATCAAATAGTTGAGATATTGCTTGTGTACGGTAATTATCATACACTTTACCGTATAGTAGTATTTGACTAATAAATTAAAAAATAATAAAAATAATTATTTTAAAAAAATCCAACCTTCTTCCCGACGATGATGACGGACGATGCTGGCGACGGACCCCGTCAACATAGGCGTCGACCTAATCCCTCCACCCTTCCTCCAACCAGCCTTGGCGCCCCCCAACTGACCAGCCCTGGTGCTCTCCCCCCCCCCCCCCCCCCCCTTCCCTGCCCGAACCAGCCTGCTCAAGCCCAGGCGTCCCCCTCCCTGACATCGACGACCTCTTCCCCCCCCTTCCCCCCGACACTGATGACGTTCCCCCCCGACACCGGCGATGTTTCCCCCCAACCAGATATGCACCCCTCCCCCAACCTTCCACCACCTGTGGATTTTTTTATTTTTTAATTTATTAGTAAAATACTACTATAAGATAAAGTCTATGATAATTATCATACACAAATAACTTCTCAGTCATTTGATTACATCTGAATGGTTTGAAAATGAGCTCTATCGATAAGGTATATAAAAAGGATTTTATCACAGTTTTATCCCTAATTTTATTTCATGATGGAGATGGATATAATTTTGAAAATTTTTCAATAGAATCTTCTATCTAATCCTATCAATATAAGCTATTATTTGTTTTATCTAGTATATTAAAATTTTCTATTCTTTTACTTATAATTGGAGTACGTAACTTAAAGGATAAGTCTCATAATATGGAGCCTACCAATAGATTAATTTATTTATTAATATAATATTAAATATCACTGATATTTTCTATATTAAAAAAAATCTATATGATTAGAAATAAAGAAAGAGATATTGCATAATAATAAAAATAATAAAGAAAGAAAGAAAGAGAACTGTCGAAGTGGTACACCCCGTGTGGCATGTGAATTGCTGTGGGATTGGGGCTGGGAAGGGGGGTTGCATGTGCCAAAGTGTTGGCGTCCATGCAGTCAATTTAATTTTTGTCATTTTATTATCATTATTATTATAAAATTGAATTTGATGATGATGGACATGTTCTGCTTGATTGAATATACATATACACATGAAACGTACGTAAGGAAAAAAAAAAACCAAAATATCAATTACTCAACACTCTACACAACAATTTCATGGTTTCATTATTAAAAAATTCCATTTTGTTCACCTTCATATCCAATGTTTTCTTTTTTCTTAAAGAATTACCTTCATATCCAATGTTGAGGTATAGACAACAATTATTTAAACCAATAATAATAAAAATAATTAATTAATTAATAAAAAGTCTATTTTTAGAGTCATATTTTAAAATATATATGTTTTTTTATAATATTATGTAAATGTTCATTTTTAATAAAATATCTACTTATAATACTCATTTTTATATTTAACATCACTTTCCTTCGTTATGATTCATTTTTTTTCCTTATTAGTTCGTCATTATTGTATTTTTATCTTAATGACCAGTTATTTATTATAGTGATGACTTATTAGTATAATTAATATTATTTTATAAATATATTCTTAAGTATGATTTCGATTTCTTAGAAACATATTTTTTTAGTATGATTTAGGTTCTTTATTATAATTATAACGTTATTGTAATAATTTATTTATTTATTTATTTTATTATTATTGGTATTGTTTTAATAGTTAGTTTCTAAAGTTTAAATGTGTGATGAAATTGTTTATTTTTTTATGATAATTATTATATCATTGTGATGATTTTTTTAGGTTTTGAAGTGTTTCATATTTCTTTATAATATCTATTTAATTTTCTTATATGTTCGTTGTGAATTTTATCTTAATGACCAATTATTTATTATAATAATTATATTTCATGTATCATATAACTAATTTTAGTTATGGTCTTTTCTATTTATTTATAATAAAACAAGTAAAATGATCTTTTTTTCTTTTATAAAAGATTTGTTCAGTTTTATATTATTTGGAGATTTTTTCTTTCCTTTTTTAATCAATTCTTTATTTGTTTAGTTTCAATTCTTGATAAAAGGGTAATATGATATTTATAAGTATTAATTTAGACATTTATGTAAATAAAAGAAAAAACAACCCAACAGTCTGTGGCCTGACCTGATTTGGGCAGTATGGTCTGCGAACTGCTCAGGTTGCACGAACATTTCGTTTGGTCCAAGTGACTCGGCCGATTACTAATCCAAGCATCACATTTAATGCGGAGTCACAACCATCTTTTTTTTTTTTTTCGAAAAAACTATGGACAAAGGTTGTACTAGGATTTTTTTTTTTTTTTTTATCATGGGACACGGGATTGAAACTCTATATTTTTAGATGGAATATAATATAAAATTACTGTTAGATTATGCATACAGTCACATTGTATAGTTTATTTTAGAGTCAATCTTGAGAAACAAAAGTGTGTAAAATGTCTACATAGAGTATCAAAATTTACGTTTAAAATATTAATAAAAGAGTACTATGGATCGGATTGAGAAGTTGATATTTATTATGCTGGTGACTTTTCTTATACTGGCTGATAAACGTTGACGAGCTTCTGACAATGCCTCCAAATATAGTACCAAACGGATCTTTAAGGGCTTGTTTGGCACTTTCACTCAAATTAAGGGCTTGTTTGGTGAATGAGTTTGAGTTGAAAATTTTAAGTTTCAATAGTAATTTTTGTTGACTTTTTAGAAAAGACAAAAAACTTTTTCAGAAAAAAGACAAAAAAAGTACAGTTTAACTTGAGTTAAACTTGCCATCCAAACAGGCCATAAAATATTTCAACTCAGTTTTTGTTTTTTTCCCAAAAAATTTTTTGTCTTTTTCTGAAAATTCAAAAAAATTTACTATTGAAACTAAAATATTTCAACTCAAACTTACACACCAAACACCTCATAAAACTTATAATACCTTGTGTTGAATTTTACCGTGTCTCATAGCCTAAAAGAATTTGAGAAAAGGGGTCATTTTTGGATCTCTAACCAATAGGCTAAAGAAATTAGAGAATTAAGGATGCCCATGACAAGAGAAATACTAGTACCATCTTGCATGATGTAACCATAAGAAAAGGCAAATACAATGACACACTAGCCGATAAGATTAAAGGAAGCAACGAAATGTCACTCCTCTCTCTTGCAGTTGATATAAAGCCAAAGTCAAAATGTTAGTTTTCGTTGCATTAGGATAATAACATTTGTAGATATATATATATATATATTTATATTTATCTCGTTAATTTGACCACCCTAAGAGAAGAGATTTACTTAGATTGGGGGATCAAGGTGGCCGCTATCATGGAGACGAAGAAGGCATTCACAAGTCTTCTTTTATTGAAGTTTGTGGGATATTAAATCAAGAGTTGCAAAACCTTAGGAAAGAGAAATAAATGAATGATGTTTAGAGTAGGGAAGATAAGATATTTTACTTTAAAAATAGTAATTTTTGTTGATTTTTTCAGAAAAGATAAAAAAAATTTTCAGAAAAAGATAAAAAAAAGTACAGTTTAACTTGAGTTGAGTTGGAGTGCCAAACACCCCTTTTGTGTATGAAAAAAAAGTTAAATGTTAAGTTTGTAAATAGGAATTTAGATCTAAATTGCGCAAATTTCATACCCTGGTGAAAAAATAAATAATCCAACAAAAAAAAAAAAAAAAAATTTGATAAGGGTAATGGTTCCAAATGGAAGGAAAGATAATTGAGAAACGAATCCAATGATGCGCGGGAAGGGGGGGAGGGGGGTGGTGGGTTGTGAGATTGAGGTAGTGTCAGCGTGAGTTAGGTGTAGATTGTAGAAGTTTGACGGTGAAGAAAAGGCCCCACGTGCTTTTGGGGGGGAAAAAAAATCAGAAATAGAAACCATAAAAAAAAAAAAAAAAAAAAAAAAGGGTATGAAGCATCGAATGGATCCTAGGTGGAGGTGTCCCTCCCAACACATGAACGGTCGTGTGCTTTTTTTTTTTTTTTTTTTTTTTTTTTTTTTTATAATTATTATTTTTCTTTTTTATATGCCAGTTGTCTTGTCCTCAAATTTCTTGCACTTTTTTTTCTTCATGTTTTATTCTGATTTTAAGGGTGTTAAAGGTTGAGTTGATTTTTTTTTTTTTTTTACACAAATAAATGATACACAATATTCTACATGGAGCACAAGGATTTTAAGAAAATAACGGATTCATAAGTAAATTTCATAAAATTACAATTTCCAATCAATAATCAACAATAAAAGAATTTATGACATTTATAAGTCATTTCAAGTTTTAGAACTTTTGAGTTGACTTGATTACACATTGCATTGCAATTTTTGATATAGGTTAGAATAGAGGTTAGGCCCCAAATACTATAGAGAAAATTAGGTATAAAGTTATGTTTTGAGTGCCTATTTGTAATATTATTCATTTTAAAATTAAGATGATAATTTTAGTATTATGAAATAATAAAATTATTAAATTTAATGTTATGATATTTATAAATATAAAGAGGTATCAAATTTATGACATTCTTTAATAGAAGCTGATACTTTATGTTAAATATTTGTTGAATGGGAATGGCCGGCAAACACGCCTATGATTACTATCAAAACACACCCGTTACACATCCATTATTCCCATGATCCCATCCCACGTTAATGTAGGCCTAACCTTCTTATTCCTTTCTTTTCTTTTCTTTTCTTTTTTTTTTCAAATTTTTATGAGCGGAAACATGATTGTGTAGGTTGAAATCAGATCAGATTCTGAACTAGAAAATGCTCTTTTTTTAACATTGCGTTAATACCAACACGTTTTAATTATTACTATTATCTGTCTCAAAAAAAAAAAAAACTTTTTACTACCGTTACGGTAATATCCACTTACTTTTTCGGGATTTCATGTTAAGTTCTCTATTAATGTTTTCTTAAAAACATAATATTAGATTTTTTTTTTAACAACGATAATAACAAAAAAAAAAAAAAAAAAAAAAAAAAAAGAGAGACAGAGAGAGGTCCCACTCCCCACGCACGCATTGGAATAGTTGAAATTTTTTTTCTTGGTTGATAAATTGGATTAGTTGGCAGTGAGAACGGTGTGGGTGTTGTGATTGGGTACAGTCTAGCAGAAATATTATACATGAGTTTACCTAAAAATATAGAGTTTAGAATTCTCCTACCTCAAAAAAAATAAAAAATAACAGAAAGAAGGGTGGGGTGTCCGGAGAAAAAAAAAAAAAAAGAAGGGTAGTGGTGGTGGTGGTGGGGTTTTGGTATTGGAGAACGAAGGAGAATTGCCGGTCCGTGATTGTGACTGTGAGTTGAGACCCCTGAGGAGCTTTTTTGGGGTTGTAATATATATATATATATATATATGTGTGTGTGTATGGAGCGACAAATTGTGTACAAAAGCCCCACCACGTACCATACACTTACTACTAAACCACACTCCAACCAAACCAACCCCATCAAAACATGAAAACAAATGAAAAGAGAAAAAGAAAGAGTACTCGCAGTACATCTCCATTTTCCCCGCCTTTAAAATCTCCCTCTCTTTCCACCTCCACTCCCCACCACTTCCCACTTCCCACTTCCCACTTCCCAACCCACTCCTCCCTCTCTCTCTCTCAAACACTCGCCTCATTTTCGTAGTTAAATACTATATACACCTCGACACACACACACACACACACACACACACAGAATCAACAACATCAGCCGTTTCTCAATCAAACAAAAAAACAACATTACTCCTCTTTCCAAACTAATCTCCATACAAGCCAAAGCCCATGGCCGAACAAGTCCCCAAAACAGCTCAAGACACAGCCCCACAAGCGGCGACGACGACGACGACGACGACGACCACAACAACAACAACCGAGGAAGTCGACGTAGTTGCCGATGTAGTTGTCCAGGACTCTTCTCATTCTACTCCTCCTCCTCCCCCTCTTCCAGAGAATGAGAACGAGAAAGAGAAAGAGACTGACGATGAAACTGAGAAACAGAAACTAGAGAATGAAAAAGAGAAATTAGAGAAAGAGAAAGAGAGAGAGGCTTCTCCTCTGCCACGGCCATTGCCAGAAACAGAAGCAGAAACAGATCAAGAGGAAAAGCAGCCGGCCCTCAATCCCGACACCACTGAAAGCTACGACGACAAGATTCCGGAGTCGGGTTCCTTCTTCAAGGAAGAGAGCACCCGTCTCTCCGATCTTCCCGACCCCGAAAGGAAAGCCCTTCATGACCTTAAACTCCTTGTTCGTGAGGCTCTCCACAACCACCTCTTTTCCTCCTCTTCCTCTTCTCCCAAAACAGCGGAGGAGTCCCAGGATAACGATAAAGAAAAAGAAAAAGAAAAAGAAAAGCCAGCTCATGAGAAAGAGGAAGCGGAAGCCAACATTAAAGCTGAAACAGCACCAGCCAAGAAGAACCCAGAACTAGAAGAAGAACCTGCGGAAGTAGAAACCTCTGAAGTCGCTGTTCATCATGTCACGGATGACGACGGTGCCAAGACCGTCGAAGCCATTGAAGAGACCATTGTGGCTGTGTCTGCTCCTCAGCCCAAAGAGGCAGATAAAGATACACATGACATGGAGAACAAGACCAAGGACGAGTCTTTGGCAGCTCAGTCTCAGTCTCAGCCTCAGCCTCAGCCTCAAGAGGTGTGTATCTGGGGAATTCCGCTTTTGGCCGACGACAGAAGCGACGTCATTCTGCTGAAGTTTCTACGAGCCAGGGACTTGAAGGTCAAAGACGCATTTACCATGCTTAAAAACACAATCAGCTGGAGGAAGGAGTTCGGAATCGACCAACTGGTGGAGGTGGAGGTGGAGGAAGAAAGTAATCGTAGCGATTTAGAGAAGGCGGTGGTTCATGCATGGGCAGGACAAGGAAGGGCACCCTGTCTGCTACAACGTGTTTGGAGAGTTCCAGAACAAGGAGCTCTACCAGAAGACATTCTCGGACGAGGAGAAAAGGCAGAAATTCCTCAGGTGGAGGATTCAGTTCCTCGAGAGGAGCATCCGGAAGCTGGACTTCAGCCCCGGAGGAGTGTGCACCATTGTTCAGGTCAATGATCTCCACAACTCTCCTGGACCTTCCAAGTGGGAGCTTCGTCAAGCCACCAACAGGCCCTCCACTTGCTCCAAGACAACTATCCTGAATTCGTTGCTAAACAGGTTTTTCATTCTTTTACCTTATTTATTATATATATATATACTACTACTACTACTTTTATAATTATTACTACTTTGATCTCCCAGCATGTTTGTTTTACAAGATTATAATTATGTGTGGAATTATTTATTTATTTATTTTTTTTTGGCCTTCCGATTTTTGTAACGAAATAATATCTTTACGTAGGTGTTCATAAATGTGCCGTGGTGGTACATGGCGGTTAATAGGATGATAAGCCCATTCCTGACTCAGAGGACCAAGAGCAAGTTTGTCTTTGCTGGTCCTTCCAAATCTGCCCAAACACTCCTGAGGTCTCTCTCTTTCTCTCTCTTTTTCTTTTGTTTCTGTTTATACAAACAAACAAATATAAAAAAAAAAAAAAATTTGTATAGAAGTTATAACCTTTGAATGGTCAATTCAGATATATAGGTGCAGAGCAAATACCAGTCAAGTATGGAGGACTGAGCAAAGACGGTGAATTTGACGCCACTGATGCAGTCACCGAGATAACTTTGAGGCCAGCAGCCAAGCACACTGTAGAATTCCCGGCCACTGAGGTGAGGGTTGATCCTTTTTTTTTTTTTTTTTTTTTTCCCTCCCTTGTTAAAAGATAAAAGAAAATTCAAAATCAATGGAAATACTTGAATAAAGGAAGTTCCTTGGATTCTCTGTGACACTGCTTTGTTCGTACTGTGATCAGCATGACAATTTACTGGTACTTGTAAGTAGCAATTAAATGATGAATAAGAATGTTGAGGAGTGATTAGTTTTAAGAAATGAAATGAAAATGCAGAGATGCGTGGTGAGTTGGGAGGTAAGAGTGGGTGGAGGGGAGGTGAAGTATGGAGCAGAGTTCGTGCCAAGTGCTGAAGAAAGCTACACTGTCATCATTCAGAAAACCAGAAAGCTTAGCAGCAGCAGAAGATCATCATCAGCAGCAGCAACAGCTCAAGACCACCCACTGCCAGTGGTTTCCAACAGCTTCAAGATTGGTGAACCTGGCAAAGTCGTTCTCACCATTGAAAACCCAACCTCCAAGAAGAGAGAAACTCCTCTACCGCTTAAAGTCCAAGCCTTTCTCTGATGCACCCCAAAAATGCGCCTGAGACTTTACATATACATATACATCTATATATATATATATATATATATTTATATTTATATGTTTTCAAAATGTTAACATTGCCTAAGACAAACTTCTCTTCTTTTCTTTTTGGCTTTATATATATTTATATATATCTATCTATTTGTTTGTCACTATTTTTTTTTTTCTTACTGGGAATTCTTTATTTATTTTGCAAATCTGTGATGGTATCTATACTTTGTTCACCTGCTTTTTCCTTTTGCTCTGTATTTAGATATCAAGTACTGATTCTGAAAACTCTATTTGTTACTGGTCCGTTGTCTAAATGATGAAATACAGTTTGCTTGCTTGTTACAAATTCTGGTTACATTTGATATAATCATACTTTAATCTGCTCATGAATCCCAAATAATATTGGTAAAAATAATACTAATTATTACAAATCATAATATAATTCAGTGATAGATAAATAGTAGTGACATTAGCATTTTTTTTGTATTTTTCTTTCTTTTAGCAATATGTTTGTCTGTTTGTTTGTTTGGCCCAGAACTTAACAAACTAGGTTACAGTTTCCAATGATCTCACTCACTCGACGACTCAACTGATAATCAAAATCAAAATCACACTTACCGGCTTCAATTTTGGCAATTTCTTGAGCTGCTCAAGGTGTTCAGTAACTGGTTAAATATTAAAATAATCCGCCTTAAAAGTAATATATACGTACATATTAAAATATAATAACCGAACAGAAGACACAAGTCAGGGCACATCAGAAGTGGGAAAAAGGGGATACTTTGATACATCTAGGGACGCATCTACTTTGGTGTCCAACAAGTACTTTTAACTTTAAGGAGAAGGTTATTAGATACATACATATTATATGTGTCATATATACATACATTCTATATGTTGTATTCAGTTTCATTGTGTGTGGCCCCTAATTTTCCTCACATTCCATGTGCTATGTGGGGCCTGTGCTTTGGATTCCTTTAATAGTGCTAGTATGCTACTGCTTTGGTGTCGTGTATGTTTTCCTTTTTTCTTTCTTTTTTTTTGTTTTTTGCCTTTAGTTGCCTTTTTTTGAGGCTTTTTAGGCATGATGAAGAGAGAGGCCTTATTTATTTATTTATTTTCAATATTCCAAAAGGCTGGATGGTCATCATTTTGACCACACTCATCCTTTGTAGCTGCGAATCCCAGTATATACTATATTTTGTTTGTTGTAAATTTGTAATAATATATATATATAAAGTAAAATTCATAAAGGAAAGATGTATGAACGCGTGATGTTTGGAACTGTAGTGTAGTGTCATCATTGACTAGTACATGAACATGGAAAAGCCAAACATTGACATGTAATTAATTCCTGAAAGCATTTTGTCTAAGGTTTCGTTATTAGCTCCTCCACTGATTATATATATATTAATTTCATTAATAGTATCTGTGTAAATTTATTATTAAAATAATATCATTTTTTTTCTTTATTATTAGTATTGTCACATTATCAAAGTCTATGATATATGAGATCTAACAGTATTTGATATATGTTAAATTATGGGTTTACCTTCATCTCCCACCAGCCTAAATATCCCTCTCCCTCGCATGTCCCTAAAAAAAATTTTCAACCAGCATCTACAATGTTTTAAAGAGAGAAACTGAAATATAGAGAGAAAAAGAGTTGTCACCGGCCGGAATCGCTCCATAACCGCTCGGAAACCGTCCGAAACCACCACGAAAGCCCTCTATAAACCGCTTGGAAGTATGTGAACGTCGGAGAATATTCTAAAACTACCCATATCGAAACCTACGAAATTGGCTGAGAAAAACATTACTCCCGAAAAGAGGTATCTCCGAGTAATGGCTTCGGCATATAAAAGGCCACCGACCAAGAAAAGTTCTAAAAAACAGCACCAGAGAGCAAGAGAAGGGTGGCCAAGGAAGGGTTGAAGAGAAAGCAGCGGGAAATCGAAGTTAAGGAATCAAAAAAGCCAAAAAATGCCATAGAAGAGAAGATATCAGAAGTTGAAGAGGTAAAAATGTTAAGGCCATTCCGCGTATGCTGTCATGGTCCTCCGCCGATAATGTAAAGTTTGATGATGTGATGTCGGCTTTTACCGCTAAAGAAGAGAAACAGGTAATTTATATACTTTATATATATTTATGTAAGTAATATCATTTACAAGTGTTGGTCATCTACATAATGACTGGATGGTCATTTTGGCATTAACCATACTGTTGTTAGCGTCAATTTACATAATTACCGGGTGGTCATTCCTATAATGACCATATATTTGCTAGTGTGAATACCATTGTGGGTCTCTACATAATGACCAGGTGGTCATTTTTGTATTTACCATATATTTGTTAGCTTCAATACCAGTGTTGGTTATTTACATAATGACTGGGTGATCACTCCTAGAATGACCATACCTTTGCTAGTGTGAATACCATTGTGGGTCATTTACATAATGACCAGGTGGTCATTTTTGTATTTTCCATGCCTTTGTTAGCTTCAATACTTGTGTCGGTCATTTACATAATGACCAGGTAGTCATTCCTATAATGACCATACATTTGTTAGCGTGAATACGATTGTGGGTCGTCTACATAATGACCGGGTGCTCATTTTTTTATTTACCATACCTTTGTTAGCTTCAATATCAGTGTCGGTCATTTACATAATGACCGGGTGGTCATTCCTGTATTGATCATACCTTTGCTAGCGTGAATACCATTGTGGGTCATCTACATAATGACCAGATGATCTTTTTTGTATTTACCATACATTTGTTAGCTTCAATACCAGTGTCGGTCATTTACATAATGACCGGGTGGTCATTCCTGGAATGACCATACAGTTGCTAGTGTGAATACCATTGTGGGTCATTTACATAATGACCGGGTGGTCATTTTTGTATTTACCATGCATTTGTTAGCTTCAATACTAGTGTCGGTCATTTACATAATGACCGGGTGGTCATTCCTGTAATGTCCATACCTTGTTAGTGTGAATATCATTGTGGGTCATCTACATAATGACCAGGTGGTCATTTTTGTATTTTACATGCCTTTGTTAGCTTCAATACTAGTGTCGCTCATTTACATAATGACCGGGTAGTCATTCCTGTAATGACTATACCTTTGTTAGTGTGAATACCATTGTGGGTCGTCTACATAATGACCAGGTGGTCATTTTTGTATTTACCATATCTTTGTTAGCTTCAATACCAGTTTCGGTCATTTACATAATGACTGGGTGGTCATTCTTGTATTGATCATACCTTTGTTAGCGTGAATACCATTGTGGGTCATCTACATAATGACCAGACGGTCATTTTTATATTTATCATACATTTGTTAGCTTCAATATCAGTGTCAGTCATTTACATAATGACCGGGTGGTCATTCTTGTAATAACCATACCTTGCTAGCGTGAATACCTTTGCCGGGTGATAATTCTTTCTCTCTTTAGATTTCAGTTTCTCTCTCTAAAACACTGTAGATGTTGGTTTGAAAATTTTTTTTAAGTCATGCGAGGGAGAGGGATATTTTGGCTGGTGGGAGATGAGGGTAAACCCGTAATTTGATATACATTACATGTTGCTTGGCCCCACCATATCATAGGCTTTGATGACATCTAATAATGAAGGAAAAAAAATGATATTATTTTTAATAATAAAATTCATACATGTGCTATTAATAAAATTAATCCTTTAGATGGTTTAGATTATTATTGTCTGTAAGATTTTTGGGCCGTGCAAAATGTGCCTCTTTTGAATTCATTTAAAGTTCATCATGATCAGTAGCGTATAAACATCACACAAAATGATGTAATGAGACATACATTCTGATCAACTAACAGTAAAAATAATGGGTGTATAGTTGTGCAGCAGGTCAAATGTGCATCAACTAAGCACTTGTTCCTGTCCTAGCTGATTAAAACCATGACAAACATACATAAGCTTTTTTTTTTTTTTTTCGAAAATCCAAAAAAAAAAAAAAAAAGAGCCCGATATATCTTTGTAATAATACATGTAATGAGAGGACAGAAAACAGGTATCCAATGTGCAGTGGGGGAAGAAGATAATGAGTATGTCTACGAAATCTTTTAGAATGATATTATAACTTACTATTATTATTAAAGCAACTGGCCTAAATTATTCCTTAATTATTGAAGAGATGATAATTTGGTCTCTGTTTTTTTAATTTTGACCGAGATGATCCTAAACTCTCTAAAGTTGACAATCTAGTCATTTATGTCCAATTCCGTTAAGTTTCTAACTAAAAAAGTCACGCAACCCATCACATAAGTTAGATTAACCATTTAAAAAAAAAAAAAGGGAGAGAGAGAGAGAGAGCTTACTCAAATTGCCGACCACCCCCCCCCCCCCCCGGCCGCGTTTTGGGCTTACCAAAGTGGTGGTTGGACACGGCGAAGAAGCTCCTGGCAGTGCGGGACCTCCTGGGGGAGAAGAGGCTTTGCGATTCACATCCGCGAGACATACCCAGGGCTCCTCAACTAGTCCGTCGCCGTCGCCCGTCCCCTACGTCGATTCATTCATTGTCGCCCAACCCTGCACGAACCCTACCACCCTTCACCTTACGCCCGCCCTCCCCAATTAAGGGTCTCTCTCTCTCTTTATTTATTTATTTTTTATTTTATAAATGTATGGGTTTTTTGTTTTTTAAAGATTGATAGTATTTTTTAGAGGATCCCAAACCTGAGCAGTGTCGAGCAGTGGTCGCTGGTCACCTTCGAGTCCGTGTTCGCTAGAAGCTTTGAGAGAGAAAGGAGAGAAATGGGTTTTGGGACGAGGAGAGAGAGAGAGAGAGGGAGGAGAGAGAGAAGAGGTCAGCCTAGGTTTTATTTAAATTAAATATATTATTTAATTATCGAAACGCCTTCTCAAATTATATCACATGCGTTGTATATAATTTGTTCTGTTAGAAATTTAACGGATTTGGATGGAGATGATTATAATGTCAACATTTAAGAAGTTTAGGGTTATCTTGACCAAAATAAAAAAAAAAATGACTAAATTATTATCTATAAAGAGTTTAGGGATCATTTGAGTCAATAACTCTTATAATTTTTAGCATTATTATGATGATGATGATAAGTAAATTGTTGTAGAAATTAGAAAGAATGGTCTCAAAGTAGGCCCAGTTAGGAGGGTGGGCTCTCTCTTATAAGAAAGATTATTCCATCCCTTCCTACCGATTGGTGATTAGTCCTTAGTCTTTAGCAGCAGAGAGAGAGAGAGAGAGAAAAAAAAATCCGGTCTTTAATGTCAAGATAAACGACAAAAGAAGATGGGAACCGTTTGATGGATCTGGGAGGGGGGGGGGGGGGGGGGGGGGGGGGGGGGGGGAAAAGGGGGATAAAGGCAGGGTCGATATGATGATAGGAAGGGAAAAGATGCAGAATGCAGCCTAATACCAGTACACTACTGTCTGCAGGGGGGGCAACAACCCACCTGTTTTTTTTTTTTTTTGGAGGGTGGGGCCGTCCAAATGTTATCTAACTGGGCCTTTCCCTCTCACTTTTCTTTCTAGTTAGGGTTAGGCTTAGCTTTCATTCATCACAATCCTTATGATGACAATTTCATATTTGTTTTTCTAATTTTTTAATCATATAACAACTTCGGGAGTCCAGGGGCTTTCGAGAAATACCTCATATATTGAAATGTTATCTTATTTAGGATTTTTATTTTCTTATAATGTAAAAAAAAAAAAAAAAAAATCAACAAATCAAAATCCAAATAATATAGTAAAAATCCTAATTATATACACTAAAAAGGCTATTTCCTTTAATTTCTTCTCTCTTCCAAGTTCCAACCAACACCCCACCCTCCCCCACAAACCAATGTTTGGTACTTGTTTCTTTGAACCATCTGCCTGCTTAATTACGTGGCTTTTTATATATATATATATATATATATATAAGATTACAATACTATTATTATTTATTGCTTACTGTTTTGTTCCTAGCAAGCTAGTATTTCTCACTCCACCAACCACGTACGTCTTGCTATCTTCGCTTTCTAAACTAAATAGAAAATGATTATTACAAAAAAAAATAATAATAATAATAAAATAAAGGCTTCGGTATACGATAATTAACATATTTGGCATCACAATTTCTCTAATTAACATAAATATCGAAACATATACGTGATAATATCCCCTCTCATCATGTGAGTATAGTAGTACTGGTATTTGGCAGATGCCATATATATAATACTGCTATGCTGAGTTAAACACAAATTCATAAACTTAGTTAAAAATATTTATAAATATATATATATATATAATTTTGAAAGACTACGTACGTACGTTTAGTTCCAAATAATTAGACCTTAAGGTAATTATATGCACGTTATTTCATATCTGCAGCTGCAGGTTTGTCATGTCTTTATGCTATTTAATTTATTATTAACAAATTAAGCATTGAATTAATACTAATAGATGAGTTTGAGATTATTGAGATCAGATTATGTTGGACCATTTTTGGTATAATTTGTTAGAGACACTACAACTAGCAATCCAACTGCAGGCAAAAGGGTGATATCATTTCCTGATTAACAGTATAGAGAGCACACAAAAGAATAACAAAAACAAAAACAAAGACAAAAACAGGAATCATATATGATGGTGATCAGGTGACTCGTGGCTGCTGATCAGGAATAATATATAATATATGTAAATATATATATATATATATATAGGATTAATGGTAAAAAATTAACAATTGAATGATAAATATTACTAATAAAAGAAAATAAATTAATGAATGAATGTGGGATATGCATTTAATGAAAAAAAAAAAAAAAAATCGGTGCAGAAGAGAAGATGGTGGTGCGGAGTGAGGTAAGGGTGTGCGAATCGGAGAGTCATAAATTCAAGGGAGCATGGCTTTGGGAGACCACAACTGGCGCCTTTGTTTGCAGGAATGAAGGCTTCTCTGGTGGCCGATGCCGCGGCCTTCGTCACCGCTGCTTCTGCACTCGCATTTGCTAAATCACAATATATATATATATATATATATATAATTCCCTAAACTAAATCCATGTGATCATCATCTCTTCCTTTTCAAGAGAAATTGCCATTTCTCTTATGTAGTCTCTGTATCTGTATGTATGTATGTATGATCATATATATATATATATGTTCCCTTCCATGATCCTCTACCGCTAGCTACTTGTTGTTTTAATCAATTTAATATATGATTGTATTATTAATCCTAGTTTGTGTGTACCTATGTTTTCTTTATGTATATATAATCTATAATTTATTGTTTCCATCCCCATATTCCTCGTTTTAATTGCGCACTAAAAACTCCAATACAAAATCACACATGCACTCTACAAGTACGAGCAAATGATCTTATAATTCGTTATAATAATAATTTGGGAAAATCAAGAGTGCTATATATATATATATATATATATATTGTTTAAAGACATGTATATATGCACGCGTATGGTAAAATTAGATTTTGCAATACTACATATATCCCAAGAAATATCGACTCTATTCGGTTAATTCATGTGTACGTATAACTGAAATAATTTGCTTCTAATTAATATAATTATAAGCTGACAACGGTTAGGGCTTAGGTAATTGATTTATGACGAGAGATGAATTAAAATAAAATCATCTCTTTGTAGATGTTGTGTCTTCTGCTAAAACCCTTCAAATAATTTTATTTTTGTTTTATAAAAAGAAATACAGATAATATTATATCATAATTGGCATTTTGGAATCAATAAAGCATTCCCCAGTTTAAAACAAAACCCAGTTTAATTTCCAACCATTAAAAAAAAAAAAAAAAAAAAAAAAAAAAGACAATGCTCCTCTCCGCTTGTTTTGAATGGGGATAGCCAGCCCATCATAAATGCTCTATGAGAAAGCCCAACTACCCAATTTCTGACTTCCTACAGGGTGAAAGATGTAAATAGCAGTTTTGTTTTGTTTTTTTTATTTTTTTTGCAAAATTAAATGGCAGTTTTTAAAATATTTTAGATAAATAACATAATTATGTTGAAGATTTTATTTATTTATACTATTACTTTAGAGTTTTTATGAATAAATTATTTATCGTAAACGTTTTAATGAATATCTATTGTAAATATATATATTACTTGTGTAACTGGGTTAAGGCATTTTGATGTTCGATTGACGATGGACCAAGCTCTTGAAAGGAAAGGACTTATCATTCCTTCCTGCTGCCGTTTCTGCTATAGAGCTAAGGATGATATTAATCATATTTTCTTTAATGTGATTTTGTTAATTCAATCTGGAACATTTTGCAGTCTACTTTCAATGTTCAAATTAACAGATCAGTAGATCTTAAGGACCTTTTTCTCTCTGCTGCCAAAGCTCGTATGAGCACTCAAGTTTATAATCTTCGGATTAGTGAAATTATTTCCACTATATGGACTATGTGGAAATTGTAGAATGGGGTGTGGTTTTTGAAGATAAGATTCCAAATAAGCATGACGCTCTTGTTTTGATATGGAACAATATTAGAGAGGCTGATCGTATTGATTATAGTACAATGAATAATTCTCTTACTGATCTTTTAATTTTGAAGACTTTCAATATCCACAGTAGGGTTTCCAGAGCTCCCAAAATCATTGAAATTAAATGGAAAAGGCCTAATACATGGTGGATTAAGGTAAACATGGATGAAGCTGCGAATGGTTCACCGGGTATTGCTGGCTGTGGAGGTATTTTTCGGACTTATAGAGGATTTTATAAAGGTTGTTTTGCTAAGCCTTTGGGGGTTCTTTATGCTTTTGAAGTCGAGCTTTGGGGTGTCATCACAGCAGTGAAATATGTCATTAAATTTCATTGGACTCATCTATGGTTCGAATGCAATGCAATATACATGGTATATCTTCTTCAAAACAAAAGCACAAACGTTCTTTGGAAGTTTCTTACAAGATGGGTGCGCGCTATGAACTATCTTCAAGAAAACACCTACTATGTTTCTCATGTATTCAGATAAGGTGATCATGTGGCAGATAAATTAGATTCTCATGCAATGTACTTGGAAGAAGAAAATTAATGGTTTGCTTGTCCGTATCTCATTTCTTCAGCAGTCAATTAGGACATGGTCGGTCTTCCGCTAAATAGATTTTCTAAATATCCGACCTATGGTAAATGTGTACTCTTTTTTCCTTTTGGTTTTTTTCCCAATAGGTTTTGGCTAAAAAGTTTTTAATGAGGTATATTTGAGATTGAATCACAAGATGCAAGTTCACGCTTAATTCTTTGGGATCAATCTCCGGCTACATAGGACTTTCAATTTTTATTGGTTTGATGCATTATACGGTGCTTGTTTGTTTTTATTTTCCCTCAATCAACTTTATTGTATTTCTTTTCATTTTATTAATAATACAGTGGGACAAATAAATAAAGAAAAGTAATAGAGGGGTGCCAACCTAGTTGGGATGTCTTAATACACCTACAAATATTTTTTACCATCGTTTATCTAAAAAAAAACTGGGCTTCACAGTCAGGCCCTTTAAATGTGTGACAGAGAACACATATTAAAACAGAAAGTGAGGAATTTTCAGGAATCTCATACTTTTTTTGTATACTTCATTCGAGAATCTCATATGTTATCAATAGAAAATTCTAAATCATGAATAAAAAAGTAACAATAATATGATATGATATTTACCATATATATATATATATATATATCTCAAAGAAATTAAATTTTTGACTGTTACATGGATTAAATTTTTACTGAACTGGAGTGACGTTTGTTTGTTGAAGCTAAAAGCGCCGTAACTTTGACTTTTCCATAAATATATATATGTATATATATAAATAAGGGGGGATTGATTTTAGATTAATGTGTTGATCAAGTTAATTAACATATTACTTTAACAATAAATAGTAAGATGGCCATGGCGTACCAAAATCTAATCTGAAATGTTTGTTAGAAGTGAATAGTGATGGTCATGGAACCATATAAAGTACACTATTCTTTCCGAGTCGTGCGATAAAAATATGATTAGGCTGATCATATTTCAAGTCAGAAGAATCTTTATAAGATGATTAATAAAAATTAACACCATAAGAATGCTCAAAAAGTTAAATTAGATCTATGTGTTCATATAATATATTATTATTATTATTATTATTATTATTATTAAGAGACTACATGTGAGAGGAGCATACGAAACAAAGCCCCACTTGGCCCCCACACCTAAAATGGGTGATGACTGATGAGGTGGGTCACCTACCTCAATAAAATAAAATAAATAAAATAAGATTCTAACGCCCTTTTCTTCTTTCCCTTCCTTCCTTCCTTTGCTTGCTTGCCTGCACATTTCTTATTTCTTAATTTATATATCAAAAGTTATTTTTAATTTTTCATTAATGATCCTTCTAGAAGCTCAAAAGAATAACAGTATTAAGATAGGATTAATATAGGAGCTAGGAATATGTGCCTTACCAACCATTGCCTTTTATCTATATATTAATTAATATATTAACAAAAGGCCGAATGACACACACACACATATATATATATATATACAGTATACACACACACACATACGTATAATTAATTCTCTTCTTGAAAATCCGGGTGGTTGGGAATGGGATGATGAGACGTTAATTAATTGGTTGTATACTGAAAATGACACAAACTATATTTTCTTACTTCATTAATTTATTAAAATTAAAAAAAAAAAACTTAAAGTTTGTTTATCAACTTCTCTCTCTCTCTCTTTTAATTATTTATTTGTTCTCGTACGTTTATTTAATATCATCCACACGAGACAAAGTGAACAAAAGATGATGCGATAGAGATAGACCACTAAGCTGATCAGTCTAGTTCCCTTCCTTTTTTTTATTTTTATTTTTATATTGTTCTCTTTAATCTTGACTGCAAATCTGATTTTTTCTTATATGTGCCATGGTATATGTATACATATATACGTACAAATATTAGGGTAAGGGTAAATGAACTCTTAGCTTGTGTTTGATTCACCGGTTGGAAATAAAATCTTTAAATTGGAGTTAGTTGATTTTTTAAAACTAATTATAAATTTTGTTGACCTTTTAAAAATAAAAACTGAAATGAAATGAAAAAATACAATTTACTTATAGTTAAACTTAAATACCAAATAAAGTCTTAAACTTTTAAGTTTTGTTGAAATCAAAACCGATCGAGTACCTTGTAAAACACCGATTGAAATCATTACGGTTTCGTTCGGTTTTTTTGGTTACAGATGGAGGCTAAAATTAAAATCCATTTCTGAAATCTCAAGTCGTCTCAAAACTGTCAAACAAATTAATCACGGACAGCTATTAAATCTGTTTTTAGAAATGCATATTAATTAGTTGTGCAAAGTTCTAATAATTACTTCGAAATTAGCAAAATGACAACATTATAACCCTATATATATAAATATATATGAACTATGGCTCATGATGCGGGTAGAGGAAAAAAACGAATAAAATAAGAGACCATATCCATATATATTGGGCAGCATGAATGTGAATACGTGTGCGCGCGCGTGTGAATAATGTTGAAAGTGGGAGGAGTTAGTAAATATATATATATATATATATAAATTATAAAATAATAAATTAGTGGGGTGTACTCATCCTAAAATTGACAAGAGTTATAAGTGGAGTAAGTCCTTCTTCTAGAACCCCTTTTTAATTTGAAAACCCAATTCATATACACACACACACACACACATATATGAGAAAGACCTTCCATGGAAACAAGGAAGACCCATGTAAACATGATATTATTCTTTCCTTTGACGAGAAGTGGATTATATATATAATACATTTATCAAATTCTGATTAGATCATTTTTGCGTTGTTTTTATGTTTTTACATGCATGAATGATGATATATATATTGTCAAAATTAATAGAGCAAAATCGATATGAAAATTTTCTCTCTCTCTCTCTTTTTTTTTGTTTTTTTTGTTTAATGAGTGCGAAAGTTTTGGTTGGGTGAAGATGAAGTACAAGTGATGAATATATATATATATATATATATATATAACCGAGTATGGAAGGTGCACACATAAGTGTGATGTATATGATATGTAATAATTTGCAGGAGCTGGTCCTCAATCTCATCTCATTTACATGACAAAGTACAGGCAGATCATATAGAAAGCCTTCATAAATATAAAATTTTGGTCGTTTCTCTTTTTGTAATATTTCTGAGTCTGACCATTAACATTAATCATGTTCATTTCTCCAGACTCCAGAGTTCGCGCCTCGCCCATCATTGACGTTCCTGCCTATGTGCGTCTAGCTAATTACCTTTTTTTTTTTTTTTTTTTTAAATTATTCTTCCTACTCAAAATAAACAACCTTTTTATTTTTTTTTTTAATTTTTTTTGGTATTCACAACTAATTTTTTATTTGCATCTTGCTTATAAATTCATGCCCTTGATTTAGGGTTATTAGTTCAAGGGGGTCAAAATTATCAATCAAAATGACACATAAACTTAATCATGAAAAGAAAAGGAAAAAAGCCTCACCACAATTAAACTCAAGCACAATTAAGAAGATTAGAGTTTCTAGTGAGAAAGTTAAAATTAGTGATCTTAAAAATAAATTAAAAAAAAAGATGAGATATTGAGCTTTTAATATAGAGAAAATGAAAGGAAAAAAAAAAAGTTCCAGGCAAAAGTACAAGTTAAAAATGAGGGGGCAAAAGAATTAAAAATAAAAGAAAACTGTTAAGAAAATGAAATAAAATAGAAAGGGGTTACAAGAAAAAGAGAATGAAAAGAAAGTAAAATAAAAACCGAATAACAAATTGATTTTGCAATAAAAAGCCGATTTTTAGAGAAAATTAAAAAGTAGTTAAACGGTGCATGAAAAACGGTGATGAAATGAAAAAAAAAATTTACTTACTCTTCTCGACCAAAGGGGGGAAAAAAAGAGCTTTTCCTCCACTACATTTTCTTAATCTTTAGTTTTTTTTGTCACACTATGTTAAAATAAAAAATAAAAAAAACAATTTGAATTAATCAATCTGAAATAAAATTATAGTTAGAAAGAAAAAAAAAAAAAGAGAGAGAGAATTTGTTAATATGTATTTATTTTGAATTAAATTTTCATTTTAATTGGTGTGCTAAACACTATATAAGCACATCATACGAGGAAAAAAAATGTTGTACCGTTTTTCTCGTACATTTTAAAAAACACTTTAAAGAAACAAAATTCTCAAGTACAATGGTAATTTTGTAAATTGTATTAAAAGGTTGGTCTCCTTTTAAGCTCTAATGTCCAAATTCTTGCAAGAGTTGCACTTGCAACACGTGGGAGGCAGGCAAACTATGGCTGTGGAGGTACAGAAAAGAAAAGACAGCAGAAAAAAAAAAAAAAAAAAAAAAAAAACCAGTTTTTGAAAAAAAAAAAAAAAAAAAAAGAAAAGAAAAGAAAAGAATAGGGAGGCGTCAAAACGCACTCGTTTTTTACTACTAAAAAGTTATAATGGATATGGATCCACTCTTTTATTATTATAGTTAAGATATATATATATATATATATATGAACAGCGAGATATCATGGGTTTAATGTTTGTCCTTACGTTTATGGTCCCTAGATGGTAATTATTTGGTTTGATATCCAAAGCCTAATTCTCGGCCAAGAATATCATTTATTTTATTTATCTATTTTAACCTTGAAGGTGGGAGATCCGGAAAAAATAAATAAAAGAAATGTAAGTGCAAATATTGTAAGGATATGAGGACTCAGATAGTTTCAACTACATGAAAAGTAGAGCTACCTACCAAATCCAGCATTAAGATCAATACATTAAAGTTTTGAAAAGCATTATTAAGTACTAAAATCAGCCATATTCATGATAAACCATAGTCGTTGGTTTTACAAATGAATAATATTAAGGTTCCTAATTCTGATCTTAGTTTTTAATTAATTAAATGATATTTACTCTTTTATTTTATATATATATATATATTAATTTGAAAATGATAGATTTAAACTCTACACATTATAATGGATTCAAGTATGAAAATATTGCTAGATTATACATACAAACCATCAAAATATTAATACATAAATTAACATTAAAAGATCATATAGATATATATATATATATATGTATTAGTAAAAAGATATTAATTTATGATTAGTACATGAACGAATTAATATAAAAAAAAGCATTATAATTTAGTAGGAATTAAAATTGAGACCCTTAATGTTATTATTCTTTTACAGAACAACAGTATTAGCCGTCTGTTAGTGTGCTTTTTTTTTTTTTTTTTTTTTGGGAAGGGAGCACTAGTATTATCTGTTATATAGAACAACTAAGGGCCTGTTTGGTGCACAAGTTCAGTTTGAGTTGAGTTGAAATTTTTAAGTTTGAATAGTAATTTTTGTTGACTTTTACAGAAAAGATAAATTTTTTTTTCAGAAAAGACAAAAAACATGATAAAAAAAGTACAATTTAGTTTAAATAGAGTGTGTATACCAAACAAAGCCTAATTATCAGAGAGCAACACTGCAACAACATTGGTATTTTTTTTAATAACGGGAACAAACATGACCAAAAACACAATATAATTATGTAAATAGAAAAAGATTTTGTATCCGATACCAGTCCTACGGGATATCATCGGGCATCGATCTTATCAGATATCATCTGAGTTTTATAATTTTTTGTTTAAAAACTTATAATAATTAATTAAATTACATATAAGTTTCTATTTAGAATTTTGTCATATAATATTAGTTGAAAAACTGTACATTAAATTACCACAAAAAATTACAAGTGTCGTTTAAAAAAAAAATGTTGGATAACAGTTCCTCCCTACACGTGCATACAAAATGTGTATTATAATAAAGAAGAAAGCATCGTTAATGTATGGCTACGACGTACTTAATTAGTGGGGTTTTTTTTTTTTTTTTTTTTTTTTGGGGTAATGAGTGGCGATGTTGAAAATGAGTAGAACCCATTAAGTAAATTACAACCACCCGTTGCGTTGTTCCTCACCAACTCGGTCAAAACCCTCCTCTTCTCCCCTCTCCGGTATTTTCTCTCTCATCATTTCTATTTTCTCTTCTCTCTCTCTAATGAGTCATAACTCATATGCCACCTTCCATTTAAATTCCTTTCTCTCCTTTCCCCTTTAAAAGCTGTCTGACACCAATTCACTCCTTTTCAATTACTACTACGAACTAGCTCTCTAACCAAATTTTGTTTTTTGTTTTTTGTTTTTTGTTTTTTTTTAAAGTACTACTAGCAGCTACTACCATTCTCCACAAATATATATCTGATCTGCAGCGCGTTAATCTGTCTCTCTACTCTACTTTGAGGAGCTATTATACATACATATTTATATATATAGCTTATAATTATTCCATATATATATATATATATAGAGAGAGAGAGAGAGATAGGAATTAAAGAGGGATGTGATACATGTATAAGTGATATCCAGTGATCATAAATCAATATTCAGAGAGAGAGAGAGAGGAGAGAGAGAGAGAGAGATGGGTAGATCTCCGTGTTGTGAGAAAGAGCACACCAACAAAGGTGCATGGACCAAGGAGGAAGATGAGCGTCTCATCAACTACATCAAACTCCACGGCGAAGGCTGCTGGCGATCTCTTCCCAAAGCAGCTGGTACTATTTACTTTTATACACACACACACACACGATGATATTATGTACTAGTGGCTATAATATATATAGATATTAGAAAAATATATGTATATTATGATCGATCAAGATATGATAAATTAATTAATATGAACAGGTCTGCTTCGGTGCGGGAAAAGTTGCAGACTTCGGTGGATAAACTACTTGAGGCCTGACCTCAAGCGAGGAAACTTCACCGAAGAAGAAGACGACCTCATCATCAACCTTCACGGGTTACTCGGAAACAAGTAATTACCCAACCCAACCCAACCCCCTTAAACATATTATGTTACCTTACCTATTAATAATTATTAGCTTCAAAATTAAATTCATCATCATGTGTTAAATATATTGACTTATTTAATTATAAAATTTGTGTGATATTTATATATATATATATATATATATATGAAATATTGGTGGTTTCAACTTTCTATCATCAGATGGTCTCTAATAGCTTCCCGGCTACCGGGAAGAACAGATAATGAGATAAAGAACTACTGGAACACGCACATCAAAAGAAAGCTCTACAGCCGGGGAATTGACCCCCAAACTCATCGCCCACTCCTTGCAGTAAACAGCAGTACTTCCGCTCCCTCCAAAGCTGCTACTCCGATCGCCACCGCCACTAGCAAGAGTACTAGTGCTAGTACTACTAGTGCTACTACTAGTACACATGTGGATCAATTATATCATAACCAAAACTCATCATGTAACAATTATATAATCAGCATAAGCAGCTCCCAATCACAAGGGCCGACTGCAATCAGAAGTAGATCAGCTGATCATCAACATCAAGTAGTAGTGAAGGTTGAGGATGATAATCAGGTAACAAGAAGGAGAGCAGGAACAAGTGATCATAATAATTATCATCAGACGTCAGTTGAAGATTCAAATAGCAGCGCGAGTACCACAGACGATCAAGTGATGTTGTCACAACAACTCAACCTGGAGCTCTCCATAGGCCTCTTCAGTAGTCCTAGTTCTACTACTACTACTGCTGCTGCTGCTGCTGATGGTCATCGTCTCCAATTACCTCAGATTTCTCTGGCTGATAATACCTCTATTAATAATAATTATAATAGTAAGGCAGTAGTACTAGTACAGGATGAGAAGACGAAGGAGAAGCAGAAACAAAGTCATGATCATCATCAGTTTACAATTTTATATAATTACCAACACCAGTATCATCATCATCATCAGCAGCAGCAGCAGCAGTTGACGTTATTTGCAGGCCAGAATATGAATATTCATGATATTGTAAATCCAGCAGCACTAGTACCAAATAGCAGTAGTGCTCCTTCTCATCGAAATCATCATGATCATGATCACGATCACGATCACGATCACGATCACGATCATGATCATCAAGTGTGTTTGTGTTGCCATTTAGGTTTCCCCAAATCCAGCCCATGTACCTGCACCACCACCAGCAATTCCATGCCCACTACTACTACTTCTACTACTATTACTGCTGCTGCTACAGTTCTCACAAAAACAGCTGACATTAATCTCTGTAGATATTTCAGAACCTAAGCTAGCTATCTACATAGCCACTTCGATCGTTTCTTCAATCTTAGCATTTTATATATATATTTGTAGCTTTGCTTACTTTTTTGTATTTATACCAGATCAAATAGTAACGTCCCCTATTAGCTCCCCCACCTTCATTTTTGCTTGTATTATTTTTATTTTAATTCTGCATCTCCTGAACCTTGCTAATATACTATATATATATATATATATGGTTGAACATTTCCAAAAGTAGTTCCACGACATTTTCTACTATTTTTCTAAACAATTCATAGTATAGCTTAGTTCTTTGTATATATATCTACTTACATATTTGTTTTGGAGTATACAAATGTGCGCCAAAACTACTTAGAGTATAGTAGCTCTGCCTACCAGTAAAAAACAAATTATGATCATTTATTCATGACAAAAAGATCCAGGAAATCTTTAAAATGAGGTGTGTATATATATATATATATATATCTCGAGAGAGAGAGAGAGAGAGAGAGAGAGAGGTAATAAGTGGAAACTTGTGAAATTACTAATAGGATAATTGACAATGTTATTTGAAAGCAATATTTATTATGTAGTAATGCCTTGAATAAACATGATATATAGGAAAATTATAGAGAGAGCAGACGGGCAGATGATTTATATATGTAGTTAGAATTGTACATTTGGTTTTCGTAATTATTGGCAAAATCATGTGAAGATCATGAATCCCTAATTACATTAATGTGTAGTAGCTAGTAGGAGATGTCATGGAGTTGTTATAGTTGCAGTACTATTGATATATATATATATATATATAGTGTGATATTGGCGACACTGTCATAATAATAATTTTCTTACTAATAATTGCTGGAATGCCAAATCATCTGCTGCTATATATTGTGAGAAATCTAAGATTTAAACAAAAGAAAAATTATGAAAAAAATAGATGGAAGTCACGAAGAAATTGTATAATATATTTATATATATGGAGATGAATGAACCAACAAGACACACCATGGTTCATGTAACGTATATTTGTACGTGTGTAAAGGCCTAACTTGGGATTTGGAAAGGGAAAAAGGAGGAGATTAATTTGGAAGGCAGTGTCAATGTACGAGTAAGTAAAAATTATTTCATTGATATAAAAAATGAAAGAGAGATGATTAAATTTATTTAGAAAAAATAAAAATAAATAAAGAGGATGAATAAATTACTTTACAAAAGCAGATAGGCTAAAAGGAGAGTAATAAAGTAAAATAATGGCGGGGTTGGTGGAAATATAAACAGATACACAGAAAGATGGGAGGGTGATGTCACGCACCCCCCTCCCACAAGACAACTAGACAAGTAGTCAACCACTCCCTTTGTCTCTTCTCACTGCTTCTTCCTCTGCCTTTTCTGCTCTTCTGCCTCTTTTCTCTCTCTTTTTTCTTTTTCCTTTTTCCTTTTTTCTTTTTATTTATATAATAATTATAATTATTTGGTTTTCTAGAACGTTAAGAAGCACGTTACATAACATTGCACCTACCTCTTTTGTTTTCTTGTTTGTTTTTCTCCACATATATCATTTTGCCCACTTCATTTCCTTTGATTATGATATTTGCTAATTAGGCAACTCATTTCCTTTTATTCTTATTCAAATACACATAATTAAAGATACATACATACATACACATATATATATATCTATCTATCTATATATTATGGAGAGAGTAGGTAGGAATTATTGGCGTTCATATTTTGAGCGTTGAATAACATGAGTTTGTAACAGGGTATTGAATATTGATCCATATATCTACGTGTCTATATTAATGTGTGTGTGTGTGTGTGTGTTTTCTAGGTATTTCATCACATGGACAACCGATGCTATAGATGACTCCCTACTTTTGTAAATAAACAAATCTTAAGCGGAATATATATTTTTTCTCATCCACTTAGTAACATATTAATTAGTTTTTTTTTTTTTTTTTTTTATTTTTTATTTTTTTTTTATTTTTATAAAAAGGTTTTGTCAAAGTTACTAAAGACAAGCATTTTCTTACAATGAACAATGACCAGTCCTTTCACTCCCCTGAATCGGCGGTACCTTTGTTTTACTTTTCAAACGTCGTAGAATCAACACCTTTCTCACAATATACATCCCATTCATACTTTATCAAAAAAAAAAAAAAAAAATGTCCCCAGACATACTTTACCTACCTATAATTATATATTTATATCTATCTCATAAAAAAGGAACCTTCTGCAGTCCTGACTCTAATTTAGGTTTGCACCAAATGCTTAATTCAAAAGGCTTAACATCCAAAATTTGTTTAATATGGTCAAAACTTCTTAAATACCTAACCCAAGAACAATGTATCAAACATGCCATAATAAACAAACTTAAAGGAATATTATATTATTATTATTAAAAATAAAAATAAAAATAAATAAAAAAAAACATACACACACAACAACAACAACCAAAGAACAAGACGACTCTAAAGTGGGACCCAAGAAAAAAAAACTCTATTAGGACATCAAAATCTTATCAAAAACTTAAATAAATAAACAAATAGATAAAAGTATTCCCCTAACTTGCACGATGTGCCGATTGTTTTTGTTTTTGTTTTGGGGGTTGGTACCGGATCAATAAGTTCTCAGAAAGAAAAAAAAAAGTTTGAGTTTTTTTGTTTTCGTTTTTGTTTTTTGTTTTTATGTTTTTTGTTTTTTTTTTTTTCCTTCAATACAACACCAGAACCTGTACCACAATCTGCCACATGGACTGAGATTAAAGATACCAAAGACACCGATTATTAGATTAAGAAAAATAAGTTAGTGACGAATGATGATCATATATGATATATAATTTTACATGTGATGTGGAGCCTACGTTTCAAACATGCGACTTCCATTTTCATAATAATAATATTATTATACTTTAAAATAAGTTGCGTTTTCAAACGAGTAATACCAGATAACCGAGAATCAGATGCTAAAGAATTAATCCCCACTAATGCTGTTGCTGTTGTTTAATCTACTATATAACTATTGAGATATTATTGTTATCGTCATTTGGAGAAGAATGAATATGTAGAAAATACATGTGCCAATGAAAACAAAGGTGTCCTTTTTTTTTTTTTTTTTTTTTTTTTTTTTTTTTTTTTTTTTCAGTTTTTAATATAATCCTATTCCTTTGGTTCAAACTTCCAACATAAAATTGCTCATTTGTTGCTTTGCCCAATTTTTTTTTTTTGCTCATTTGTTGCTTTGCCCAGTTTTTTGTTTTTTTTTACTAGGTTCGACTCTACTATGGATACCAAAGTTTTTATTTATTTATTATTTGTTTAGGATAAGACTACAGTAGAATCCTTTTTATATACTGTATCGGCAGAATCCCTTTTTAAACCGTTAAGATGTAATCAAATGGCCGACATATTACTTGTGTATGATAGTTATAATGCACTTTACCTCATACTAGTATAAACTAAAAAATTTAAAACTAATATATAAAAAATGAATTAAAAAGAAAACACTACCCATTCCCTCCTCGGCCGACAACCCCCTCTTCGATGAGCCAGTCCCCTCTGACACCGACGAGCCCCCCCCCCCCCCCCCCCCCCCAGCCCAGAGCCCCCCTCCCCCAGGCTTAGTCCCCCATCGCTCCCCCCCCCCCCCCCCCCCCCCCCCCCCCCCCCCCCCAAGCCCAGAGCCCCCCCTCCCGCCACGAGCTTAGTCCCCCATCGCTCCCCCCCCCCCCCGGAAGCTAATCTGGTCGGCGTTAGGGGGGGGGTCGGCATCGGTGGAGAGGGGGTCCGCCTCGGCGTCGTCATTGGCATTAGGAGGACCTCCGATGGACGGTCGCAAGACCTTTTTTAATTTTTTTGAATTTTTTTTATTTTTAATATATTAATTTTATAGTTAAGGTACATAATAATTATCATGCAAAAACAACGTCTCAATCGTTCGATTACATCATAACATTTTCAAAATAAACTTTACCGATAAGGTATATAAATGAGACTTTACCACAGATTTACCTATTTGTTTATTTTACTTTCCCTATTTATTTGGAAAAGTATGTGGTATAACCTCATTGTATATTATTAATGTACTTTATCTCGTATTAGTATAGAGTAATAGATTAAAAAAAAAAAAAAAACCAACCTTTGGCCGGTGGTAGGCGCCGCCCTCCCCGACACCGGTGACGAGCCCACCAGTCCCCCTCCTCCCCTCCCCGAAGTCGACGACGGAACCTCTCCCCCCCCCCCCCCCCCCCCCCCACCCACCCACAAGTGCCAAATCTACTAGCCCTTCCCCCCGACGCCGACGAAGACCCCCTCCCCCAACTAGATCTGTGCCACCCCCACCCCCTACCTAAGCCAAATCCGCACCCCTCCCGCTAACCAACAGCCCAAAAACCGACGACGAGCCCCCCGCCCCCATCAATTGTAAACTATGTTAATTTTTTTTTTTTTGATAATTTCTTTTATTATTATTATTTTTTAATTTATTAGTCTATAATAATATAAGATAATGTGTATTATAATTATTATATAAAAATAATATCTTAATAATTTAAAAATAAGATTTATTGATATAATATATAAATAAAACTTTATTACAGTCTTTCCCATTTATGTTAGAAGAGAGAAGAGAGAGAGAGAGAGATTTATGTTAGAAGAGAGAAGAGAGAGAGAGAGAGAGAAGAGAGAGAGAGAGAGAGATTTATGTTAGAAGAGAAAAGAGAGAGAGAGAGAGAGAGAGAGAGTAGGTAAAAATTATAAAGCCGGCCGTGGAATCATAAGTAAAAAAGCTAGAGAAGAAGAAAAGGACAAGGTAAAGGCCAACTACTGCATAAGATAAGACCACTGACCCCACACGTATCCTACAAGACAACCCCCACTTCTTTCTTTCTGCTCTCCGTTCATTCTCATTCATAATTCATTCATTCACACATTTTCACACCCTTATTATTATTATTATTATTATTATTATTCATCACTTTCATTTGTTTGTTTTATAGCTTTTTCTGGGTTTTCACTCCTTGCTAGTGTTGCAACTTCATCGTCATGTAAATTAAAAGACAGAAATTTATGTTATTCACTCTCAACATTTAACCTCATTGGATTCAGTGACAAGAGCAATAACCTTTACTCATTTTGAAAACAAAGAAAAATACCTGAGAGGATCACTGTCGGACAAGCTAACCGAAAAAACAAGAGTAAATTTGCCATGCACAGCAAAACGAAAACAGAAAAACGGTTAAAGACAAAAATTCACAAAAATTTATTATTTAAAAAAAAATTATTTAGTTGTTAGAAGAACCCCTAGTTGGACGGCAAACATGATTTCTTTTGCGAGCATGTTCTTCGTTGTGATGTTGCGTCCGACATGCATATCCATACCAGCAATCTTCCCTTGCCAATGCATCAGGTGGAAGAAGCTACAAAATTAACCGCAAAAACCACAATTCACAACAACGTCCATGTTCACGTGAGACACTTGCATTAGGCTAGCATTCGGTTTTTCAAAGTATGATATCATACTAGTAGAAGAGGAATTATCCCATAAATATATGTACATTTTTTTTTCCTGTGTCTATATCAGTTCTACATGCATGTAATCCTATACACAAAAGTGACCCGCAATTTCCAACTACCAACTGAACGAAATTTTCACACAAATCAAACCAGGAAGATAAGAAATAAAAACAAAAAAAACAAAAACTGGAAGTGGAAGGAGATCATACATGTTTGGGTATCGAGATCCGGTACCAATACAAAAGGAATGAAACTAGTTTCTCGTAACAATCACTGCATTAAAAATAACAGAACTGATTATGACCACCTCATTCCCTAAAAAATACTTGGACCTGAATTCAGTTATATGGAAGTGTCATGACTAACTTTATCGTATGTGAACATGGAACTGCAAATTCAAAAAATCAACTCATTTTTAGCCTGAATTTGCCTGGTATGGATTTTTACAACATACTTGCATAGATGGGTCCCAGAATTTATCCCCTCAGCATGATTAAGTGGTATCCTCGTCCGATCTGCAGAGGAACAGATAAAAACTAGTCTAAACAAGGAAAAGAATCAACCATAGGATAATCGAGAACCTAACGTAGAGAATGGCGCTGACGCCTGATATGACCTTTGATTGGGTTTAAACTTACAACCATAACCACAACAGCTACATCACAATGGACGTAGAAGTCTCATAAATAGGAGTTACTATGGCCTATAAATTCAAGGCCATTTGTTATTTACCCGAAACCCTATAGTTCACTCGGAACTTCAGAAGTTATCAAATTGCTGACTTAGTTATTCAACAGTTTTTATCAGCTCAAATAACATTGAAGGAGAAATGCTACCCACTACTACTAGTCACTTGATAAATCAAAGGACAGTCGTATTGTAAGCAAATGGGGAACTTCGGAATACTAGAAATTCCTTCTCATATGCAAATGAACACGAAGAATATATTCGTATACCAATCTCTCTATTGTTCAACTTTGTAATCCACTCTGCAATAACGTCCTGCAATGTTCTGCCCATCTGTCTGATACACTTCTCTGTGATCTAGCAAACCAAAAATATTATTGGTCATATTGATGCTTGAACTGAAAAAAATAATAATAATAATTATAATTGATGTTGTTAGACAACATTTACACTCCATACATCTTGCTCATGCCGATTCTTTTCATGTGCCCAAAAGGGAATTCTAGAGATAGTACGTTCTGAGATCTGCAAAGCATTAAAAAAGTATATCATTCATTCAATCAACTCACAACCATACAATTGCTCTTTCTAGTGCATTCCACAGGCACATGCAACACACATATATATTTGAAACAAAAAAAAAAAAAAAATTCAAAGTGTAGAAGTAATTTGTTTGTTTCAAGTAATTTGACTATGAGATAGAGCAGGAAATGCCACTTACTGTTTGAAACGTCTCGCGACTGCATATGGCATGGGAACCAGTTCCTGTCACTCTATGAGCATGCCAATAAGCACCACAAAATGCCCTATCACACCCAAAACCTGCAAGCAAATGAAATTTCTAGAAATTAGCCTTTTATTATGCTTGATTGTTAATTACCACAAGCTTGATTACACTTCTTTCAAAAAAAAAAAAAAAAAAAGGGTAGGATCTAGTCCAATATTTAATTTTCCCACACTATTCAGCTTCAATCTTTAATCTTTAAAGATAATTAAAATCAAATCCAAGTCTAGAGCAATGTGCAAAATTCGGTCCAAACTTCATGTTTTAATAGTTCATTACACTTGTTGTGTAGACCACGGGCGTTTTACATTCAAACAAACTTTTAGAATACTCACTAGACAAAGGCATTATTCATACTAAAGTCTTCTGTTCAAACAGAAGTGATGATAATTAATTATCGTGATTCATTTGAAACAAACAAGATCTTACAGTGTTGTGGTACAGTCGTTGTGGGTGGTCGGGAAGGCATCATTCCTCCACAGGCATGGCATTGTAAATGGACAGTGTTATGGTTGCAGCGAAAGCCACCAGATTCAGTACCTTAAAAGATGTCAATTGAACCTCTTCAAAACAAAGGAATTAAAGGAAGCTATACAACATAGAGATAGGAATAGGGGGAAACCAATACTGTAAGTATAAGGAGCATGGACTCTTTCACCAAAAGGACATTGAAGTAGCCATATCCATAGCTAAGAAATCATGATTACCACATTGAGGGCACGGAAGACCTATGCTATGAATACCCTCATCCACTGGTGAATATGACCTTTTCCTGCGTAACTTTTTTCCACCCTCAATAACCTATCATGCATCACATTCGAAACAAGATTAAAATGTAGACAAAGAAAGCATATAGTACGGATCCATCAACCATCCAATCAAGCATTCACAGATCAGTTTCAAAAGTTATAAGATAAAGTGAATACATGTCATATGATACCCGACATGAACAATTGCCATATTTATTTCACCATTAACTATAAAACCAAATTCAAAGAGACATTGCATCTAAGTCAAAATCGACGGGAAATGAAAAGTGTTACCGACAGACTCATATTCACAGTTCATACGAATATTCCGGTTCAACATAGCCTGGCACAAGTAGAAAAAGTTACTCACAAGATTTGATTGTATCGATGCACATGAATCCAAAGTTCCAACTTCTTCATTAGATCGTTTTAGAGACGAATCAGCTTTCAGTATATCCTATACAAGACAAGCAGCAAAGTCATTAAAGGTAGGGGAAAAAAAGAGCATTCAATAACTAAGGAATCCTCATGCAGAGTACGATTACTGGCTGCTACAAAACCCTCAAAAGTGGAGTTAGTCAATGAAACTAAATCACATCAATTTTAAGAATAACTACGAACAAATAACACCAATAATAATCCAGAAGTTTTCACTTCAATAAAGTAGAGTTGCACAAGTTAATAGTCAAAACCACATGCCACAAACTTAATACCCGATTTGAGTGTTACTATGGGAAAAGGGTAGATCATCACTGATCACGATTTATACAGTTCTTGAATCATCGGTCTTTCATGAATACAAATTTCTGTAATATATAGTCGATTGACTTTAAATTGGAGTGCCAACATGGCAAGAAGTGGACATGGAGTACGAAGTCCAGATGACGGTATCTGTTATTTTCTTTTTAGTAAGCAACGTGTTTGTAAATCTCAATGAGGGTTATAATGTGCTGAAGAATAAACCTACCTCCCCAATGTAATGCAAAAAGTGGTTTCTTCCAGCAAATTGTACAACTGCTCTACATTGAGGACAGAGAACACTTGAACATTTCTCCTGTGATCTCCTTAACCATTCCGAGAAACATCCATTGCTGTAGATATAAATGATACCTTGAATGAGCAACTATAAGATTCTATATAACAGAAACATTGTGATTGAACCAAAAAAAAAAAAGAGAAGCAGACCAGAAGTTATGAAAGCAAGGAGCAACAGTAACGACATCATGCCACACACTTAAGCAAATGCTGCATTTTGCATGATCAACATCCATGCATATCTGAAGAAACAAATAAAGTCAGTTTTATATCATAGGATTATGGTTTTATCATATATGTACATATGTAGCAATTTTTGGTTTTATCATATATATACATATGTAGCAAATTTTTTAAATCCCTTTTCTTTTACTGAATAAGTTCCCAGTGCAATCTAGGTATTCACCTTTAATTGCTTCTGACTGGTTTCAGGTTCAGGCATGACTTTGAATCTGTAGGTCAAATATCCTACAGTAATCAAGAGAAGAACCAAAACATTTGCTGAAATGATTCAGTTCCACATTTGAGGCAATTTGAAACAAAATCCTAAACAAATGAGTTCTGACGTAATTAGCCCACATATATTAGGCAATTTAATCAATTTCTAAAATATGAAATCTAGATTATATAGAAACATTCAGACATCTACTCATTCGGTTGCCTACAGCCTTGAGTGTCAACATAGTATAATAAATCATAAACTACATTATCATGGTTATAAGGTTATACATCAATTTTAAAAAGCGCTCACCTTCTCTTTCAGGACCAGGAATTATTTCACTCCCGCACTTGATATCAACAGTGTCTCCATTTTCAACTACAGCCTCATCAGCAAGGATTGTCCTAGAACTACACCAATCCCAAAATAAAAGAAGAAGAAGCAACCCACCAAAAAAGTTAATATTAAAATAAAATGTAAAAGCTTAGGCGAATTCTTCAGTAGGGTTGGACCGTTTTAGACCACCGGATTTTGATCAAGTTCCCTGAAATTTGCAATTTGTTTTATTCCATTACGATACTTATGTGATCCACGTTCCAAAATTGTATGGTCTCAGTTTGGTGTGTTTTTAACCTTATCACAGCATCCTCCAAAGCTTATAATATATCAGATCGAAACATAGAAACCAAAAAACAAAGAAGGTAGTTAAAAACCTCTTATTCTGCAAAGTGGCAGAACACAAATCTGAATTTCTTTTGATTGTGCACCATTCATGTTTGTCAGAAGACGATGACGTGATCACCGAGCATATGACAATCTCGTCGGACTTGATCTCCACATCTGAATGTCTCGAGTCAGACGGAACTACAACAAGGAAAGGAATGAGGCACGCAAAACTAAGGTGGCCATTGAAACCACTAGACAAGAAGAAGTCTCATAAAATTAACAAATAACTCTTTTGTTTTTGTCTGTTTTTAGCACGTTTTTGCCATCATTTTAAAAAAGCCTGCACAGTGTACATCTCTCAATTCTAATGCGAAGTAAACTAGCAGTGAAAGCATGGTAGACAATGGATATAAGGCTGTGTTTGGCAAGGGGGAATGAACAAAAAATGAAAGGAAAGATATAAAACTTAGGTGATGAAAAATTGAAAATGGAGAGGTAAGGGGGAGGACTATATTCTCTTCTCTTATTGGGTTTGGTATGGACAATGGAACTTTTAAATCCTTTCAACTTTAGAAGCAGGGGACTAAATTGGAGTGTTGTGGAGGATTTTGAAACCCTCGCCTCAATCCATCTCCTTCTCTTATACGGTCCTCCTATCAAACAGGACAACCATATAAGTCTTCTAACCCCCTCCCCACTACTATCCCTTCTACCAAACTAGGCCTTCCAAAGGTGATTATTTTGTAGTTTCCATTGGAAGAGGATAAGCATAAAATAAAAGCAAAACAAAAAAAAACAAAACAAAAACAAATTATATATATATATATATATATATATATATATCTCAACTTTGATCATTTTTGCCAAGGTACAAACTAGCAATAAAGAGGATAAAAAGAGAAATGCAAAAAAATAAAAATAAATAAATAATTGCATGGACAATTAACAAACAAACAAGATTTACCCCCCGTTCCCTTTATTCTCGTTTGGGTGGGAAATGAGGAAAAGAAGCAATCTTTAAACAACATTTAGCAGATTGAAATGAAAAAGAGGGGAGAAAAAAAAAATAGCAATCTTTTTTCGCATAATTATATATATTAACGGTGTTTGGTAATTGCATTTGAGTCTTGTCAGAAGTAAAGAGAGAAAGAGAAAGAGATACCGAGCTTGGCCCAGATTTGAGAAGAAGGGGATTTTGTGCCTGAGCATTCCCCCACATCCGCCATTACACACAGTCGCAGTCGCAGTGTAAAAACCCAACCTTTTTTCCCTAACGTCCTTGTTCTTATGATTATTATATAACCGGTGTTCTTCGAGACAAGCGATAATACATATATATATATATATATGTATATATATAGAGAGAGAGAGAGAGAGGAAAGAGAATGAATGAATGAAAGGGGGAAATTAAAAGCGTGTCCAGCAATCGAAACCAACAACACTCTGCGACGAACGAAGCTTGCTGGGAAAGAAGTTCGCTTCTCTTTTCTTTTTCAATTTTTCTCTTTCTTAACAAAAATAAAATAAAATAATAGGGGTGGCAACCTCATAAAATAATGTAACAAAAAAAAAAAATCAAACATGAATAAATAAATCAAAATTCGAAATCTAGGGAAAAAAAAAAAGTTAAAATCAGAAAATAAATAAAACAAAAAAACAAAAAAAGAAATAATGTTATGCACGCCAACTTATACATTTGTGTTTTTTTTTTTTTTTGGGGCTAATTTTAGTAGGTTTTAAGTTAAAGTACATTTACAACCCTGTTTTAAAATAAATAAAAAAAGCTCACAGATTCAGCAGGTAATCAAGAAGATCAACCTGTGACTAATGAATTTCAACAATAAAAAATTTCCTTAAAACAATTGTCAAGTACATTGACTACTACAAAAGAACAAGTCTTGGTGATGTCACCTCACTTATAAAAAAAATTACATATTCACGTAAATGGTGATGCATCAATTCATCAGAGCTCCTTCAAAATTTAAAAAATTTTAAAATTTTAAAAAAAATTGATGATTAGAAAACTGTAGATACTGCTAATCCTCTTTCCGCATTTTAAGTATATTAGTCTGATGTCCTAACTTCCAACCAGATCAGACAAAGTTTCAACTTTCCTGAATAAAAACAAAGTTAAATTTACAATTACAATTTCTGTCTGCCTCAAAACTGGCTTTCTGGAATGCGTTGCTGTTGCTGACTTGCTGGTGAGAGAGAGAAAGAAACAAAACCAAAACAACAACAACAACAACAACAAGCAGAAATATCATATCAAACAAACAGTTGATGAATCGAAACTTTAAGCGCTGATTAAAAGACAGCCACCTGAATTCCATTCGTTTCCCAAATCATGTGTGCAAATGTAATTCAAATGTAATTACACAACCCAAAAAAAAAAAAAGAAAACTAGCAACCAACCCCAGATGTTCCCGAGGATTCAGCAACATCCTCCAATGCCAGCGTAATCGCTACTTCTTCAATCATTTTTTTGCCCCGATTATCTGCTTCCGCTTCTGCTGAACCATCATCCACTGCCCGACTCAATCTCTTCAACCATATGTCATAGTCCACAGGGTACGGCGTTCCGCATAGACTATCCACATAATCCGCAAATGCCTTGAGTATTGCTGAAACCTCTCCCAGCTTCTGTTGTATCAAACGCTTTGCCCACATCCTCTCCCTCCATTGCAATGCAGACTCTATTGATTCCTGCTGCTCCGTACTTCCCCCGCACGCGAAGAGAATCAGGTAAACAAGGCTCTCTGCATCCGATGACGGGCAAAGCTTCCCATGCTGAAGTGCATGTGATGATGAGAATTGCAAGTTTATCGCCGGGCTGTCCCTGTCTTCTAGAACCGCGTGTCCCCAAGATATCGGGACGTACAAGAAACTTTTCCTTGCTGCACAAGGCACGTCCACCACACGAATTATGTTTTCTGGACAAATGTCACCGTGCTGGACGTTTGCCATCGCTGCACTTCTTAGAGCTGCCAGGCAGTCTCGGCAGCAGCGAACTGCTTCCTCAGGGGAGAGACAGCCGTCCCGCACTATGATTGACGAGAGTGGTTCACCCACCGGAGATGTCACTAGTATTGGTGTCCCACACCACGGATGATCACATCGCCCACCTGGGGTCTGCTTTTTACAAGGGCCTGAATGCAAAACTCGGCCAGATGCAACTATTTCTGGCAAATATTTGTTTGGACTTCCCTGCTGCAGCTGCTTAAACATGTTTAATACTTTTGTCTGTCTCTGCACTTGATACCAAAGGCTCATTTCCTCCCAAGATGGCTCTAGTCTAGATGGATGAGCACCAACATATAAAGCCAACAACTTCATAGGATAATCAAAACAAACAGCACTGTAAAGAAAGTAGTTTCCTCCTATCATAGACTCTTGTATCTGGAAAGTTTTCTGCCCATTTTGTTGATCTTCAAGTAATAACATCTCTCCCTGCTTAAGCTTCAAGCGCAATCCTTTCTTGCCGAGAACTAAAGAGTTATCTTGATCAACTTCAACAATTTCTCCTTGTTGATAGAGTTGTGAGGGAACCAATGCATTCTCATTCTCAACAAGGCGACACTCCATCCAACGCTTCTGAAGGCGGAGGCTGTGATCCGAGGCTAGCGAGGCTATAGACTTTCGTGGTGGTCCATTCCATTGTGCAATAGAGTACATGGTAGCCAAAAGTAATTGCAAAGTTCCCAAGTCCCCCCAGTTTGGATTTCCTAGTTTGTTCCATATCAAATCGACCGGAGAAACTCTGATTTCAGCGTAGTTTTTTATCCATTCAGCCACACACTGATAAGGGTTAGTCGAGTTCAATTCAAGTTTCCTAAGATCACCTCCAAATCTCATCACTCCTCCATATCTAGAATCTAGAACCAAAAGGAAGACAGAGTTACTGTCCACACTGCTAGTCTTGCTCAAATACCTAGAAATAAGTATATGAAAACCATAAAACAGGGCTTCACAAACCACGCCACTGGACAATTTCAACTCGTTTCCTGACAAAATATCTTGTTTAAATAGAACAAACTCCATCACCTGGTCCCAACGAACTTGTGGATCGCTTCCAAGTCTTGACATCAAAGCAAAACCACAGAGCTCTCTAAGCCTTCCTTTGGATATCGCCTTCTCTATGGTGTAGAACTTGGAGCCAGGGTAGCGCGGGCAGGATAAAAAGAACGGCAGCGGTCCCCTTTTGTGCCAAAATGTGCGCCACAAGCCATTGGCAATGGCATGCAGAAAGTCTTCCACTGCAAGGCACTCGTCTTCTATTAGATCATCATTGGTATAAGGTGAGCAAGGCATACGGAGGAGTTGCTGTAATAGAACCCCCTCCAAAGCCATGTCGAGCTTGCACAATTCATCGATCATAAAGGGAGAACTGAATAACTCCTCCGCATCGCTGCAACCTGTACATATTTTCTCCAAAACCCACTCGTCGAGATTCTGCGTGAAAGTCCCGAGGTCTACAAGTTTCTTTCCATAGTCCTTTAGCCCCATGAACACTCTTCTAGAAGAATGCGGGAACTTGCTTGAAACTGAAGCAGTCGATATACTATGCGCCGAGATAACTGCATGACATAGCAACATCTGCATTACTCATAGATAGTGGAAACTGGTTTCCAATCCAATCTTAAGTTTAAAAAACCATGGTCTTTTTTTTTTTTTTTCAAGCAAAGTGTAATATTAAAACATGTCAACAGTGGCATCATGCTCCTGCCCCCTCATCTCGTAAGATACAATATTGAATTAGTACAAAGTAACAAAAGAAAAGCAAAAAATAATGTACAAACCACTATTTGACTTCCTGAAACTTCCATCCAAGCTTTGCCCCGAAGATAAGTCCAAATCGTTGAGTGGAACACCTGAACCATGTTAGTTGTAATATTGAGCATCAGAACCACTATTGTCAAAATATGATTGATGGCATGTAATAAACAAGAAATTCCCTATAGAAAGAATCAAGTGCCAAAAAAAAAAAAAAAAGGGATAAGAAGAAGAAGCATATTTTACCAAAAAATTTTATGTTTCAAGTCAAGAAATATATCCTACTTGCTGATGAAATAAACGGGGGGAGCAACGAACATGCAAAACAAGTCTAGGCAAATGAATGTAGATCGAATTGACAAACTCATTGGCACAATACAATAAAATACCCTTTTTAAATTGACGTAGTGGCAAAATGAAGGCCAGAGGTTAAAGACAAAAGAGGATTTAAACAGATGGCAAAGTGAAGAATAAACACACGCACAGACCAGATGTAAAATTGCTGAAACTTGCGCTCAAACTAGGGCCAGGGGAAGGAGAGTCCAGATCATTTGTATGTTGATGTTGAGAACCTGATGATGATGACGATGCGAGTGAAGTTATTAGGTAGAGCAAGCAAAATTAATCAAAATATTTTGGGGTGGGGTAGAGGAAAGTGAGACTTTGAGAGCAGAGGATGGAGTTATTTTTTAGAATCAGTTTCGGCTTGAAGAATAAGATTAATGAAACCAAAGTATAAACAGACAGACAACAATGCATTTTTTTTACAAGTGGAATCGCCAAGGTTCTTTTTCTCCAAGTCAACCACCATACATAACAAGTGCTTATTATTCTCTTTTCTCTATTATTATTATTATTATTATTATATATAACATTATGTTTTGTTTTGCCAAATTTGCTAAAAAACAATATGAAACGGCAATTGTGAACCCAGAAACAAGAACAAGAACAAATCTTTTGGTATCCCATTAGTGAAGCACGCAACGGGCTTGTACAGGTAGAATGGGATAATACAACCAACAAAAAAGGGAAAAAAAGAAAAAAGAAAAAAAGGAGAAGCAGGAGTTACCTGAGTTCATAGTGAGGAAATGGAATGCCCAAACAGTCAGACGGAGGAGGAAATGGGGGGGAGGGGGAGGGGTCAGTGAGAGATCTCCGAGAGAAGTGGCATTATCATTATCATTATCATTATCATTATTATAATCATAAAGATGGTGATTGTGAAGGCAATGCCGCCATTATGAATGAATTTGTGGGGAAGAGAAAAGAAACACCACGGCGATGAATATGAAAGGGTGTGAAAGAAAAGAAGAGATCTTGAAGCATTTCCCCCCAAAAACAAATAAACAAACAAAAAGAAAAGAAAAGAAAATCTATTATTCTTGGTTTTTCTTCTTATTCTTTTTGGCAAATGGGGCTACTTACCCAGTAAAAAAGATGTAGCTTTAAGTAGTAGTAGAAGAAGAAGACATGGAATGTGGTTAGTTGTGGGGGTGCTGATGATGAGTGATATACGGCGTAAATGTTGAAAGGGGCATTTGGTACCCAACCACAGTCCACAGAACTCACAAGAAAAACACACAAGACACACACACACACACACACACACACACAGAGACAGAAGAGGAAGACGAAAATAAAATACTTTATATATATATATATATATATTTTTTTTTTTTTTTGTTTATTAATATTATGTTGGGCCTGCGGCATGGCAGATAAATAATTTAATTAATTAAAAAGAAAAGAAATGGGAAGAGTGCCAACAAAGCAAGAAGAGGGACAAGAGGTAAAAAGCTCTCTCTCACTCACTCTAAAATGAGACTGAAAGAAACCAAAAACAAGTGAGAGTGAGAGCTGAGTGTGAGTGTGACCAAGTGAGTGGTTGTCTCCTTCCTCTTCCCACATTCCCCACATTCCCACATTCCACAACCACAACCACATGATGATTTCTCTCTCTCTCTCTCGCTCTTTCTCTCTCTTCCTCTTCCCTTCCCTTTGTGGTGACCGGTGACCGGTGACCGGTGATGGTCCCACTACAAGTCACACACACACACACCCCTTCAATTTTATTTTTTTTTTCCAGTGAAATTAATACCTTTCTACTCTCAATAAACATTATAATATATATTTAAAAATTGTCTCAAGTCCCACAGTCTAATATATCCGATAATTATAATATTCTATTTATAATATTTATTAATAATTAAATTATAAATAATTTTTTATTTAGACTTTTATAACATATTATAATTTAGAATTAAGTGTAAATCTAAAAAAATATTACACTGTAATAAATTGGTTGTTATAATGAGGTTAAAAAAACGTTGCATGTGTCCTTTTATAAAGATGTTCATGGGTGTATATATACTCACATAATATATCCCTTCTAAATCTTTGTATTAACTATAATTAATGTCAGAGATTTAGACAACATGTTATGGTTATATCAATATGGAGTTTGTTTCGTTTATCTCGAAATTTTATACAATTTAAAAAAATCATCTCATTTGAACTTGTCTATGTAAAATTATGAATTTTTAAAATTTGAGTTACAAAACTGTGTGAATAGTGAAGTTGAGAAAAAAAGATAAAAGGGCCTGTTTGGTCCACAAGTTCAGTTTGAGTTGAGTTGAGATTTTTAAATTTGAATAGTAATTTTTGTTGACTTTTTCAGAAAAGACAAAAAACTTTTTCAGAAAAGACAAAAAACATGATGAAAAAAGTACATTTTAGTTTAAATCAAGTTGGAGAACCAAACGGGGCCAAAAATTGGATTGTGATTCTAAGCTAGCGTTTGGTTCACCGGTTAGAGATGAAATTTTTAAATTGTAATTTGTTGATTTTTCAAAAATAAGTTATAAATTTTGTTGATAATTCAGAAAAAGATAAAAACTAATATGAAAAAATAAAAATTTAGTTTGAATTAAACTGTAACACCAAATAAAACCTATTATTTGAATTGTGCGTCCAAACACATATTTGTGTAAAGTAATAATATGTAAAATAACAAATAGATTATACTTGTGATCATGTGACACATCTTCATACATTACTTTTTCTTTTAAATAATAATAATAATTTGTTAAAAGCTTCATAGAGGATGTGTCGTGTGGATTGGCTATTGACTAGTCTTCATTTTATATCTTAGTTATAACTCAAATTATTTATCTTTTTCTAAAATAAATAAAAATTATAATTAATTTTTTAAAAATCAATAAATTTTAATTTAAAATTTTTTATTTTAACCGTCGAAGTAAAAGACGCTTAATTGTGGGAAATGAAATGGTCCCACGGTTAATGCATGCAAAAATGCAGATGCAGTAGTCAGGCCTGCCCTCTCTCGCCAAAATAATAATAATAATTATAACAATAATGATAAAAGATGAGAGAAAGCGAGTAGGTCGTAAGGTGTAGGCGTGCAAAGTGTTGTGAGAGTGTCTCCCGCCGTGACTACTCAAAAAAGAGAAGAGGAACTTTGGAGCCACCACTTCCAGTCCACTACATAAATAATAATAGGCCACTGACTAACTATCCATATATTTATATATATATATATATCAGTTTGTAAATGGATAATGGATTCTTTCTTGGTTGGTTTCAATTCAAAATTATTAGAGAAAATAGAGGGAGAAAGAGAGAAGGGAGTGAATGAAATTGGAGGAAAGCTCGATTTCAAAGTTCACACAGAGTGGGCTTATTCATATAATATGACTAGGTTTTAACAACAGAGGAAGAAAAAAAAAAAAGAAGAAGAAAAAAAAAAAACAGGGAAACAAACAACATTCCGATTAGAGCAGCAGAAATAGAATTTTAATAATTGAGTAAGCTTTGCCAAGGGGCCTCAATAATAATTTCATGTTAAAAAAAAGGGGAAAGGAGTGGTGAGGAGTTTGATCACTGAGGAGCAATGGGCAGCATTATTAATATGATGGACTGGGTGTGTGCGTGAATGTGTGTGTGTGTGTGTGTGTGTGTGTGTGTGTGTGTATATATATAGAGAGAGAGAGAGAGAGAGAGAGCATTACTTACAATTTCCTCCAAACACCAATCACTGCCTAAATACATGCTAAGTCGTTTCTCTTCTCTTTTCTTTGCTTTTTATTTTTTTTTTATTTTTTAGGTCAAGTAATAAATTATTGAAATGTTATAAGTGACGCTTGGTTCACGTGTCTCCGGACTCCACGTCCAAGACCCCAAAAATCCCACATCCCCACCGGCCCCTGTTTCATTTATTTTTAACAGGTTCAGGTTTAGGTTTAGGTTTGAGTTTGAGTTTGAGTTTGAGTTTGAGAGTTGTGGTGGTGGCTTGAGCTTCAAAATCTCATCAATAATAGAATGGCAAAAAAAAAAAAAAAAAAAAAAAACCAAATTGAGATTAGATTTTCATCATTCTTGCGTGCAATGATCCCGTTTCATATTTATTTATATACGTATATACGTAATTTTCATTTCCATTTTCATTTTCATTAGGTTTTGATTTCTAGGGTTCCCTCCCACTTGTCTCTTGTCTCCCCCCAATTCATAAACAGTAGATAGAACAAAGAGGGAAAAGAAAAAAAAAAGGTCAAAAGATTTGGAAAATCTCTTCATATCTCTCAATTCATTCTCATTCTTGTGGCCTGTGGGGGGCGTCGCGAGGGAGGGAGGAGTTGGTTGCTTCTTTGCTTGCTTGCTTTGAAGAAATGATAATTCAGAGAGGATTCTAATAATTATATTACACAGAAACAAAAATAAATAAAAATAAAAAATAGTAGTAGCAGCAGCAGCAGTACCCTGATTACCAGTTGTGGTAGTAGGTCAGGGACTCAGAGTACTCAGGATTCATGATCAGAGTAAAACAAACAATATTTATATACATATATATATATATATATATAATTGAGAGGGAGAAGCTGATCATTCACGCAAAAATGATGAGAATCCTGGTTTGGTTCTGCCTTTTCCATATTCACAATAGAATACTTTAATAATAATATAAAAAAATAAATAAAAAAATTTATTCTTCCGACTTCTCTTCTGGTCTGGCCGCTCTGCCTCTGCCCCTGCCCCTGCCCCTCCCTCGAGGTAAGGGTCCTCCTTTTCCCTCTTTTTTTGCTTTTATCAATTATATGATGTTACTTATGCCTTTTTTTTTTTTTTTTTTTTTTATAAAATATTCTGACTCAGGGCACTACGTTTTCTTGCTCCGATAGAAGAGGACCCCCAAAGTAGGAAATTTAGCTGGTTGTTTTTTCTGGGATTCATTTTTTTCTTTTTTCTCTTGGACTACTGTGTAGTGTAGGAATATTGATTCATTCTGTTTCACAATATTATCTCAATATCTTGGTGCGTATTTTGATTTCATTGGCATTCAATTCAAATGCTACAGCCCATTCATTTTTAATAATTAACTTCCAGCAAAAAATAAAAAAAAAATTCATTTTTAATTAACCACACAGCTCTAGCTATTGAATGATTAAACCCAACCAGATCATACGATAACAACACACACACACACACACAAAAAGTGCATATTTAGGGTATTTTAATCAAAATGTGACTTTGTGAGGGTTCATAACGCTATAGATATATATATATATATGTATGTATGCATATATATAGCATTAGCAGGCTATCTCGCATGTCAGAGGATCTGATCTGCTGTTACAAGCATGCAATTGGTTTTGAAGAATTTCTGTGCTTCATCTTCTGAGCTGGTCTATTACTTTCTAGTCGTCCCTTAGCCAATGGTAGTTACTTTAGTTGCTCAGTGAAATGCGACTATTCTAACTTCTCGTATATCTCCGATCCATTGTATCTAGTCTTCTGATTCTGTATAACTATATGTGAGTTTTCACTTCATGAATTGGCTTCACGTTACCCAAGTGTAGTAGTTTAGCTTCACTTATTTAGTTTAAAGACGTACCTTTTTGTTACATTTACATTATATATTTTACATTTATTAAACATATCACATATGTAGTCAGAATCTGATGATAAAACAGCAAGTACTAAATTCTAATGTACATAATTTAAAAGAAGAATAATTTGATATAAATTACGCATTTTCACGCGTTGTGTTTGGGAATTGGGGAGCATACATATCATATAATAATGCATTTGCCATTTTAGTTTCTTATTACAATTTTTATTACATAGATATATATATATATATATATATATACAAATGGCGTACCAAGTGGGGATGGAATAGAATAGAACCACCAATTATTGGCCTCTCTCTCTATCTCTATTCTCTATTCTCTATTCTCTATTCTCTACTAAGGAATGACATTGAGGGACAAATATCATTTGGTTTACTATTTGCAGACTGCATTTGAGTTGATTGTTGTTGCGTTTTAGATCCGCGGGTACAAGTACAAACAACAGAATGATTTTTACCTACTCCGAGAATGAAATGATGCTCAATTCAGTCCTTTCCAAATATATATACATTTTTTTTTTTTAAATGCTCGATACAGAACAATGATGACAGTACACACCCCTTGCTTCAATGGTACATTTTGGTATGCTTTTTCATTAACTAAAATATATTGTCCCCAATGTGATATATCATTTGTTTTCTTTCTTTGTCTAAACAATTTCCTGTTTCTTAATTATGTAAAAATGGTGTCTACCTCCAAATATTAATTATGCAACTTTCATATATATATGTGTGTGTGTGACAATATATCATAGCAATATTGTAAGAACGCGACCCGGTTATCATACTTTCTCTCATATATCGTAACTCTTCAGTTATACTGTCTGTCACCCAAGTACATACATACATATATATATATATATATATTTGTACATATGTATTTGTTGTTTTCCTCTTCTGATGCAGTTGATGAGTTGAAATGTGAAGAATATAAGACCATGAGCATATGTATTTATAATCACAGTAAACAAAATTCACAAAATTGTGGCCGATGTCATTCTAGTTGACTTGAGCTGAGCTAATTTGTGGACTCACCAAATCGACCTTTCGTTCATACCTTTTATACAAAACAAAAAATATATACATACATATATAAAGGATACATTATAATTATGTCCAAGCCTTACTCTTGTTTTGTACTTGAAAACGTCATATACCTCCGAGTCACGTTAAGCAATTGGGACATAAACATTAAGTGAAATATAACGTACTGTATTATACATAAAGAGCATATATATATATATATATATAAATATACCTTTATATAGAGTTAGAGATCATATAAAAAAGCGGTATGTAGCTAGTTGAAGATGTAGCGTCTTCCATAATGCAAAGACATCAAGTGGTTTGAAAAGGTGAGAGGGAGGTGTTGTTGTTGATCAGCATCGTCGTCGTCAAAGGACGCAGCACCAGAAGCAGCAGCAGCAGCTGAATTTACAGATTCAACTAATCTGGGAAGCCACACACCATCCCTTACTTGCTTCAATGTCTGTGTATGCATCAAGTTCTGCCCCATGCACCATATATCAATCTGTCGTTGTCAAAGTTAAAAAAAAAAAAATAAATAAATGCTAACCTATTATATCGTCATTGTATTACTGAGGAAAAATATTACTGACAAAAACAATAACATTTTCACTTTGATATACATGCTACATTTTAGTAACTAACGGATATTCAATCTTAATTAATGCATTTTAGGTGATTGCATGCATAACTTAGCGATAATATCACACATGATTTTATTTAAAAATACAAAGTTCGAATCCCCTATTTGAATGGAAAACGTAAATTTAAACTCTCGTACGCGTCAAACAAAAGTAAAAATACTTGAACCTATCAACCATTACTGTACCCAATGGGATCTGTGCAGTGATTATATAATAAGATGTATTTTCTTCTACTTAGCGAATAATTAGTAGGTTTAAGTTGGTGGAAGGCTAATTAGCTCCAACGGAAAATGGTGCCTAACAGCTTAATAAATGAGTTGTAACTAATTTGTAAATAATTAATGTTATATTGAAGTGACCAAATTAAGGAAACCATGCGTAAATAATAATATATGCGGGCAGCATGTAGAGAAGCATTATCAAAATCCCTACAAAACAATCCAGTACCGTATCTGTCTCTGTGTGTGTGTGTGTGTGTGTATAACAATATTACTACTACTATAGGTGTCTACTGCCTAGCTTTATATGATAGTAACTTTATAATCATAGCCCTACATCATCAACCACCCCATATTCTGATCAGACGCGACACTTCTGCCTATTTATGTAATATACAGACGCTTTATTCAATTATTTCATGTAACAATTATAAGAACCCCACAAATACAAACTCTCAATCTCAATCTCAATCTCAATCTCATGCATGCCTAGCCTTGCTAGTTGTTTTCCTTCTCTATTTTTACAAAATTACGTACGTTAATTATGATTTTATTATTTAAACTAAAATTTAAATGTATAACAGTAATCAAGTGTTTCAAATATATAAACAATACCTCAGCTTCGTTGGAGAGACCAAGTTTTCTGACGAGGTACTTCTTGACCATGAAAATCGTCACGTTCTCGTCCCTTTAATTTTTCAGTAACAAATTAAAGAAAAATAAACAAAAAAGAAAACAAGGAGAATAAAGAAGTAAAGAAGGGGAGGAAGAGAGAGACCATTAAAAGTCCAAAAGGATAAGTTACAAAGTCATATTTTCTTCTTTCATTAAAGAGAAGGAAAAAAAAAAAAAAAACTCATTCAGCAAACACCATCATGAACATGGTGGAAAATTTTTTGAGACGTTGATGTGAATATGATCATTGCTTGGTTCTAACGTGCACCGTAGTTCATATATATATATATATATATACACACACACACATATATGTGTATGTGTATATATATATAAAGCGATATATGTACAGTACTTACTTGACTCTAATGTACGCCTTTGGTATTTGGGGAAGCGCTTGCCCTTTTTCACCTAATTCCCTGCAACAACCCACGAGTGCACCGCACCCACTCAGAATTAACACCATCATTGCCATGCATTTATATGCACTACTGATCATCATGACCTATATAAATATAGGCTTTATTTGGTGATTTGTTTTATTTCAAACTAAGATATAGTTTTTTATCTTAATTTTTGTTTTTTTTTTGAAAATTTTTTTATTTTTCTGAAAAGTCAAAAAAAATTTTCAACTCAATTTTAAAATTTTTAAACTCAACTTATTCACCAAACAAACCCATATTATATATATGTCTCTACAAACTCTTCATCATGATCATGTAAACATTACGAAATATATCTGAGCGTGGCCGCACATAGCAGTACTAGTCCAGCTAGTAGTAGTAGTAGTATATGTAAATATTTATACATGTAGATATTGAAAAAGGAAAAGGTATAAATTACTATATATATATATATATATATATATAAGAGGATGAAAAAAGTCGTAATGTGCAATTGTGCATGCATGGACAAAACTAATTATTAAGCAGTACTGCAGATGTATTTCGTGATGCACAACAGCAGATGTATTTTCAGAAGAAATTAAAGAACAGAAACAACAGATGTATTTCTATTAATAATTTGAGCATTCATGTAACTATATATATATATATATATATGCTAATTATCAAAAAATGATCTTGTAATTAGTCGATGACAGACGAATGCATATACATACATATATGTGTACTTAGATGAAAATGAAGGATAGGTGTGTGTGTGTGGGTGTGTATATGCTCACCGGTTGAGAGAGGAGCGGAGAGTAAACCACAAACCAGTAGAACTGGGCGTGGCTCTGGTTGTGGTTGATGATGATGATGATGAGCGGAGGGAAATGGAATTAGGAGGAGGAGGCGGAGTAGTAGTAATGACAGCCGGAACCGCCATATTCATTGGGAGTCATGGCAGTAATGTTCATGATGAACACCCCCAAAGAGAAAGCTACCACTACCACTGCCACTAGCAGCAGCTGCAGCATCTGCAGCATGACCATGATCATGGTGAACGGTGGATGATATATTATTAATTGATGCAGGATAGTTACTAGGCCCCATGTGATGATGATCATGCGTTGTTTGATGAGTAGTACTACTCACCATGATCATGTTAATAAAATTGGGGGCGTTTTGGTTTGAAGAATCCACAAATATCTCGTGATCATGATCATCATGATCTTGATGGTGATGGTGACGGTGATCTTGCGGCGCCTTCCAGCAGCTTATTAGTCTACTACTACTACTACTATTACTAGTAGTACTGATGATCATACTAGTACTACTTGATCTTCTTCTGCTGCAGTTGATCCCTAATCCTAACTGAAGCCATTCTTCATCGCCGGCTTCCTTCTTGTCAAGATCATCATAATTATGATCTTGTTCTTCTTCCTGATCATGATCTTCTTCATCACGATGTGGAGGAGGGTGGCCGGTTTCTTTCCAAGAAGAGGCCATGCATATGCATCTACCGCTCTCTCTCTCTCTCTCTCTCTCTCTAGATATATATATATATAGAGAGAGAGAGAGAGAGAGCTAGCTTCTATATATAAGCCTAATTAATAATCTCATATGCTAGCTTCTTCGACTAAATATTCTCCTACCCGACCCTTTTTTATATAATCTGTTTCTCCAATATATTGAGAGAGAGAGGGGGGGGGGGGGGGGGGTGGTTTCATATATATATATATATATACATATATATATTACATTATATACTGACGTATGTATACATATATATATATATATATGCAGTATTAATACGAGTGCTCACTAGAATGCTTTTCTACCAAAAAAAAAAAAATTTGTGTGTACTTATTCATGATCTGATTGGTCCTTTATATATATATGTGTACATGCAACGCCAATCCCTTTATTTGATCTTTTCACTACTACTGTTGATCATCAGTGTTCACACGCCCCTGCACACTCTCACGCCCTTTTCCTTTCGTCCTTTGTCCTCTCCCCTCCAACAAATTAATATATGTATAATACACATATACCCCAGGTCTCATTTCCGGTGTGGGACGCGGTTCGGCGATGAGCTGGAGGCCTACAAGGAATGGGCACTTAACATATGTAAAGAAAACAGCTAACCGTACATGGACAATCAGTCACTTGCTAATTTAATTTACTGTGTACATAGTTGTTTTATACTGTGTGGTGGGAAGTGTAATTCATTGTTTATCCAACATGAGAGCAAAAATGTAATTTTAAATGAAATAAAAAAATATGAGATGTATTTTTAAACATATTCAGACATGAATGTGGTGGGAATAGATGGTTGAAATATAAACATGTGTGGAAATGCATGTGAAATATAGCTCAATGACAATGTGAGTTGGTTGAAATTGCATTAGATCATATGAAGTGGGCAAGATCATGCGTTGTACTGGGTGGGATAGTGTGAATGTCAGTAAATGTGGTAGAAATGTAACCGAAGGTGAAAGTGAATGTTAATCAAAATTGCAATCAAGATGGAGTGAAAAACTCATATTAATGATGAGGTGGGAAATTGTGGATGTGGGATGAACATGGTAAAAATATAACCATATGCTATAGGATGATGTAAATGAGCTAAATAAAAAAAAAAATTTAAAAAGATTACTATAGATAATTATGATTAAAAATATTTGGCAACTACTTGGAAAATGATAAAAAGATTAGATGTGACCATCTGCTATAGGATAATGTAAATGAGCTAAATAAAAAATAAATAAATAAGAATCGATTACCATAGATAATTACGATTAAAAATATTTGACAACTTCTAGGAAAATGATTAAAAGATTAGACTCCACTTCAAGAACCCATAACCCACTCCTCTACCAGAGCAACAAAAGAAAAAATGAACAAATAATAATAATAATAATAATAACAATGAACCTTTTGACTGCCTTTTCGCTTTGTTTAACAAATTTTTAAATTTTTTTCCCTTTTAAAAAATGCTTATTTTAACCATTGTTTACATACAGCTACTACTCCAAGTTTGTCAGTCAATTTAATAGATTGCCCTGCCTTCTGCACAAGTTGAATCACACCCCTTCATTTTCGATCGAACGGTCACAATCAACTGCCATATGAACGTGTATCGGAGATGGATCCTATATATATATATAAGTATATATCATATATGCATGTCAATTAGAGTTGATTTCCCCTCTCGTATCCTTCTTAATTTTCCTTTCATATTGTTTTTTCATTGTCTAGTACTGTAGCTACAGTTTGGTTTCTTTTAGGAAGTCACAACATAGCTAAATCGTTACGTACGTGGAAAAGAGAATGAATAATAATGCTCGCTATAAATTATATTAATATTATAATGAGTAGGAGAGGGGAATGATATCGATCAGCTGAATATTGTATCTGTATATTCAAGATGAGTTGCTCTTTTCCAAGCACAAAAAAAAAAAAAAATATATATATATATATATACATATAAATATATATAACATAATTGCTCTCTCTCCCTTTGCCTTTGATCGTGCATGATCTTCTCTTCTCTTCCCTTATCTTCTAACTTCTACCTACCTACGTACCTTTGTTTCTCATCTCATCCTCTAGACCTGTACTACTTAAACGTACACAACCCTATATATATATATATATATATCACACACACACACAAACATATTTACCAATTTATTGTTGAAGATTAAGGGCTGTTTGGTGGAGTAGTTTGAGTTGAGATTTTTAAGTTTAAATAGTAATTTTTTTTGAATTTTCAGAAAAGATAAAAAACTTTTTGGGAAAAAGACAAAAACTTTTGAGGAAAAAGACAAAAAAAAGTTTAAGTTGAGTAGTTTGAGTGGTTTTGCTAAACAAGGCCTAAGGGTTTGTTTGGTTCACTAACTTAAACCATTCAACTCAAATTTTTTTTTTTTGTCTTTTTTTTAAAAAGTTTTTGTCTTTTTCCCAAAAAGTTTTTTTATCTTTTCTGAAAATTTAAAAAAATTTACTATTGAAACTTAAAAATCTCAACTCAAATTACTCTACCAAACAAACCCTAAAAGAACGAAGAAGATAAAGATAAGACGTTGAATATTAAAGATAAATATATATATATATATATATATAAACTATGGCTCTTATTACAATTTTCTTAAATGGCATTCTATTTTCATCTGCTTCACTTTTTTTTTTCAGCCTTTTAAATTTCTTTTAGGCATTTTATTTCCATATTCTCCTTACTTTGGATATTTTAATCGTTTTAGTTCAAAAGTAATAAAAGTTAGGGGCGTTTGAAATACAAATTGAAATTGGAGTTTTGGGAATATTTTTATTGGAAATGAGTTAATATTTGAAATCATATATTTGGTTGAAAATGAACTATGATAGTTAAATAGTATAAAAACTTAAAATGTGTGGAAAAAAATAATAATATGGATTGTTTCGTTCCTCTACTCTGTCTATGCAAATTAAAGAAAATCATCTCATTTCGACTTCAAATAAGAAAATTATAAACTTTTAAAATTTATGTTTTTTGGAAATAAAAAAGAGAACTTTTAGATGTAAATAGTTTAATTGATTTATTTTTGGAGAAAAAGAAAACAAATTTTGGAAAAAACTCCAACTGGATTGGAGACTCCAAACAGGCCCTTAGTGTTGGCAAAGACGAAGACAGTATGGTCTAGGGAGCTTAAGCCCCCTCTCAACTTTTTATTAATTGTGTTTTTATATAGGTATTTGATCAAAATTTACAAATAGCATCCCCTCCCTCCTTAAAAAAATTAAAACTTCATTTTATTTTAAAAAAAATTAAAAGTAGCCCCCATCAAAATTAATGACTTCGTTACGGACTCACAGAGCATAGAGAGTAACATAGTGATTAAATTTGGTAAAAGAGAGTTAATATATTATAAACAAAATTACTCGTTGTTAACATGTAGAAGGGTCCTATTGTTGTTATTATTATTATTATCTTTTTTTTTTTTTTTTTGTTGAACAAGGGACCTATTATTATTGATCTCCATAAAAGGAATTACAACAAATAGGTTATTTTATAAAAATGCTAAAAGTAAATAGCATATTTTAAAAATCTACAAGATAAATAATATATTTATGATAAATTATTCATTTATGAGAATTTTACAGGTAATTTAATCGTAAATATACTTTATAAATATATTTTTTAGTTGTAAATATGACATTTATAACAAACATTTAATTTATAATAATATTTTTAAGGATAATTTTGTTGCAAATAATGTTTCGTAAATATTATATTTACTGTGAATATGTTATTTATTATTATTCAAAAAGTTTTGTTCTATTTATTTTTATTATTAGAGATTTTTTTGGCTATTTCTCTCATTCTCCCTTAATTTTGTTACATATTGGACGTTTATAATATCGTATAAGGGTATAAGATTGGATTTTGAAGATATATAGGATGCAAAATAAAAGATAAAAAGTTTGAGGGGGAAGCCCCTTGTCCAATACTCTCCGTCTCTTCACGGGAACGAGATCCATGGCCAAGCGTGGGGAGATCCTGCCTCTGCAACCCAACACGCAGAAAGAATAGACACCGTTAATTTGTACTTTGTAGTGGAAGGGAAATGGATAGGAAAAGGGACTCCAACATTATGAATTATGAATTTGAGTTGATTGTATTCAATTGACCAATGTATTAAAGATCCTTTTACAGGAACATCCGAATAAAAATATTTAAATTGTCATCCAACTGACATTTGGATGTTAACATTACATAATTTTTGAACAAAAATATTTAAATATGCATTTGGAAGTAGTTATCTGAAAAAATTTAAAGAGATATAAAAATGATATCTGAAATGATTTTAAATTTTTTTAAATCATTGTAGAATATATATAATAATAGAGGTAAATTTTGGGGGGGAGGGGGATTGTTTTCCATTTAAGAACAAAAACTCAAATGATATTTGTATGCTCCATTTATGATTGAATTCATAAAACACACATCTGAATATACCATTTAATTGGAATGGCCAAACGATATAAAATGGCTCTCCCAAATAGAGGCTAAATATTTTAATAACCATCAATCACCTCACTTAATATTTGAGTTGTATTAGTTTTTAAGAGGACAATATTTAGGGACTGAACGAAAGGTCCGCTTGGGGGACGTTTGGATATGGCATTTTAAAAATTGGGTTGGAAATTTAATTAGGGGCACTTGAATTGAGTCAAATCCTAGGGACAAGCCAGGGGTACTTAAAAAAAATTAGGGGGACTAAAGTGAAACAAATAAAGAAAAATTATCATTTTTCTAAAAAAATTTTAATGGGCCATCATAGGCCTAGGGGGAGTTGGTCCATGATGTCTACATCACTGGTTGTAAGTATTTTGACACAATAATTATCTTATTTAGATTAGAAATGAGAAATTTATATACTTTTAATGTTTGAATCCTTTGAAAATGAAAGAAAGAAAAAATTAAATATAAAATTGAGAGTTTTTGATACAGACTGTATTTACCGTCTGCAACATTACTCTAAACGGGTTTTAAAAAAAGAAAAAGAAAAAAGGATTAGTTTAGTTATTTATTCCAAGAAGAAGAATTAAAAAAAAAAAAAAAACTTAAATGGCGTGAAAATACAGAGGGAGAAATTTCTTTAAAAAAAAAAGGGAAGAAAATCTGGTTGTGCTTATTATTAGCTTGTTTCGCTCACCAGTTTTACTCTAATTAAACTTGTAATTTTTTATCTCAATTTTTATTTTTTTTTAAAAAATTAATAAAATTTATAATTAATTTTTAAAATTCAATGAACTCAAACTTATAATTTTAACTCAAATCGTTTTATCAAATGCACATTATATTTTCCAATTATATTTTCCAATAAAATAAGGGGGAAAGAAAGTGAAAAGAAAGAGAGACTCGGGTTCGCTCTTCAAAGGAGTAGGAGCTGTTTGGCACCGACTTGATAGAGAGATTAAATAAAGAGTTAAATGTCTGAAAACGGATTCGGTGAAGAGAAAAAGACGAACAGGCCCTTATGCCCGAGGAGACGATCCCTTTCTTTACCTTGAGTCTTCCAAACTTGTTTTGCCTTTTTCCTCGTTTCTTTCCCTCTGGCCACTCCTCAGATTTCACCAGGTTTTTCATTCTTTTATTCCTTTTTTATTTTATAAATTTTAGATTTTAAATTTCTTCGTTGATTCGTTTACTAATCTTAATAGTTGTTTTAGATGTGTGGAATTGGTGTTGTTTGCGGGGATTAATTTTCCGTATTGAAAACAAAAACACCTCTCTGTTTGGTTGCTGAGAAAAAAAAGTTAATTAATAGAATCGGATCCAGCATATTGAATGGGAAATTGAATTGGTTTTTCTTTTCTTACAAAAAAAAAAAAAAAAAAAAAATCTAATATGCAGGGGAAGGGAAGGGAAGGATAGGGAAAGGAAAGATGTTGAAATACGAAGTGGGGGGAAAAGTAGTGGAAAGAGTAGAATTGGTGAGGAAGAAGCAGTTTGGATGAGGTTGGATGTTTGGCCTTTCGCCATTGTTTATGGAGTTTGGCTCACCACCATCCTTCCCACCTTAGACTTTGTCGACGCCGCCATTGTTCTCGCTGCTTTCCTCGTCCTTCACATTCTCGTCTTCCTTTTCACTGCTTGGTCCGTTGGTTTCCATTGCTTTATCCACTTTTCTAAGGTCGTCTACTTCTTCTCTTCCTCCATTTTCTACTACACACTCTTTTTTTTTTAAAAATTTATTTTATAAATTTTTTATATTTCTATGATTACCAATTATCTTTTACTTACGTGCAGGTTAATGATATTCATCAAGCAGATGCCTGCAAAATAACCCCCGCAAAGTTCTCCGGTTCTAAAGAAGTTGTTCCGCTTCATTTCCGTAAACAAGTAAGTCTTCTCTGCAGATGGATGAGTATCTCTCTCTCTCTTTCTCTCTTCCTAAGAATTCTAGACTATGTATAACGGAGACTGTTTAAACATCAGTTTAACTATGTCAAGAAACTAGAATTAATGTCCACCACTTGAGATTATACGAGAAGGAAACATGATTAAATAATAAGGATTAAAGCTTTCGAGCTAAAGATAGCTTTTATGGATGCTTAGACCGCCATACATGAGTATCTTATCTATCTTTTGATTCTTCCCAAAAATTATTTATCTGTTACTTTCTAATTTAGATTCGGACTTTTTCAGCTCGGACTTTCGTCATCCTCAGTAGATCAGGGAGAGATTTACTTTGATTTTAGAAAGCAACGTTTCATCTATTCAAAAGAGAAGGAGACGTTCTGCAAGCTTCCTTATCCTACAAAAGAAGCATTTGGCTATTACCTGAAAAGCACCGGCCATGGAACTGAAGCTAAAGTTGTTGCAGCCACTGATAAATGGGGACGGAATGTGTGGGTTTCTGTTTTGACCTCCTTTTCTTTTGTTTTCCTATACATTTCAGATGATCTACTTGTTTAATGTTTCTATGTTTAGCTTTTAATGGGGCTATTTCTTGTCAATTTAGATTTGAATATCCACAACAGACGTTCCAGAAATTAATGAAAGAACACTGCATGGAACCCTTTTTTGTTTTTCAGGTGTTGTCTCTCACTTTTTCTCATGCAGTGATTGCAAAGCTTAGAGGTTCTTCCTCTTATATGTAAATGCTCTTTTAATTTTCAGTTGTTCACTCTTTTGCTACTTTCATGATTGATGATGTAGGTGTTCTGTGTGGGTCTCTGGTGCTTGGACGAGTATTGGTATTACAGTTTGTTCACCCTATTTATGTTGTTTATGTTCGAGTCAACAATGGCTAAAAGTAGATTAAAGACGCTAACTGAGCTGAGACGCGTTAGAGTAGATAACCAGACACTAATGGTGCATCGCTGTGGAAAGTATGTTATCTCAATGACACAGATACATGCTTTATTTTCATGTTAGCAGCCTATGTGTTGATTATCATTGAACTTTCAGGTGGGTGAAGCTCTCTGGGACTGATCTTTTACCTGGGGATGTTGTCTCCATTGGTCGTTCTTCTGGTCAAACTGGGGAGGATAAGTCTGTACCAGCAGATATGCTTATAATAGCTGGAAGTGCTATTGTCAATGAAGCAATTCTCACCGGAGAGTCAACACCCCAGTGGAAGGTAGTTCTCCTTCTGTTTGATGAAACTAGACCAACTTTTTTTGTACTGTATTTGTACTAGGGGTTTGGGAATCATTTGTTTATTTATTTATTCTTTTGCAGTTAGGAACTAGGATTGTAACTTAACACTTGAGTCATGGCTTTTACAAAACAATAGAATTTTTCATATTGGTTAAACTAAAGAAAAAAGTGATTTTATCTTAGGGAGCAGGACAAATAGAAAACAAAAAAATATTGAAATGCCAAATAGTTTCAATATCAATGAGGTTATATAAGAAATTAATAGTCATGAATTGTATTTACTATGCGTTTTTGGTGCTTGTTCATGTTTGATGTAGCTGTGAGCTGTATGTGTATGGATCTTTCAGTCTGCATGAGTTCATTTCATTCTCATAATTAGAGTTAATCGTAGAACTTCTTCCTAGTAGTTACTGTATAACCTTCCTCCTGGAAACTGGGAAGTCCAGAATTCCTTATTTGAATGATGGATCCCACATATGTGTAACATGACCATGAATTCAGGTTTCAATTATGAGTAGAGGAACTGAGGAGAGGTTATCAGTTAAGCGAGACAAAGGCCATGTTTTATTTGGTGGGACAAAAATTTTGCAGCATACACCAGATAAGGTAGTTCATTCTACAAGAAATTTATGTACTTAGTATTTATTATTATGTTTGATTGCTGATGTGCTTCTGTATCCTTTTTATCAAAATCCGATTCAGAGCTTCCCTCAGAAGACTCCTGATGGTGGCTGTATTGCTGTTGTTCTAAGAACTGGGTTTGAAACGAGTCAAGGAAAACTGATGCGAACAATTTTATTTTCTACAGAGAGGGTAATTGGTTATGATCTTTCGTTCATCAATGACCATGCAATCATAGTAGCGGTTACTTGTCCTTGCTTTTTGGAGTGATTTTTTCCTCATGTATATTGCAGGTTACTGCTAATAGCTGGGAAAGTGGGCTGTTTATCTTATTCTTAGTTGTATTTGCGGTAATAGCTGCTGGTTATGTGCTCAAAAAGGTAAATTAGTGGTTCTTTAAGGTGTTTAATGGATTGTTATATATGAATTTGGATTTCTCTGTTTCACGATACAACATAATTGATGTAGGGGCTAGAGGATCCAACTAGAAGCAAGTACAAGCTTATTCTTAGCTGTTCACTCATTATTACTTCTGTGATCCCTCCTGAGCTGCCAATGGAATTATCTATAGCTGTGAATACATCTCTGATTGCATTGGCACGGCGTGGAATATACTGTACAGAACCTTTCCGTATTCCATTTGCAGGGAAGGTGCGTTGGGCCTTCTTCAGGGTTGTTGTAGTTTTTTTTCCGCCTTTTCATGTTGTTTTTTAATTTTTTGGGTTTCAAAGGGGAGAAAACCACCCCCCAGGGGAGATTGCTCACAGATTTATACTTTGTGGATGTTTTATCTCGTGAAAATTTATATTTGTGGTGGAAATTAATTGATTTGGGTCATAAGGAGCTTTTGCATTCATAAGTCAAACTTGTACTTGGTGCACATCCTGTCCTATATGTATATGAGTTTACACAGAATGAGATTATAGATATCCAATTTATTATAATCCTAGCGCCCTTGTATTTTATGTACTTAGTAGTTTTTCCTGTCCTGATTCTGTTGTAAAGAATATGTTATACTCTAGAAATGCACGCTACTACTGCTGCTGATATGCACTGTTCTTATTGTTTTCTTCTTGTTTTTTTCATCTGCAGGTTGATATTTGTTGTTTTGATAAAACTGGAACACTAACATCAGATGACATGGTACGCTGAAATTGAGTGAGTGGGTTGTCAAGTTGGTATGCTCTTATTTCACTATGTAAGTTCCTTTTGCTCTTTTCAGGAGTTCTGTGGAGTTGTTGGGTCGAATGGTAGTTTGAACTTAGAATCAGACACAACTAAATTGCCTGCTCGCACAGTGGAGATCCTGGCCTCTTGTCATGCATTAGTTTTTGTGGATAACAAGTTGGTACGCTTCACAAGGCCTCTGTTTTGTTGTGAGCATTACTATTTTTTCGTATAAAGAAATGCAATGCATCAAGAGTAGTTCGTTAGTTCATGTAGAATTTAATTGGGACAGGATGGCACTTCAAGTGTAACAATGAACGAATAGTGTCACAAAAGTTTGCAAGAGCAATATTTATTATAGTCCAAGACTAGTCAACTGGTGAATCTTTTTTCTTCAAGTATTACAAATGCAGGTGAGCATGTTGCTATAAAACTCCTGTATTGACTGCAGGTTGGCGATCCTCTTGAGAAGGCTGCACTCAAGGGAATTGATTGGTCATATAAATCTGATGAGAAAGCCATGCCAAAGAGGTAACTATTAAATTTTTGTTTTGCTGAATAAGGAAGCTAGTAGGATCTTGTTTGACTTAAAGCTAGTGATTGAATCCCCATCCCCCCCTTCCCCCCCCCCACCCCTCCAAAGTCCTATTTTATGGTTTCTTTTGAAGATTGTAAGTATCACTTTAGTTCAAGTCGTGTCTTTCTTTCTTTTTGCCCTTCCTAGCTAATGCATTTCTTTTGCTCATTCTGGTCGTATTGGCCTTTTCTTTCGCACTTTTTATTTTTATTTTTTTAAAATTCCTTTACATTTGACCATCTTTGTTCTCCTCTTTTTTTGTTGGTGAGGGTAGGACTTGTGGCATGTTTAGACAAGGTACTCTGGACACAAATAGATAGAGCTCTACCTTTGTTGAACTTGTGTTAGATTTTTTCCCCCCTTTGATTTGTTTATTTTTGTAGACATGAGAATGTGTGAAAAAATTCCGGATTATCGTTAACATGTTACACACCTTGAGGCCTTAGGTAGAATGTCGAATAAGATAGCCAAAACAGGGGGAAATTTTAGGCTGCTAGTTTATTTTTTGTAACAATGTTGCTGAGGACATGATTTTTTGTTTTATTATGATATTTGCATCATGTCCTTGACTGCAGGGGAAGTGGTCATGCTGTTCAGATTGTTCAGAGACACCATTTTGCTTCGCACTTGAAGAGAATGGCAGTCATTGTCCGCATTGAGGAGGAATTTTTTGCCTTCGTCAAGGTCTGTTGGGGTTTTCATTTCAAGTTGATACGCTAGTCATAATAGGACATGGATTTTGAGGATTGTATTTTACCATAGAGAAAGGAAATTGCACTATATTGCTTGTGTCGTGCAATTCTTTTCGCATGCAACCTTATTGGAAGAACTTTGTTTCACACAGGTTCAGTTTTATATTTTGTTGCCTGCAATGAGAAGTCAAAGTCACGTCCTTCTTTAATACTCTGTGGAGTAAAATCTTCTGAAGCCAACATCAGACTTTGCATCTGAAACCAAAAATGGGAACCTATTTCTGTTAGCAGGATTCTTGTTGCTTATAATTAAACAGAAACCCTTTGATTAATTGATTTAATTTTTAAAACATGATCCCAGATAAGATCTGCAAGTTTCTGATTGCTGATTTTTCTCATGCTTTTAGATGTTCACCAGAGTTTTCTTGTTGATGTATCAATAAATAAACGTGTTCTTTTTATTTTATTTTATGTTATTTTATTTTTCCTTTTCCAGGGTGCCCCAGAAACTATTCAACATAGGCTCACAGATGTACCATCCTCATATGTGGAAACCTACAAGAAGTATACACGGCAAGGATCCCGTGTTCTGGCCCTTGCTTTCAAGTCCCTTCCAGACATGACAGTAAGAGCACTCTTATCATTTTTACTGAAGCAATGAGATATGGCTCTTTTGGTCTTTTTTCACTTCAGTGAGCAGGTTTTACTTGCAGGTCTTGGATCATTTATTTTATCTATTGTTATATCTTGATTTTTAGGTCTTACATCTTCACATGTATTTACTGAAGTATGTTTTTACTGGTTTAGTTGAAGGATATAGGGTTTACTATCCGGGCATAATTATGGCCCTCTTTTTTCGTTAATTTTGACTTTCTAGCGTCCCCAATTGGTGTTTATAGTAAGCCCCTATCACTCAATAAAGTAAAGAAGATTCTCTAGTAAAATAACACATCTTCTATTTACTAAAAATAAATAAATAAATAACACATATGCTGTTTCTTTTTCAACAATCTGGCCCATCTCTCTTTCTAAGGCTCTATTGGTTCTGTTAGTCTTTACCAATTCTCCCAAAAGCTTAAGCTATTAGGAGATGGGCTAACAATAGTTTTATATTTCAACACTCCCCCTCACGTGCAGGCCAGACAATGGACGAATGTGTGGACAAATGTTGATTAGAAAGTCCAACACAAATATTTAAGAAGCCCGAAATATATTAAAGGCCCATCACGCGATCATAGTAATAAAGGGGTTAAATAGTGCAATTGCAGGGGTTCGAACTCAGAACCTCCCACTATGATATCATGTTAGTTTATCAATTCTATTAATTTCTGCGTTTTTAATTCTCTGTCAATTATGTGAAGGTTAGCGAAGCTAGAAGCTTGGATAGGGAAGCAGTTGAGAGCAGCCTCACATTTGCTGGTTTTGCGGTAATCAATGAACCCTTCTGCTTTTTTGTTGAGATGTTTTGACAATTGCTGAATGTAGTTTTACTGTTTGTTGCATTTTTACTCTTCCATCTTTTATTATCTTTAATTGTTTACACTTTCCAGGTATTTAACTGTCCAATTAGAGCAGATTCAGCAGCTGTTTTGTCTGAACTGAAGGGTTCATCACATGACTTGGTAAGCGCCTTTTCTCTCATACACACATACAGGCATGGGTTTACCTGATCTCTCTCCTCACTCACACAGAACCAAAAGCATATTTTGGATTAGGAAACAAGTTAAAACTTATCATTGCCTCGGCCTTTTAGGATTAAGGTTATTTTTGGTGAAAACATCTTGTCAATCTATATGACACAGTTAACTTCACAATTTTACTTAGAACTCCCAACATATTAAGATAATGGAAAGATTTTGTTGCACGGTTGATTTAAAATTAAGTGAATCAGAAGATTAAGATAATTATAGTTCATAGACCCTCTATGTCAGTCTGTGTCTGATACGAAGATGACTGTTCCTAGGTGATGATTACTGGTGACCAAGCCTTGACAGCTTGTCATGTTGCTAGCCAAGTGCATATTGTATCAAAACCAGCATTGATTCTTTGTCCGGGAAGGGATGGTGAAGGCTATGAATGGATATCTCCAGATGAGAAAGATAAGATTCCTTTCAGGTAAAACTCATATTGTGCCATTGACGTTGCCCCCATTTCTTCATCAAGTTGAAATTCACTCTTGGTTGTGGATGTTCTACAATTTTCTAGCTTTATATACGTCTTTTGAGTTTACACTCTTCATGGAGGTTGCCCCAAGTTCTGTCAATCTTTTTTAGGATGAACTGGCTTAAAAATACTGAAAATCTTGTATATTATTTTCATCCCTTCGCCAATTTTCTGTGTGTCAAATTTAGCGATGACTTTATCTCTCTCTCTATTTGTTGGGTAGTTTCTTTCTTTATTTTATTTTTAATTTTAATTTTTTTTTTGGTTTTGTTGTGGATGTGGGGGGGGGGGGGGGGGGGGGGGGGGGGGGGGGGGGGGGGGGGTTGTGGTGGGGAGGGAGGTGGTTTGGGTTGATTGGAGTGACAAGCATGAATCTAACTTGTTGCAGTGAGAAAAAGGTTGAAGCTTTATCAGAAACCCATGATCTCTGTATCGGAGGTGACTGCATGGAAATGTTGCAGCAGACTGGTGCTACTCTACGAGTCATTCCATTCGTGAAGGTTCCAACACATATACTTTGTAAGAGAAAAACTGGCATTGATGTTGGCTTCAATTTTTGATAATACATATCGGAACCAATGTTTCAGGTATTTGCAAGAGTTGCTCCAGAGCAAAAAGAACTCATCATGACCACTTTAAAACTGTGGGAAGAATGACCTTGATGTGTGGGGACGGAACCAATGATGTTGGAGCTCTGAAGCAGGTATAGCAATTGGAAGCTTCCTGGTTATCCTCTGGCTATTGCTTTTAAGCTTTATTAGTTAGAAGTCTTTTTTGAAATTTTTTTTGTACTTACCTATGTTATCAAAGGTGAATTTAGTCCACTGCATCTCGTGGAATTTCTCTATACCTGTTGAAACTACGGTGGACTTTTCACTACTATAAACCGTATTTTGACTGCAACTGTAGGAGTTGTGTATCTTACCAATCTAAAAATGAAATAGAAAAAGTCATTTATCCTCTACTAATTTGTCCATGTAGAGTGAGGACCCTGTATTTTATACAGGCTTGGTTTGCCTGCTTGTGTAGTAAGCTTGGTAATTAAATATCTTGTGTATCAACAATTTTGCAGTTAAAATATATATATATATATATATAATAATAATTAGAAGATTTTTGCTGAAATTGTGTCTCGGTTCAATTTCTTAAGAAAAGTGGTTCCAATAAAGTGGGTGGACGTTTAGTCTTATAATCCTATATTTCTTATGTATACCTTTATTTGAGTGTCAAGTTATTATCCCTTCACTTTTTGGTTGCATAAATCAGAAGCAGGTTTAATTTATCAATTGAATTCCTCTTTTCAGGCACATGTAGGAGTTGCCTTATTGAATGCAGTGCCTCCAGCTCAAACAGGGACTTCACAGTCAGAATCATCTAAAGATGAAAGTGGAAAGGCTGTAAAGACGAAGAAGTTAAAATCTGCTTCCGAAGTAGCAGGTAAATCTAGTGGCCTGAATGCTGATGGCTCTTCAAAAGGCAAACCTGTCGCGAGATTAGATTCTACCAACAACTCAACTAGTAACCGCCACTCAGTGGCATTGGAGAGACAGCAAAGGCTAAAGAAATTGATGGAGGAACTAAATGAGGAAGGCGATGGTCGCGCCCCCATTGTCAAGCTTGGTGATGCTTCCATGGCCTCACCATTTACAGCAAAACATGCATCAGTTGCCCCCACCACTGACATCATTCGCCAGGGTCGTAGTACTCTTGTGACTACCCTCCAGATGTTCAAGATACTTGGTCTCAATTGCCTCGCTACAGCATATGTGTTAAGTGTCATGTATTTGGATGGCGTCAAGCTCGGTGATGTGCAGGCTACCATTAGTGGTGTCTTTACCGCGGCTTTTTTCCTGTTTATCTCACATGCCCGCCCACTTCCAACCCTGTCAGCTGAACGACCGCACCCCAACATATTTTGCTCCTATGTGTTCCTCTCTCTCTTAGGACAGTTTGCGATCCATCTATTCTTCTTGATCTCTTCGGTGCAGGAAGCAGAGAAGTACATGCCTGAGGAATGCATTGAACCAGACTCGGATTTTCATCCAAACCTAGTGAACACAGTTTCATACATGGTGAATATGATGCTTCAGGTGGCAACATTTGCTGTCAACTACATGGGGCATCCATTCAACCAGAGCGTCACGGAAAACAAGCCCTTCTTGTATGCCCTCTTGTCTGCTGTTGGCTTCTTTGTGGTTATCACTTCTGATCTGTTTAGAAACTTGAATGACAGCCTGAAGCTAGTGCCCTTGCCAGTAGGATTGAGAAACAAGTTACTGGTTTGGGCATTTGTCATGTTTCTTGCTTGTTACTCGTGGGAGAGATTGTTGAGGTGGGCATTCCCAGGTAAAATCCCAGCATGGAAGAAGCGACAACGGCTTGCTGCGGCTAATTTAGAGAAGAAGAAACATGACTGAGTTGCGAATTAGAGGTCCATACAATACAACAACTGCTTATTATGCATAGCGATTCCGAAATTCTTTTCCCTCTTTTTTTATTTTTAATGGTGGGAAACTTGGTATAATGTCCCAACTCGTTTTGCTTTTCAAATGGAGGATTTTTGCGGCTGGTGTGGTGCCTGCTAAAAAAAAAAAAAGTCAGTTTTTGACATTATTATTATAAGAGGAATGGGTGTTGTAACTCGGGTAATTTTGAAACTGTAAGAAACAGAAGGTAGGGCACTAGTGGGAATCATGGAGTTTAAAAAGTCCCTTTACTAGCACTCTTTGAGAATTTTGTTTTATGAATATCTTTTTTGTTTTTTTCTCTGGAGAATTTTAACGCGGAAAGCCACTCTAGTAATTTACTGTGCCGGGGTTTCTACAGATATAAAAGCAATTCTACTTTTTTAAACTCAAGCGAAGAATACATATACACAACTATCATCAAAAAACCAAAATTCTTAGCTGGGTTGGTGATAGCTTCTATTTTGGTTGTATGATCGACGCTTATGCTGTGTGTCCTAAACACAAGTTTACGGGTGCAAGAAAAAGTAGACTAAATAAAACCAATTTTTTGCAGCAAAAAATAAGACCAATTTTAGCATGTCTCTCTCTTTTTTTGGTTCGGCTAGAGGAGCTCATGGTATGATTGATTTGGTGGTCTGTCATGATTTGTCAAAAGATTTGGATGTTTTGTTACTTTCGAAAAGGAGTTTATGGGAATTATTGTTTTGGAGTATATGTGGGACTTTCTACGATGAACTTCATGGATTAAATGTGACTCTATTGATGCAGTTACGATCTTTAAAGCTTCTTCAGATTATGTTTCATGACTTCTCAAAAACAAGTGAATGCGTACTTTACATTATACCAGTAAGCTTAATGTTGTATCTCTCGTATTAACATAAAAAGTAAGTGTGTTGCAGACAAACTTGCTTCTTATTTGGGTTTCAGGGATCAATAGTATTGGTGGTTTTCTGTGTTGGAGTTCATTGTCTCGTTGGTGAATGGAGGCTTGGCTCTCTTCTGTATTATTGGTTTTGCGTATGATTTTTGGTTTTTTTGGTCCTACTTGCAAGATTGTACATTTCAAAACTATTATTATTTTTCTCTTGTTTTTTTCCTATTGGATTTTACTAATAACATTTTTAATAAGATCTATGATAGTAATTGATTTTAAAAAACGTAGTTTCGACTATCTTATTTGGCTTAAGTAATTCTTTAGTTCTTTTATGTTGTTGATTCTTATGACCCTTATGGGTAATCTTTTTTTTTTTTTTTTAATTTTTTTTCTTTTTCTTTCCAATTTATTAAGAATATCGGGCTTCTTTCTTTTTCTTTTTTTTTTTTTTTTGTTGGAGAAAATGATGATCTGTTATTAAACTTTCGGAATATCAGATACAATAATGGAGTTAATCGGTGAAGGAGATTGCACAAGCCATATCAATTCATCATCTATGCTAAGAGTATTGGATTGAGCGCTTAAGTGTGAATGGTGTTATTAGTAGATGTAAATTTAATTAGAATGTGTTTATAACAATTTATGCTTTATCTTTATCTTTATTTATTCAAAAAGAAAAAAATTAAAAAAAAATTAAAACGGAGAAAAAATTAAAAAAAAATGAGAAAAAGAGATGATGAAGATGGAGGGGACAACCTATGATAAGAACTGACGGCTTGTACACACCCAAGGGGTGGATTGGGTGGCAAAGGAGGGTGACGTCTTTTTTAACTTCTTCTTTTATCCATTCAGATTCGATCCTCATAGAACTCTTGTAACACCCTCGCTCTAATTTTGACTGTAGATACATTGGATTGGTGATGGATCAAAGACCCATCTTTTTTTTACCATTCCCAAAAAAATTAAATCCCGACTATAGGATTAAAATGAGGCAATGAGAGAACTATCATCATAGCCTTTTTGTATTCATAAAAATTAAAAATAAAAATAAAAAAAAATAAAAAAAACCGGTGGCTTGTGACAAATTAATAATAATTAAAGGAAGGATTGAAGTTGAAAGGAACAGTTAAGTCTGGAAAAAAAGAGCGATTGGGAAAAATTGGGGGGAAGAGAATGGAATTGGAGGCAGTGAAGAAGTTGTTGGAAAAAGGGGGAAGAGAACGCAGAGGCGATGGAGAAAACTGCCGCCCAGATTCTTCGAGAGATTGGTCATGAAAGGCCTCCGCGTCGACCTCATCCAACCTGGCCGTCTCCTCTGCTCCTTCACTGTCCCCTCTCGTCTCCTCGTTCGTATTCTATTCTATTCTATTTATATTCGTTCCTTTCTTTCTTTCTTTCTTATTTTACATATTATCCTTCCTAAACATTCAAAGTTATTAATTAAAATTACCCATTTTATTTTGATTCTTTCTTTGTTTTTGATTCTTGGGTTTTTTTTTTTTTTTTTTTGTTGTTTTTTTAAAATAATAATAATTATTGAAGAACGCTGGCAATTCTTGCACGGTGGGGCAACGGCGACGATGGTGGATTTGGTGGGGTCGGCAGTCATCTACACGCTCGGAGCTCGGACCACCACTGGCGTCTCTGTCGAGATCAACGTTTCTTATTTGGACGCTGCTACGCCGGTGTAAGTGTAACTTTTTTTTTCTCCTGTATTTCTATTTTATTTTGTTTTTCATTTGGTTTTATCAACCAAGTAATCAACGAAATACCAGGGCTTTGGACTGACTAATTAGACAGACAGTATAAATCTATAATTACAGACTGCAGATTTAGAAGATTTATACTTTGTATTTGCTTTTCTTTGTGGTGTCTGATTCACTCTCATCCATAATTTTACACACTGCTTTCCTTCAATGTTTACTTGTAATGAAGATTTTGTTCCCGGATGATTGGACTCGGGATATATATATTATGCCCCTAATCAAGATGAAAATGTCGATATCGATAAAGTTGTCGAGATTTTGATTTACGGATAATATTAATGGAAATGTTGACGTCGACGGATATACAGAGAAAAAAATGGATATTCAAAAAAGAACTTATAAATTTTACTGAAACTTTATTAAAAAAAAAAAAAATACTCAATATTACATAGTTTGAACTAATTTTATAACAAAAATAATATATTTTTTAATTAAATATAAGAGCTATATTGCATGATATAATAGTAAAATAAAATAATTAAGCATTGATTGTAATTTCAATATAAAATTACATACTCATTAATAATTACAAATAACATACTACAACATAATAGGATATATAAATATTAAATGTCAAACGTAAAAGAATACATATAAGTTTCGAGTGTACTTAGGAAGTTTTGAGTGTACTTAGGACCTGTTTGGCAGAGCTTCCTAGAAGTTACTCTTGGCTTCTCAAGTCCAAAAGCAGCTTCTGGAAGTGTTTAGATGATCTGTCAGAAGAGCTTCCAGTCTCCAGAAGTGTTTCCTGTCAAAGTCAAAAAATGTGGCTTCCGGTAAAAGCTCTTTTGCGTAGATTTTAAAACTTGTAACAAAATTTAAATTAGACATTATAAATTTCGTTTAACATTAATAGTACTTATTAGAAAATTTTAGAGATTATTTTGACCTCAAAAGCTCTTTAGTTCCAAACACTTACCGAATAACCACAACTTTTGCTTCTCTTCTTCTACTGGCTAGAAGCAAAAGCCCTAACAAAAGGGGTCCTTAATTCAAAAAGAGTTTCTAGCAGGTTAGAAAACATTAGGTATATGTCGATCCTGATTAAACAATAGATTGAAAGCAACAAATCTTTCCTCCTCAGACGAGGCTTAGTTCAGCTAGCCCCCCATGAATTCAAGATATTACTCTTGAATTGTTTTGAAAGTAATTGTTAATGTCTCACATGTATGTTTCTTGGTTTCTACCAACTATTAACCCATAAATTGAATATTGTTGATTTGTTCAATTTGATGAGTAATCTTGATGGATATGCAATGACATCTCGATATTAATTTATGGTGGATGATATATCAATATATCGAAAAGACCATCTCGATTTTGTATTTCTAAATTATACACAATTTGAGAACCATAAGGAAGATTGTAACCGTATAAATTTTGCTTGATTCTTAAGCTCATAAAATGAAAACTCAAGGCGAATTCTTAACCATACACAATTTGAGAACCATAAGGAAGATTGTAACCGTATAAATTTGCTTGATTCTTAAGCTCATAAAATGAAAACTTAAGGCGAATCCTCGTCAGTTTGACTCATTTGAGTCACACCATGTTTTCTTATATGCTACAATCGTCAAATACCCTCACTTCCTATCTTACAACCATGATCTTCATCTTGTGTAGCATGTTGTCACATTTTATTCATATTAGAAAAAAAATACAATGTGTGACGAAATTGAAAATTTTGAAAAAAAAAATTCGTCGAGTTTTTGGACATTTAATAGAAATATCCAAAAAATCCTGGATATTCATAGATATTGCGGATATTTTTAGACATTATGGATATTTGACAGAAATATCCTCCTCCGTTATCCATGTCAAGATTTTAAAATATAGATAATGTCATGGAAATGTCGATGTTGTCGTGGACATTTTCATCCTCACCACTAATGCAATTACTGTTTTTGATGCTCTTTTTTATTTTATTATTAATTTTTTTTTTTGGGAACTTGCGATTTGTGTCTTTGTTTGCAAGTACCATCCATATATGACTAAGAAACTGTGTTTTTGTTTTTTGTTTTTGCTTTTGGTGTGCCCTTGTATTAAACACTTTATTAAAACACTAATAATTTTGTATTAAAACACTAATAATTTGATTTTATATTCAGGAGGAAATTGAAGTAGAGGCCAAGGCTTTACGTGTTGGGAAGGCAATTGGCGTGGTGAGTGTTGAGTTGAGGAAGAAAAAAACTGGCAAAATCATCGCTCAGGGCCGTCATACTAAGTACCTTGCTGTCTCCAGTAAATTGTAGACCATATATATATATATATATATATATATGTATTCTATCCTTGCTCACTTTTAATAACAATAATAAGAATAATAATAATAATATATACTCTCAAAACATCACTCTCTCCAGAAACCAGTTATTGTTTGAGATACTATATTTATATTAGCCCCAATCATATCAGACTAGAGTAATTGTAATTCGGGGGTTTCTATGCTCTGTTTGAACTATGAACAACCTCACTCATATGATATATGACGATCCATTTATGATTTACCTTGTTTATTTTCTCCAAAAACTCGTCTTTTAAGTTGAAGAAAAATAGCTCCTTTTTTGGTTTTTTATCAGCCATCATCAGAGAGAAATAGAAATGATTCAATTCAACCAGGCTGAGCGAGGCGTATTCATTTCATTTCGTCCAGCAAATGTTCATCTATACAAAAGACAGTCTCGCCTCTCACTACAATTTTCTTTTTTGCTTTTCCATGATTTACTCCATAACCATCTCAATCTCGAATTGAATGTTCTGATAAAGTTTTTTTAAAAAAGGTAGCTCTTATTGGCGTCTAGCTTAAGATTAGATTAGAGAGAGAGAGAGATCCGAGATCCGAGATCCAATGTGTGTTTCACGCAATCAATCAGAGGCTTGCATTTGCAATATCTTTTGTTAAATTTACAATTTTCCACTTCTTCACTCCCGACTCTTTGGAGCTTTACTTGCATTCGTTGGAGGATATATTTATATATACAGATTCCATGCACTTTCATATAATAAAGGTGAATTGAATTTCATTCTCTCACTTCTAATTGAACAATATCTTATCAACTCACTTGTCACACAGTTGATATTGAAAACATAGTAGAAGAGTTCTATCCCTACTATTATCCATTTGTCTAAATCCCCTACGAAAGTCGATGTTCTTATATAATGGCAGACACGTTCACTGCCTAATGATTTGCAAGTGACAGAGAGAGAGCACAGCCTGAAGAGTAATTATAAAGTTTTTTTTTTTTTTTTTTCTCCAACAAAACAAAGGAGATAAAGATTTAGCTAAGATTGGTCTCTTTCCATAACATTATATTCCCAAGAATAAGAACATCACTGGAGGTGAATGTTCTTAACCAGTAAGATCAGTGACTCCATTGCTAGACAGTCCCAGGGCATCTCCCAGGTTTATCTTGCTTCTCATTGTTCTCCTCCCTATTCCTCCATTGCCCTTCCTCATCATCGCCGCAAATTCCCCGTAATCTATTTGTCCATCCTGTCACACACACACAACTCTCATTCCTTGGTACAACAATCATCTTAGAACCATCTAAGTGGTAACCTAACCTAACTAACATGATATGGGAGACGTAAGTTTGCCTTCAAAAAAATAAAAAAATAAATAATAATAATAATAATAAGAGCAATCAGATTCTCTCTTTTGATAGACAGGATGCATTTCAGAAAGCTTACATTATCTTGATCGATTTCTTTGATCATTTCATCAAGGTGTAAGTCATTCAATCCAAACTCTTTGCAGGCTTGTTGAAGCTCATCAATCGTTATGAAACCACTACCATCTTTGTCGAAAAAGGAGAATGCTGATAATAAGTTCTCCTCTCTCTCCAACTTATTCAAGTGCACGGTAGCAGCCAGAAATTCACCATAGTCTATTGTTCCACTGTTGTCGATATCTGCCTGCAAAGCACTCGGAAGCGAGAAACGTGTCAACACTATTGGAACACAAGAAAAGTTTGAAATAGATTCAAGGATGAGTAGAGCATCTCTTACTGCGTCCATGAGATCCTTGATCTCAGACTCCATGAGCTCAGAACCCACTCTCCTTAAGCCCTCTTTCAGTTCATCAAATGTTATGGTTCCACTATTGTCCGTGTCAATCATTTTGAACAACTCTTTCAATCCACCGATTTCTTCTTCAGAGAGCCTCTCGGCTATAACCTACTTGCATATGGAAGGTTAGTGCATACCGATCAAAAGGGTATCATCATAAAAAAGGGATCACCATCACCATGGCAAATATACAGCCTGTGTTAGAACTAGTAGGAGTTTCTCATAGTCAATAAAAATGATAGAGAATTGGAACCTTAGAAGCTAACTTAAGCCGAGAGTATTAACTGAACAAGTAAATATACAAGAAGAAAATAAAATCCTTACGCGCAAAGCCATTTTCTTAAGTTTGTTCATAGCGGAGAATTGCTTCAGGCGTGAAAGGACAGCAGAATCAAGAGGTTTATCGGGTGCAATTCTGTCGTCCACAATCCAGGGATGGCCTGAAACAAAACACGACTCAATCAATACTGGGAGTTTCTTTGATGCCAAAATTTAATTTTTGCCACCATCCAGAGTCCAAAGGGGGAAGAAGGAAAACAGACAAAGGACTTGGTGGGCGGTGAGCCTTTTCTTGGGGTTGCGGTCGAGCATTTTGCGGATGAGATCCTTGGCACTCTGTGAAATAGCAGGCCAGGGTTCTGATTCGAAATCAAGTTTGCCTTGCAGAATCTGGCGGAAGATCCCCATTTCAGTTTCTGGAGGTAAAGAAATAATGCAAAAAAAAAAAAAAAAAAAAACAAATTTGGTAATTCCATTAGAAAATTCGAGAGTAAAGAAAGAAAGAAATGAAGATGAAGGAAAGGGAATGGAATTTATGGAAATGAAAGTGAAAATTTACCAGCCCAAAAGGGAGGGACACCACTCAACAAAATGTACAAGATGACACCAGCACTCCAAACGTCAGCTTCAGGACCATAATGTTTGCGGAGAACCTCAGGGGCAACGTAGTAGGGGCTACCAACGACGTCGGAGAAGGATTCGCCGGGCTTGTAGAAGACGGAGAGGCCGAAGTCAGTGGCCTTAAGAGCAGCGTCGTCGGAGGAGGAATCGAAGAGGAAGTTCTCGGGCTTGAGGTCACGGTGGAAGACGCCGAGGGAGTGACAGGCCTCGACGACGGAGACGATGGTCTTGGTGAGCTTGGCGGCCTCACGCTCGCTGTAGTGGCCCTTGAGGACGATGCGGTCGAAGAGCTCGCCGCCGTCGCAGAGCTCCATGACGAGGTGGACGGCGGAGGAGTCCTCGAAGGTGTCGTGGATGCGGACGACGTTTGGGTGCTCGGAGAGGTGGTGCATGATCTGAATCTCGCGCCAGACGTCGTCGTAGTCCTCGGGGCAGAGGAGCTTGCGCTTTGGGATGGACTTGCTGGCGAAGCGTGAGCCCGTCGAGTTGTGGGTGCATAGGAAGGTCGTGCCGAACTGGCCTTGACCTAGCTTCTTCCCCAGACTGTATATATCCCTTAGGTTTTGGGTCCTGTACGGCAGCACCCAATTACCACTGCTTGTACTTGTACCACCCTCAGCCGCCGCCGATTGACTCTGAGTCTGATTCTCGTTCTCATTGGGATTCGGAGATTGTGATGGTTTGTTGGCTGCTTCCATTTGCAGATCCTCAGCAAACCAATTAACAATTAAGAAGATGAAATGAAAATATGAAGAAGAAACTCTTTTTCCTCTTGACCCAACTCCTTTTGCCTTTGATTATGCCTAAAACGCTGACTCTTTTTTACCCCACCCTCTGTTTTTTTTTTTTTTTTTCTCTTTTGCCTCTATTGGAGGCTTTTTTGCTAAATACTGATGCTTTCACACCCCATTTATAATTACTCTTTCCTTCTTTTTTCCCCTCCACCCCGATCCCTCTCCCATTGGTCAGTTTCGCTTTTCTCGATTATTTCCCTATTGTTTATTTCTCCTACTTGGAGGTGCGGGAAGTATCTACCAAAATATACATAGCTAGGTTCCTAGTCCTGACATTGATAAAACATTATTGTCCTTCATTAAAAATAAAATAAAAAAATACATTGTTTGCATTTTTGCCCATTCCTGCTCTCCATCATCGTTCATCTCAATTCTCTTCTCTTTATATACATATTTTCAACTCCGATTATAGGGGGTTCGTTCGGTGGCTACTAACTTTTTTTTTTTTTTTTTTTTTTTTTTTTTCCTGGAAGGCTACTAACTTATTAGCAGCTAAAATTTCTAATGCTCACATACTCATATCTCATCATTCCTTTTTAATTTAAGAATTTTGAAAGGATGACCAATCATATTTATTGCAAATACCCTCTTCGTTTCAACCGGGTGGACCGGAAGTCAATAACTATAGTGAAAATGACTCCTCCAAAAACATATGTATAATATTAAAATCATAAAATAAAATAAAATAAAGCTACACTTATTGGAAAAAAGTATACTTCCCAATTTTATTAATATATAAAATAATTTAAAAACAAGGGTCACTAACTACTTTCTCGTTTCACATTTTTAATAGTTATCGGCGACAATATTTGAATTGGGGGAATTCTTTCCACAACGGAAAATTATTTTACTTTCCTGAAAAAATGAAATGAAAAAGTATTTGATTTCTTTCCTTTTATTTTCTTGGAGTGCACATAGAAATGAAGAGGTACAAAACTAATGTGGTTAACTCCCCTACAAATATATATATATATATATATACATATACATATATGTAATTAAATAATGTAATTAGGAAGAAAGTTTCCCGCTGTGCAATCAGTTCAACTAGTAGAGAGATTAACAAAGAAAAGTCATATATTAAAATTAAAAAGTAGCACACAGATTAGATAAGTTTAGATTAAAAAAAACAAAAAACCGTTAACCAGAGAGAGAGACATTGACTGCACTCCTTGGTTGTGAAACACCTTTTAATGCTATTTTTTAATTTCTCGAGAAATGCTGCACCTTTTTTTCTTCAAAAATAAAAATAAAAATAAAAATAAAAACGTAAAGGCACGTGATCAAACACGTGCAATAGCGGGGAGAACATCACGAATCTGCATTTGGATGAGGATCCACTCCAATCTTCCTTGTTAGGCCCACCCCCGTGACTGCCCCCAAGTTTTTCTTTTTAAATAAGAAAGATCGACCGCCGTGTTGATACTACTTAAATACGTCTTAACTTGGTTTGTTTTTGCATAATTTTTTTTTTCTGAGGAAATAGAGCTGATGTGAAGTACGCACACAAAATGAAGCAAGATGAAGAATACGAGACTATGTTTACATTATTCAAAATATACACATACAAACTCTTCGCTCCGCTACTTGTTTCTTTAATTTTGTGTCCATCTCTTAGAATTCAACCCCAATGTTAAGAGTTTATTCCCAAAAATCATTTTTTAAAAGTGATATAAGTCCACAATAATTCATTCAAATCCACCCATCTCAAGTTCAGCAACACAAATCACTAACGAATAATTGATGAAAGAAAGATAATATGAATTGTACGGACGTCTCCATGGTAATAAAAGGAACTAAAAAAAAAAAAAATTAGCATAAATTTCTTCTTCTGTACTGTTCTAAAACCATTCAACAAAAAGAGAGAGAGATTATCCAGAAAAAAAAAAAAAAAAAAATTCAAAACATAAATTAAGCTTTCAGGTAGTAGTTGGATAACTTAAACCCCCAACCATATATCATAGTATCAGAAGCCAACGCATCCATTTTCTAAGATAGATTGTTAGACCTCCTAGTTAGTTGTTTTGACTCCTCAAGTTGATGCATCCTTTTTTTTTTTTTTTTTTAATCTAAATCCTACGCTACTTAAAGCTAACTATGTTTCTCTAAACTACCAACATAATGTATATAAATATATAAATATATATATATATACCATACCCTGATTAGTGATTTCTTTCTTCTAGATAATAAAGCGCTGACGGGATTTTAAGGTTTTGATGATGGCTGCCTAATGATGTTGATAGATTTAGATAACTCATTCAGCTTCTGTTCCGTTTTAGCCTTCCAATTAAACAACTCTACAAACATTTCCTGTAACACACACACACACACACACACACACACACACAAAATAAAACAAAAACAAAAAGAAGCCAAATAAATAAGACTTCATCAATTTCTTATCGACAGGAAAACCGCAAGGCAATACTATTACCTGAAACACAAAAGATGACTTTTCCGACAATGAATTAGCAGTTGCAGAAGAATCTGGGGTGACATTGACATGAACGTGATCTTCTTCCCTTTGATTCTTGGGTACAGACTCATGGACATCCCTGTGGTTGCAACAGAGCGCTCAGAAATTATTCGCAACAAATTTCAACTTCATAACTTTCAAAACATTATAAAGAACGCGATTATTTCTCACTTATTTGCATTCATCATTTCTTCGCCGAGTTGCTCCAGCTCTCTTGCAAAATCTGAGCCCTGAGATGGGCTATCTCCATAATGAAACGGAAGGGGCATTAATGAGCAGACATCTTGCATGCCAACCTCCTGTTCGACGTTCACCAGACCTTCATTGGTACTGTCAAACCAAGGTAGAAGTTCATTTCCCTGAGCAACATCATCCAGCTTGCTGCTTTCTAACCAATCTTCCCATCCTTCAGAAACTCGAGTACTGGAGGCAGGTTGTTGCATACTACTTAACAAACTTCTCATATCAGCCAGCTGTGGCTCAAGTTTGGCTTTCCAAGCAATTAATTCCTCGTACATGTCCTGTTAGAGAAAGAAGATTAAAAAACAGGACTGAATTCAAACGCAAAAAACACTACACCATTCCGTTCAACAGGGAAAAAAAAAAATTTTCTATAACCTGCATGCTCTTCCAAGAACTTAAAATCACATTGAGGTTTTGATCAATCTCAACTTTCCACTTCATAATTTCCTTGAACATTTCCTGCCAATATATGAGCAATGCATACACCAAGTTAGGTGGTCTTAGCAAGCAGAAGTAATGATCCCGAATCATATTTTTACTGGGAGATTGTTGTTTAGAGCGTACCCCAACCTGATTGCCTTCAGATTGCTCTTTCTTCTTAGACAACAGCTCCTGCATGTCACTTTATATGCAGAACAATTAGTAACTTAAAAAAAGGCATCGCTATCATCAGTAGAATTTTCTAGAAACTAGAACATCATTGGTAAACTACCTCTTCATTTTATTCAACTCTGCCTTAAGCAGCTTCAGCTCTTCAGCGGAAACAGAACCCTCATACAAGGTCAAACCCCCCGAGGGTGGAATCCAGTATGGATCCTGCACCCCAGCGCGCTGTCTGATGCTATCGAGGTCAGCATTCTCAAGCCAGTACTCCATGATGCCATCGGGGTTGAACCAGCGCCGAAAACGCTCGACCCCACCCGGTGCCACTTTGCCATCAATGTGCTTAAGTAGATGGTCTAGCAGACCGGTGTCGCCTATGCATTTACGAGCTGCCATCCTCAATGCAGGTCTGGAAATCGGCTTCTGAAATGTTGCTTCCTTAGCCTTCAAAATCTCCAACATGCTTTGCTCAGCCAGCTGATACCTGCATAAGTACTTATAATGACTGTGAGCATCACAAACAAACCATAACGTGGCATCTATGGCCGAGTGGTTGCATAACCAAATAGTGATTAAAAAAAAAAAAAAATTGAAAACAAGGTGAAAAGGGAAAAACAGCGGGTTAAAGGTATTACCTATGAGCAGACCATCTGTCGGGATGAGAGTCATGACGTTTGGATCTGTGCTTGCAGGTGAAAGAAGTAGTCTTTGGGCACAGAGCGGCGGAAGCCTTCAACTCTCTAAGTTGAGTTCGGTTAAGGCGCTTACGCTTGTAAATTTCAGGTATTTGAAGGGGCTCGGCTTTCACAAGGCGAGCAAGAGTGTCTTGATGTTCAATGGGGGATGAAAGTAAAGGTTTAATATCATCACATTCAGATTCATGCTGATTCTGAGCCTGGCCGTGCATGACAACATTACGGCTAACACCACCCTGCTGTGCCATAGTCTTTACTGTCTGTACAGTAGGTAACAAAATCAATCAAAGGCTTTTTTTTTTTAAGAATTGGTAAAATTAAAATGAGAAATTTTTTTTTTTTTTAAATTAATCATAAAAGGAAGAATAGGTTTAGGGACACGTACTAATAAGAGTTATAATATATATATATATATATATATAAAAGTTAATATTGAATAATGGAGTGAGGCAGATTGGCAAATCAATAGTAATTATAGAAGAAAAGTGTCGGGTGACTTCCCAGTAAGTTAACTCCCAAAATGCTAAAACCCTCTTTTTGCTGTCGAAATTTTAAGTTTATGAAAGAAAGAGGGGGAGGAAAAAAAGGTAGTCGAGAAATGAGATAGAGAAGGCAATGAGTCGAACATGAAAAAATATTTTCCTTGAAAGAAAAAAATGAAAAGAAGTTGAAATGGGAAAGGAAAAACAATAGAGGTAGGGAATGAGAGAGAGAAGAGAGAAAAAGAACCCCCCCAAGTCTGAAAGAAAACCCTAAAATTACATTAAAGAAAAAACATATTATTATTATTTATTAAAAAAAAAAGGGGAGAAGTTTGGTTATCAAGACTCGGTTGAAATCGGCGTATAATCCTTAGAAATTGTTAAGGCAAATATAATAGCCCACATTCTTTCATTCGTCGTTGTCTTCTTCTTCTTCTTTTTGTTTTTTTTGCTGAAAAAAAAAAAAAAAAAAGGAATATGAGAGAGAGAGAGAACCTGAGGAGGAGTTTAGTGATGAAGGAAGAAGAAGAAGAAGAAGAAGAAGAAGCAGCAGCAATGCAGCATTGTTTTCTTGAGTAGCTTCTCTCTTTCGTGTTGTTTGTATTTTTGAAATGAAAAAATATATAAAAATTTAGGATTGATGATGAAGAATATTGGGGGTTGCCTCTATGAATAAGGTTGAGTGGAGCTGAGAGTTGCGCCAACCAATTAGAAATTTTTTTTTTTTTTTTTTTTTTTTTTGAAACTGAGGCGATCGATGGATGAATGGTTAGGGGAAACACACTCCCTAAAACCCTAGTCCTTCCTCACCCGCCAATTTTTCTCTACCCTTAAACCCCTCTCTCCTCTTTTCTTTTCTTTTCTTTTCTTTTCTTTTTTTCTTTTTTTTCCCCCCCCTTAATTCTTGCCAATTTTCTGAACCAATTAGATTTTTTTCCTCAAATTTTGTTAACCAACTGCTTCCTTTTAAAAAAAAAAAATAATAATGCAATTGCTTTATAAGGATTTTCTGTTGTTATTTTCATTTAATTTTCTTTTTTAACATTTTTTTTATTTTTTATTTTTTTGTAAAGTTTGAAGTAATAAAAGAGGAAAGAGAAAATTAAAAATAAAAAGAGCTTTTTCTCATCAAATATTAATATATTAACAAACAGTTGTAATAATCCTAAAAAAATTATTGGAATTTTGAATCTCAATTTTCCTACTTGTAAAACTTTTTTTTTTTTTTTCTAATGCTTTGACAATTTTTTTTTGGATATTTATTATTATTATTATTTTTTGGTTGAAAACTTCGCTTTGGATATTATTATTTTTTTAGAATTAAATTGTGTGGGTTTTTTTTTTTTTTTGGTTAATAAGAGTAATTGACTTAAATAGTCTATGGATTATTTTAAAGGTGACGATTTGGTCCCAATTTTTTTTAAATCGAGATGACCCTAAATTCCTAGTTTCTTGACCGTTTCAGTCCTTTTTGTCTAATTTTATTAAATTTCTAATGGAATCTTACTCAAATGATTCTTTTTATAATAAAATGACTAAAGTATCCTCAAATCTCTCTCTCTCTCTAACCCCCCTACCCCAACAAACCAAATCTGGGCTGCCAGCCACCTCAAACGCACCCCTCGCCGGCGAGCTTGAACGCCCCCCCTCCCTTGGTTCTTGTCGAGCCCAGTGCACACCCCCCCCCCCCCGCCCCCGCGGGCAAGCTCAAACGCCCTCCCCCTCGTTCTCACCAAGCCCAACGCCCCTTTCCCTCCGAGTTGTCCCCCCGGCCGAGCTTGCCCCGCTCCTGGTTTTGATCTTGGCCCTCCAGATCTGGGCTTTGGATTCGAGGAGAGGGAGAGGGAGAGAGATAAATTTTTTTAATTTTTTAAAATTAATTATTAGTAAATTACTAAAATATCCTCTTATTTTGCTAGAAATTAACGAAATTGGATGAAAATGACTATAATAATCAATTTTAAAATTCAGAGTCATCTCAGTTAAAATAAATAAAGAAAGAATTAAACTGTTATTTTTTAAAGAATTCAGAGATTAACGAGCAATTATTCCAAAAGAGGGAGAGACGGAGAATATAACCAAAATTTTCGATGGTAGCAAAAGGGCGAGCAAGTGGTTGTTATTATATTTGGCCTCTTTTGTTTCTTTTGGCACCTTTCATTCATAGATTTTCTTTTTCTTGTTTTGCTTTCCTTTTGCTTTCCCTTCGACCAACGATTTTCGACCTTCTCTCTCAATCTCTCATATATTTGATAATTTTTATAATTAAAAAAAAAAAAAGAAAAAGAAAAAGAAGGAGTAAAAAAAATATCTTGTAGAATTTGGGTTTCTGGTTGGTTTTAATAGTTGTTGTTTAATTAATAAAAAATAGTATTAGTAGTAGATCAAATCGAAGAAGAAGGAAGAAGGAGGAAAGAAAGAAAGAGAAAGAGGTGTGAGGAGAAAATAGGAGAAATGGCGCCGCCAGCGGCAGAAAGAAGAGAAGGGCAGCAGGAAGGGCAAGGGCAAGGGCAAGGGCAAGGCGGTGGAGGAGGAATAGGGCAGAGCATAACAGGAATAATAAGAATAGCGGTGTTCTGGTACTTCGCATCGAAGTTCTTGTCTCCGAAGTCGAGGCCATCGGATCCATCTCAGTCGCAGGGGGTGATGTCGAACCTGTTTCAGAAGGGGGAGGCTTTGGATATGTGGGTCTACCTTTCTGAGAAGCATATTTTCAACGACTTCTCCAACGAATCTGCTCTTCTCTGGCACGAATCCAACATTCCTTACTCCCTTTGGGGTCCTCACACTTCTAGGACTCTCTCTCTCAAATTTCATCCCTCTCAGGTTTACACTTTTCTTTCTTTCTTTTTTTTCTTTTAATAAATATAAAATTATTGAGTTGTTGATTGAGGGTTTTTTTTTTTTTTTTTTTCTTTTTTTGGAGCAGGGGTTGAAGCAGAATGGAAGTATGTACGCGCACGTATTCTTTGCGAGGTCTGGATACCCTCCCGATCCCTATGATCCCGAGTTTCTTCCTCTTGCTGCTTTCGCCACCTCTCATCGTCTGCCTCTCTCTCCCCTCCTTTCCTTTCCTTTCCTTTCCTTTCTCTCTGTTAGACATAATATCTCTGTTTCTCATTTCTTTTTCTTTTTTTTCTTTTTTTTTGTAATTTTGTTATTGTAAACACAGCTGTTGTCACTTACCTTCCCAAGTCTAAAAATGATAAGAGAAGGAGTTTGTTGGGAGATTCCAAGTCCTCCTCTGATCCTCATCATCAGCCTCAGGCATTTTCTCTTTCTTTCCCCCCTTTTTTTTTTTTTTTTTTTTTTGGTTTAGAATTTTAAACAACACACACAACACTTTCATTTGACTCTTGACTGCTTTTTTAAGATGCTAAAATTTGGTATAATGAGCGGTTGCTTTAGGATGCTGATGACTCCGAAGTTGATCCTAAAGACAACGACGATGGCCCTGTGGACTGGGTATCTTATTGGAAACCTAATATTACCATCAATTTGGTTGATGATTTCACCAAGTATGCCTTTCCTTTTCTTCTTCTTTTTTTTTTCCCCTTCTCAACTTGCTCCTCCTCGTTACCCATCAATTATTACTTTATGGTTCAACCTTATTTATGCTCTTCCTCGTTTTATATTATTCTTTCCTCACCACTTTTACTCTTTTTTTTTTTCTTTTTCTTTTTTTTAAACGAAAAAGTTTCATTATATTGAGCTGCATTACGATTTTTACCAGCTTATTTTGTTCCTCGAATATCATGGCTTTCATAATTTTTTTTTTTTTTTAATTTTTAATTTTATTTATAGCTTCATCACATCTTTTCAACTGCTTATCGAGACTTCATTTTTACTTAATTACGTTGTGGTGGCTGTCTGAAATAAATAACCATTTGCTTTCTCATTACTTATTCTGTCCTCTCTCGCTCCCCTCCCCCCCCCCCCCCCCCAAACACACTCCGGTAGCTGATTTATCATTTTATTTAATATCCCTTTTTTTTTGCAGATATCCGCAAAATGCCGTACCACCTAATATTGCTCCTTGTATCCTTGACCTTTTATTTTATATTTCTGCTTTTGCTTACAGTTGTCTTTTCAGTTCTGGTGGTGGGAAAAAGTTTGTTACTGTAATTTCATCTTCATTACTTTTCTGAACAGAAGAAGATTTCCAGATCTAAAGTACCCCCCCTTCCTTCACGATTCATATGTTTATTTCAGGAATTTTGACTTCCTTAATTTTAGACTTGCAGACTTGAATGTTGAACCTAGTTCAGGGAACTACTACCCGACCGTTTTCTTCAACGAGTTTTGGTTACTTCGAGATAAACTAATACAATTAAATGAAACGGTCACAGAGCTACCACTTAATCTGGAAGTGAGTCCCATAAGTTTGACCAAGTGGCAGCTATTTCTGCAGATTGATCAGTCTTTTCAGATTCATCGTAGTTATGGAAGCATGCTTGAAGGAGAGGCTGATGAACTGAAGGTATATACTATGTTCTATTCTTTTCTTTAAAATTTGGTCCATTAAATTTCTGGCTATTCTTCCTGTGTGGCATCATACTTTATTTCTTGTCCTGCTCCTAGATGCCTGTGGCACCTAATCTGCTTGTCAAGTGGACCAGGTTGTTTTTGGGAAACCCATAATCTGGTTCTCGCTACGTTTATGTCATTGCTAATGACAAATATGCAGAGTTATATGTATATACATTTTTTTTTTGGGGGGTTGTTCTGCTTTATATGATTTTTGGTTAATTACAATGTATTCAGAGAGTATTCTTGGAAGGTAATCCTTACCTCCTGGCTATAACAATGGTGGTCTCCCTACTTCATTCAGTGTTCGACTTCTTGGCTTTCAAGAATGGTGAGTTGTTATCTTATTACCTTGAGGAGATCAAACTTTATTTTTAATCCTCGTGTTGGAGTCGCATGCAGTAGCTAACCAGTATAATAATGACGTGACAGATATACAATTCTGGAACAAAAACAAGTCCATGGAAGGACTGTCTGCAAAATCTGTTATTGTGAGCTTCATAAGTCAACTCATTGTGTTCCTCTATCTGCTTGACAATGATACATCTTGGATGATTCTTGCAAGTTCCGGAATAGGCTGCTGCATTGAGTTTTGGAAAATTGGGAAAGCCATGCACATTGAGGTATCAGATAAAGATTTACTACTATCATCTTATCTCTCTGTCTTTTGATTATTAGTATTCTGCTTTTTTATGCTAAAAATGGCCACTTCTTGACATTTGAGTCGTCGTGCACATATATACGAGTCTCTCCGAGTTAGAAAATTTTATGTTGTATCTTTTTTCTATGCATCTGTGTGTGTGTGTGTGTGTGTGTGTGTGTGTGTGTTTATGAGTGCAATCATGCATTTAGCATAGATACAGCTCGTCATGTACATGCACAATGTTTGTGTGAGGCTATTATTGTATTATACTTTTTTTATGCATCTAAGTTTGCCAGGTTTTCACATGTGGCACATCACTTTCTTGTTATGCGAAGCTCTGCATGTTTGACACTAGCTAATACACGATGAATACAAAAAATCTATCAAATTTGATTTTATGTGGAAGATTGGTGTATATTCTTATTGTCTTTCCGCATGTGCAGATTGATAGAACTGGGCAGATCCCTATGTTGAGGTTCCGAGACCGTGAATCGTATGCTGGTAATAAGACAAAGGAATACGATGACATTGCGATGAAGTATTTGTCCTATTTGCTCTTTTTCCTTGTTGCCTGCTCCGCTGTTTACTCGCTCAAGTATGAGCGGCACAAGAGTTGGTATTCTTGGATACTCTCCTCTCTCACAAGTTGTGTATATATGTTTGGTAGGTTCTCTCTCTCTCTACCTCCCCCTCTGCCTTGTTATTTTTATGAACTTGTTCCAACAACTTGAAAAACCTTGTTTATAAAAATGCATCTTGAGTTACTGGAACCCTGTTCAAACCAAGAATTCTTTCGCAATCCCCATCTCTGTTGTGGCTATAAATTGAAACGGATCACTAACTAGCTCAATTTGTGGTTAAAAAAACGTTTCTTCTAAGATCTAAATCTAAAAGCTGTCACCTGAGAATTTCACTGTTACTGGGTTTCATGGTTGCAGCTTTGACAATTTTTTGATGCGCATGGTTTCCGCAGGCTTCATCATGATGTGCCCCCAACTGTTTATAAACTATAAACTCAAGTCTGTGGCTCATCTTCCCTGGAGGCAGATGACGTACAAGTTCCTCAACACGATCATAGACGATCTATTTGCTTTCGTCATAAAAATGCCAACACTGCATCGCCTTTCAGTCTTCCGTGATGGTGAGAAAGTTATCTCAGTTAGTTAAAATATTTCACACAATAAATAGCTGTCAACTCCACATGGACTATTAAGTTTACTTACGTTTTTTTTTTTTTTTTTTTGGGGGGGGGGGGGGGGTATCTTTTCTCCTTGCATGCAGATCTTATCTTTCTCATATTGTTATACCAAAGGTGGATCTACCCAGTGGACAAGAAACGTGTAAACGAATTTGGTTTTGGAGGTGAGGATGATCAGCTCACCAACCGGGCAGATGCACCGGCCACTAAGGAAGACGAGAAGAAAACCAACTAGGGGATCTGATTTTTACATTTGGGATCTTCTTCAAACTTTTTTAACAAGCATAATGTTAAAACGTAGTTAGGGTCAAAAATTATTTCTCCTCTCGCTTTGTTCTAAGAAGACGAATGATGCCTTGGATAGATGATTGCTCCACGCTTTGTGCTTCATCTTGTCATGGTAGGTTTTTAAATCATATATTTTGGCCGGCTAGGTGGTGGATGCGATCCATAAAGACGGTTTATCTTTTTGTTTTTTGTATTTTGTATTTTGTTTTTTTATATTTTATATATCAGTTTTTGCTGGCTGCTGCTATTTCATTATACCGCATTTTCATAGTCGAGTCTTTTCTTCCATTGTTTTCTAATCAACATGCCAGAACACTACAATAACAATTATATTTTCTGCAGTGTGTTTGAGAGAAATAGCATCTCTTCGTTTTCTTTTTGGTTATACAAAAAATAACAAAATAACCTCAAAAATAAGAATCATCTTTCTTTCTATTCCCGGTCGCTGCCTCTGGGTTATCCGCAGAACACGCGATGATTGCAAGTCTGGCAAATGCGTGAGACTTAGGCAGGTCATAGCGATCAGACTCGGCCTAGTCTAGTGGCTGAACTCGGAAGCACACGAGCACTGAGCCTTGAGCACACATTGGCCCATAGCCAGTTGCAAAGAAGCACCACCAAAAACAACTTACAAGCTCAAAACCGACGGTCGGGGCCAAGTTTCAATGGCGTAAAAGCAAAAAGTACAAAATACCACCTGCCTAATTAACAGCAAGCAACTAAGTATAAAACAACGACAGGATTTCAGCAATTCCAACATTGTTTTGGTTTGTTTTGTAACCATTAAAAACCAACAGTTAAAAAAGGATGGGTAAAATATACGAGCAAAAAGGCCCCGCTCATCTCTGGTGTAGTGTATAATTCAATCAAAGTCTCTAAAGCATATCATGATGAGCCGCAGCAGCGAACCCATTTTAAAACTGTTGTTCCGTTTGATACCCACCCATGTAACCATATTAGTATCTTAAAAAAGGGCAAATATAAAAACGAAAGCATGTCTCTTTTTTCTTTTTTCTTTTTTTCCTAACTGTCAGCAGCGTTCTTGGAGGACGGACTTGGAGAGTATTTGTCCATTAGCCTGGTTAACTCCGCATTGAACTGCTTCTCCAGCTCTACCTGTCGTTCCCAAAATTCCCTCTTCGCAGCATTCATCTCCTCTTGATGAGCTTTTATAAGTGCCTCCCTCTCCTCCACATACTCTTCCATTTCTTTCTCTTGAAGCTCGATGAACCTTGAAATGTTCTCCACACTACAGCCAAATAAACAAAAGTTCTCTAGTGTTCAAATTTGAAATGCACAACTCTATATATCTATATATATATATATATATATCTATCTTTTCCTCTTCTCAAGTACAAGGAGAATGTAGATAGTTACCTCACGCGAATCTCCTCAGCATTTGAAGTATTAGCAGCATTCGACTGCTTCACCTTTTCACGTTCTTCCTGTTGAACCCTCTCAAAATTTTCTTCCTTCTCATCCCTTGATTCATAAATTATATTTAGCCGTTCGTTGATGAACTGCTCTTGCAAGTACATCTATTTATGTATACAAGAAAAATGGATATGAGCCAAAGTGAAAAAAAAATTAATAATAATAATAATAAGAAATAAAAAATAAGAAATGACACAAAAAGTTCAGGAGCCACAAGGAGAACAGAAAAGCAAACCAAAAAAAAAAAAAAAAAAACCTATAGCTTCAACAAAATTATATTAAAAAAAACAAAAAACAAAAAACAAAAAAACAGGAGAACGTGAACACGAGAAATCCTTATTATCCCATTCGCAAGTAAAACAAATAAACTAAAGAATAAGCTCAACACTCACTATGACCCAATGGAAAATACCTATCCCAGTTCTTAAAAGGGCAAGTGTGACTTGCAACTCGTACAACCCAGAGGAACACTCGGACAGCCTTCTCTCTCTCACATTCATACGTATGTTCGTATATAAACAGATTTAAATTAGAACACAATAAGCAAACAAAAATACTACAATCAAGCATTTACTCAATGCCTATACCAGCATACAAAAGCAGAATCTATGCTACTTAAAAAGAGTAAAACTCATTAGCTACATCAGCAATCAATATATTACCTCCTCTTTGTTCTCTTCATGTTGCATCTTGGTCCTGAGTCTTACAATACGATTTTCCTTCATTGTCTGGCGCAGCTTCTGAGAAACTATATCTAAAGATTCTTCAAGAGCTTTAGCGTGCATATCTTTTTTAATGAGTTTGTCCTTGTACCAGCCAAGCTGCTGGTTATCCTCAGTCATTTGCCTAATTTGGCTTGTGACCATCTCGTGGTGTGATCTCAAATCATATTTCAGCTTTGACTTGCCTAACCAATTAAAAACATGTTAAAAAAAAAAAATTTGCAGATTATATTAGATAGGTGGCTGATTTACAGAGAAGAAGTTCAATTCAACTAAGGTATGGTATCTCTTTAATAGATCTAAAGAGAAACCCATGCTATTGATATCCCATGATAATAACAAAAACCAACCCACAGAGAAAGCAAGAGAGAGAGACCTTGGGAATGCTGGTTGAACACATCCAGGTCTTCTTTAACTGTCAAGAAACCATAGAGCAGACGCTTCCCACCCTCATAATGTGTCCCACGGCGATTCCTAATCCTCCAAGCATTCCTGTCTCTACCTTGATCCACAAAATGCTTATGAAGACGTTCAGCCTCATGGTAACCCCGCGCTGACGCCTCAAAGATCAACACACTCATCCCACGGTGCCCGTGTGGACCATAAGAATGTCGAGCCTTCATAGGATGATAAGTGATAAAGTATTCAAGAAGTTCTTGGTTTCCCATACCAATCCACTGGAAATATATACATACATACACAATAACAAGTAGGCCACTATAAAATTAGTAGGGAAAAATAAGTGACAATATTGATAATTATTGTGTATGAAGCATGAACATAATGGCAATTGAAAATAAAGTGACACTCAACTAACAGGAATTACCTTCTCGTTTTCATCTGTTTCCAGCTGTGTGTTCATTATCATAACCATCGGAGGCCACACTATCTCATAATCCTTTTCGTCATCTTTGACTCCTTTCCATCTTCCAAATGCTTCGCCGGGTGGTACCACTGAAGTGCCTTTTCTCTTCAACTCCTCTTCCAAAAGTTCTGCAAGTTTCCGGTGGACCTTCATCCTATCCCCGCCTTTTGTTTTGGCATGGGTCAGCAGTGGCTGCATGCCCCGATACCAGTCAATGGCACCAGGACCACCTTGGCAGGCTGGACAGTGCCACTGCCTCTCCGGATTAGTAACCTCATTTATTTGCAATTCATCAATGATCTTGAAGAATTTCACAAACCATTTACTCTTCTTGAGAGTACCATGGCTCTTTTCACTCGAATCGGAATCAAATTCATCACTTAACAGCTCGTCAGCGTCGTCATCATCGTCATCATCAACATCATCCAAGGCATCAGAGTCATCGTCCTCTACTACATTTTCTTTTCCTGCAGTATTCTCCATAGTCTTAGGCTGTTGCGCCCCCGGCCTAGATGACCAGTTCCATCCATGCTCCAGTGGAGGACGAATCACAGGCTGTGCAGAGGCAGCCTTATAACCATTGTCAAAACCAGTTGGTGCTTGGGGCCTTATGTTTCCTCTGCCGGCAGATCTTCTGGGATCAACGGCAGCTTTAGTTGACCAGGAATTGCCAAGACCGTCGTTGTTACGAGCACCTACTGTTTTCTGAGACGCATCTGAGTAGCCCCATGTTGTTTTATTAGTAGAATTTTGAGGAATCCATTGTTGTTTTGCAGCAGTGTTTCCGGCTTTGTTCTTGGACTTCCTAGAAATTACCTCCCACTCACCGTCATCCTGTGCAGCTGATTGCAGACTAACGTCTGCCACACCATGGCTTAACTGCTCAACGGTCGGGTCAGCAGCAGCTACATTTTTACCCTTGGAGGACGAGGACGAAGACGATGACGATGACGACCCATTCGCAGCTGTACCAGAGGCGAAAGCTTTTCCACCTCCCCTCCTCGAACTCATCTTCCCAAACCAACAAACAATCCCTTTCCAGATGGATCTAATTCAAACACCATTTTTGTCATTTTTTTTTCCCAACCCAAAAAAAAACCCACATTTTCATATCACAGAATATGCAACAACAACATGGAAAATATCACTATACAACTCCAATTTGTATGCGTAGATAATACCAATAATTTCAAACATAAAAGAGGAAAAAAAAAAAAAAAAGGATTTGTAACAACTATTCTTTTTTTTTTTTTTTTTTTTTTAAGAAAACGCATTTATTCGCTTCATTATTATTATTATTATTATTTTAATTCAAGAAACACAAGTACAAGGAGCTGGCTCTTTTATTATTATTATTTATTTAAATCAGAACTTGGATTTGAACCAAACAACAAAGAATCCTTCCCTTTTTAACACATTTCGTCGCAGAAAATATTAATTGAAACAAAAGATAATCATAAACCCCAATATAAGGGGGCAAAGCAAGAGGATCAAAAAAATCTACCTCCCAGAAAAATTATGTGTTATATGTGTGTATATATATATAAGCACTATATCACCCGCATGGAATGACGTAGAAATACAAACAAATACTTGAGAAATGAAGCTCAAAATACAACGCGCATTCACATCACAAAAAAATAATTAAAAAGAGAGAGAGAGAGAGAGAGAAGAAGAAGAAGAAGAAGAAGCAGAAAGCCCTAAAATTGCGGAGAGAGAAGAAAGAACGATTGAAGAGAGTAGTAATTCAAATACAAACACGAAGCAAAAAAATTAAGAATTTATTTACGATTTTACCTCCGCCGATGATGGAGATGAAGTGCAGAAGAGAGAGAGAGAGAGAGAGAGAGAGAGAGAGAGGACTGAGAGAGAAGAGTGATGAGATATGTGCGAGTGAGAGAATGAAAAACACCAAAAAGTGAGAAATGGGGGCGTCTAAAACACGGTGTGCGAAGACACTTCCCTTTTATACTTCGGACTCCAATTCTTTCTCAATTCCCATTTTTCTCCTTGTCTTTTCCTTTTCCCCTTTTTTCTTTCTTAATTTATTTATTTTTTAATTTTCACTATTGATTCTTGTCGTTTTTTCCGAGCAACAAATTTTATTAAAATATTTTTACACTACAATGCAATGCAATGCTCACGACCTATTTTTGGGGAAAGTTTTAACACGTATGTCATTTTTATCCACCAGTATCAGGTATCTCTATTGAAGACAAATATAGTGTATGTATATAATTTGAATTTTTATTAAGTTTTTTTTTTATGAATTTAGTTTATAGATTTTTGAAATTTGGATTTATTTTTAAGATTTCAGTTTTATCTTCTATTATATCTGTGAATATGTTGTTAAATTTTATATTAACTTTAATAAAATTTATTTTGAGTTTTTTTTTTTAATTCTTAATAATAAATGAGTAGGATACGAATATAACACTCCCAATGAGGATTCCCCCACTCACATTAAATTAGGTGGGTATAGGGGTGGGGGTGGGTACCCCACCCCATTGTCATCCCTAAGTTTTAGAGATATGTTTTTATATTAGAGGAAAAAAGTAAAATTTTAAAATATGTTCAAAGTAAAAAAGTTTTAAAATGTGCTTTTGACGGAAAAAAAAATATATTTTAGTGAAAAAATTATAAAATTTGAAAATATGTTCAAAAAATAAATATTAAAATGGAACTTGTTTCACTGTCAAAATTCTCTTCAACATCATTTTGAAACACTCAAATGTATCCCAATGTTGTCATCCATATGCATTTTCCTGTGGAATACATATATTACTTTTAAATCAAATACATGAGCTATGGGTGAGTACCCGAGTTTTTCACGGTTATCTATCAAAACAAAACAAAAATATATATATATATACACACACACACACACACACATATAAATATGTATTTCTCGAATTATATGAGTGTGAGTAACCCATTTTTATTCAATATTATAAAATATTTTAACTAAATAACCATAATAAATCACATCAATTTTATATGATATAATACGACGTGATCGTGCTGTTTATGCCTTAAACCTTCATATAATTTGACAATCAAAATAATTCGATCAAGTTATTAAAAGAAATAATCAAGTTTATTTTTTTTTCTTTTCAGGTTTTTTTCCCTTTTTCAAGGATCATTTAATTAAAAATATAAGTTAAAAAAAAAAAAAGAATTTGAGCATGGAACAACACATTTATAAAGAGTTCAGGAACTATTATAACAATTTATCCAAATAAGTTTTAAAAACTGAAATTTAGGGTGGGTGCGTGGGTGGGTGGTTTTGATAGTTTTGGCCACCCAATTAAGGGAAATGGCCAATGACCGTTTTTTATTGTCAATGAATTTGGAGGAGAGTGCCTCGGACAAGGGTAAAAAGAGAATGGAATATCTTTTATTTTTTTTCGTCAGAAAAATTGCATATATGGTGGCTTTCCTTTGCTTCGTCGTCGAATTTCTTCCTCGTAGATCGTGAAAGGGAGGTCGCAATGCTGGATCTGAGGCTAGTGTCTGTTGTCGATGAGTATGGTGGCATGAGAAGTGGAATTGGCGTCGAAAACTCGCAGAAGCCCACACGAGCAAAGATTGTGGCCACATGAGGTACGTGAGATAAGATTTATTTGGTACCTTTTATGTCATCGTCAATCATGGAGGTTGATTTACTGTGATTAATTTGCTAATAGTGATCAACCATTTTATAAAAATTTGTTAATCATTTTAAGGAAAAAAAAAAAAAAACCTAATGTGTATATCTTGATCAGTCAATTCTAATTTTAACCAAACACTTGGCCACGCTCTCTCCTCCTCTTTCTCTATCTCCTCCCTCTGCTCGTTTCTCTTTTCCTCGTCGTCAATCTGCCTTGGTCTGTGAAATCCGGTGTCGGTGGGATGACTTCAAATCACGACTCGCCGTGAAAATCTTGTGGTGGTTGGTTGTTGTTTGTTCGCTAGCAGTTGCTGAGGACGCCCGATTGTGAAATTGTTAGGCAGTTGAACTCAACCTGGCGCCACCTTCTAGACCAACTCGCGACGGTGACAGTGACTGTCGAGAGGAGTCGCGAGCTTTGATGGCTGGTTTGTCTTCTCCGGCGATGGTGATTTCATTGCCATTATTGCAGATCTACGACGAAGACAAAAATAAGCGAATGGGAGAAAGAGAAAATCGAGAATGGGGGGACTATCGCTCGTAGGGGAGTGAGAGAGAGTTGCATTTTTTGTTTTTTGTTTTTTGTTTTTTTCTTAATGATAAATCATTGGTTAACTTATGATCAATTAGTGATTGATTAAGAAAATTGGTGATTAAATACAAAATTGATGATATATCGTGGTCAATCAATAATATATTGATAGTCAATTAGTGATTTACCTGGAGTTAATCAATGATTAACTAAATATGATCAATCAGTGATTAACTAATTACAAAATTGGTTAACCATTAAAAAAAAAAAAAGGTCTTTTAATTAATTTTTAAAAACTTGAGCTATTTGTTAAAAAACTTCTTCAAAAAAAGGTTATTTGCCTCTATATCCCCCAAAAAAAAAAAAAAAAAAAAAGGAAATTTCCTAAGTTACTTGTTAAAAGAACGTTTGAAAAAGGCCATTTAACAATAAATACTTAAAAAAAAAAAAAAAGAATAAGCCATGTAACCGTTTTTTTTAATTAACTTAAAAAAATAAGGGTAAAATGTTAATTCCGTCATCTAAACTTATATTCAAAAATTAAAATTAGCAAAATAAATTTTTTTCTTCATTTTAATATAGGAACAATCACGGTCTTTCCTGATTGTTTGTGATCATTTTGGTAATAAAAGTTTTGGGATAACTTTTAAGAAAGTAGTTGAGTCATTTTGTTAATTGACTCTCTTATAAGTATGCGAATTTTGATCACTGTTTTTATCATAGATTTATTAAAATATTATCACAATAATCATTTTTGGTAATATTTAGACGGAATTCGTATGTAATTTGATCAAAAAATTATGTTAATTAATAGATTCTATTAAAAAATTAACGGAAAAATATATTGTAACAATGTTTTTAATAATTTAGAGAGAAAAGAATGATGATCAATGTTTATAAATTTAAAAATTTAGGACTAATTTAACAATTTAAAAATAATTATGAAAATTCACAAATAATAGTGTTAAATTGGTTAAGTTATTTCTTACATAATGATAATAATAACAATAATTAAAGTTTTTTTTTTTATTGCATAATGATAATAATAACAATAATAATAATAAACCAGTGAAGCCATAATCATGAAGTTTCTGGGAAGACGCAGCCGAGGATTCAGGATAAGTCTTTAACGATACAATTTAATTTTTAATTAAATTATATTTTTTAATCTCAATTTTTATTTTTTTAAAAAAATTAATAAAATTTATAATTAATTTTTAAAAAATCAACAAACTCTAATTTAAAAATTTCATATCTAACAAGTGAATCAAACGCAAACTAAGATATTAATTAATTTATTATTCTAAAATAAAATCATATTAGTTTTTTTTCCCCTTAAATTTTAGTTTTTTTTTTTTGACTAAAGAATCATATTAGTTTTTTTCGGTGGATAAATTATCTAAAGTGGCACTATCGTTTCTAGGTTTTCAGCCACACAGACAAGAATCTCTTTCTTTAGATATGACAATGATACATGTTATTTATATTAATTTCTCTCAATCGGTCATTCAGATCTACTCTGTCATCACTAAATCATGCTTAATAACTAAAGCTGAAATGAGACTTAATGAAAGGTAAATGAGAGTTGAACCTAAATGGAAGAATCATATTAGTTATAACTAATATAATTGTATAAATTATAACTAAGAATCTGATTATTTATAACTTATACAATAGTTGTTTCTATCTTCAAAAAATAATTATTTCTCATAAATTTACGTGAGTCATCTTACTAATAATAATAAAAAATTAAACAGGGTGGATAAATTCCTCTCGTAACAAGTTTTGGGAGTAAATATAACGTATTAGTAATAGAAATAGATTTTTTATATAATATAATTTATTTTATTTTATCTTGGACAAAATAATTAATTAAAAAGTGATTACAATTACATATATAATCTAATAATAATAACATGTATAATTCTATCAAAAAAATATAGAATTTAAATCCTTCTTCCCTTAAGTTTAAAAAAAAAAAAACAATTAATTAAAAGTTTAAATTTAGATGGAGGATTTGAATTTTAAACCATTTATAGACATTAATTACTATTTTTTAATGTCCCAAAAAACTAAAAGAAAGAAATTAATTTATAAAATAAATAAACAATGTTTTTAAGTTAGAAAATAATTAGTCGCGAAACTTTATTAAAATTATATTGTTAGGATAGCTGATAACATCACCCACCCCAAACTCAGACGATCAGGGAAAAAAAAAAAAAAAACCCTAACCCGCCCTTAACGCCTTCGCTCTCTCTCTCTTTCTTAGAAAAACCTTCCAAAGACGACAAAAGAAAACCTTCTTCTTCCTCTCTCACTTTCTCAGATCTCCTTTGTTCTCATCACCACGGGATCTACACCTCACGCGCCGCCGTAGCTGCCGTCGTTGTCATGGTCGTGAACGCGCGTCCTCTCAAGCGGATGAAGAGCCGTGTCACAGCGGATCTCTACGATTTTCTCACCTTTCCATCCGCCGGCGGTGGTGGAGGAGGAGGAGCCTTCAGGGCCAACATACGCACGTTCCTCTCAAAACACGCGATGCTGCCTCCGCCGTCGTCGCTCTTCCCCCACCTGATGACGTGGCAGATCCTCTTCCGCGTCGGCTCCGGCTGCGACGCCGCGGAAGGATCATCCGGAGACGATTCTCTCCTCTCGCCGGCGGTTGTTTGTCTCGACGTCGTGGAGGAGGACGTGGCCAGATCCAGATCTGTCTACTGCGACCAGTGCCGAGTTGTTGGTGAGTTGACTCACTGAATCGTGTCGTCGTTTGATTCTCTATGCTCTCTTCGATCCGAACGATCTAGAAACTGCAACCGATTTCGGGACGTGCTAACCGGTTTTCGCCGGTTGCCGGTGTAGTTCATTTACTTGCTGACTGAGTTTTTGCTCTCCTGTCTCTTGTTTCTCGGGAATTCGTAAATAATATCGCGAGATGAAACTATGGTCTAATCTGATGAATAATAACAAGTAAAAGTAACATTTCGGAAATGAAACGTATATGCACATTTATATCGTAATTGGTAAAATATCGCGAGAAGGGTTTTTTGGGAGGAAAATAGGGGATAATAAGAAGGGGATCTGGGGCCGGGCCCCACACGAGGAGATGGTTGATGGGAAGTCGGTCTGTACAGCGGGACACGTGGCAATCCCTGACATAGTCTTTTAAGCTGTTTGTGTTGCGTGACAGCTTTTCATGTGACCCGCGTTATTTCCCGTTTATTTATTTGTCTGTTTGTTTGATTATTATTTGAAAAAAAAAAAAAAAGAAAGAGAAAATAAATTTGTGTGTGTGTGTGTGTGTGTGTGTGTGTGTGTGTGTGTGTGTCACTTAACGACGGCTAATATCTATGTTATTAGTTTTTCTCTTTGACTTTCTGTGGGCCATTTCACTACAGCATGAGATTATTTATTTATGTATTATTAATCTCAATTATTATCATAAGTAGAGTGGAAGAGAAAACAACTAAATAAGTTTTTCTAATTTCTTCGTTGTGATTAAATATCTTCATTGTTAGAATACATTGTGGTTATTTATTTATTTATTTGTTTAAAATTATGTATAGAAAAAAAGAAAAAAAAAAAAAAGTAGCTTGTTAGAGACTGTTGACGTTGTGAATGGTTTAAAACAGGATGATAGTATATCCTAGGTTGGTTTGGTTGGTTGGTAATATTCAATGGAGGTAAATGCATCCACTAGGTTGTTGTATGATGCCAGTTAGATGTCTTATTTATTTTTTAATTTGCTTTTTTGTTGTGGTTGATATGGAAAAAAGAGGAATATGACCGAATGGAAAATAATGGTGTTTTGTTTGTTTGTTGTTTGTTTAAATGTGTGGGTGGAATACTGGAAATGATGGAATTTGTTAGGATGGAGCGGGCATCCGGTGTGTGGGAAAAGATACCATTTCATAATAAAGGCAGATGGTAATTCCATTGGCGGCTATCACAAACCCTGTATGTGCTGTGGCGATGTACTCCATTTGTCTGAATCCAAGTGAGACCCCTCCCTTCCTGCCGTCATTTTTTTTTAATAAATTTTTTTATAAAAAAAAAAAAAACTCGTTTTTCATTTCTGAACACACACACACACACACACACACACACACACACACACACACACACACATATATATATATATATATAAATAAAGTTGGAATGGAGAAGTAATGGTGATAGCAAAATTGCAGGTGCAAGTCATGCAACCTGGAAACAAGTACAGATGATGTGGAGGATTGGGTGTACAGCCAGTTGGAGAATACAAGTCATCTTCTACATGGTGTCATCCATTCCAATGGCTTTGGCCACCTTCTCCGGGTCAACGGTCGTGAAGGTGGCTCCCCCTTTCTCTCTGGTTCCCTTCTCATGTCCTTTTGGGATCGCCTCTGTCTTCTCCTTTCTGCCAGGTTTCTTTCCTTTCTTTCCTCCTCTTTTTTTTTTTTTTTTTTTTTTGGTCTCACTGTTTGCCCCTTGCCATTCCCAATTCCACCATGCCAATGTATTATCTTTCTTATGCAAAATCCAATTCCACTTTTGTTTTGCTGATTTTCCACACATGCTTGCTTTGCATTTGCATTTGCATTGCAGGAAAGTTAGTGTGATGGATGTTTCGAAGAAGTATGGGTTGGAGTACCGGCTCCTTCATTCCATAACTCGAGGGCATCCCTGGTATGGTCTCTGGGGTTATGAATTTGGTGCCGGCAGCTTCGCTCTCACCCTCGATTCTTATCAAACTGCTGTTCATACCCTCTCTTCCCTCCCTTTGTCCCTCTTTCTCTCCCATCGCCACAACCCCCCCTCTTCCCCTCTCCTCCACCTCATCTCCCATTACCAGTCCTTTTCCGATTCCGAGCTTGTCACTGTCAGGGCCCTCTTTTGTCTTTTGTTGAATTTGCTTCACGTTGCTCGTAAGAACTCCTCTACGGCTGATGGTGCCTCCCCCTTCAACCACCACTCCGGCACCTCCGGACTCTCCTGTTCCTGGACCAGGATTGAAATTGAGCGAGTCCAAGAAGCCATGCTCCGAGTGCTGCGTGCAGTTTCCGGGGTCAACTGGGTCAGTTCTCGCGCTCTCAAGGGTGCTGTCTACAAAGTGGCCCCTCCTGAGCTTCTTGATTATTGCCTCAAGGACCTTGGAGGGAAAACCACGCTTGACGGGATCATTGTTAATGCTAGATTGAATCCTCATACTGGAGCTTTTGAGTACCGGTTAGTATTCATTCTCGTTATTCAGAACTACTGTCTGTAATTTATGCTTTGTTTTCTGTTTCCCCTACTATTTTAGGATGTTAGACTCCACTTAGAAAGCCGGCCTTATTTTGTCGTTTCGGGTAAGAGTTTGCTGGTATAAAGGGGTGATCCAGGGTGCTTTCTTTTCATTTTTCTTCCCCCCATCTTTCCTTTTGGTGGTTCCCTGTCGAAATTTTCATTTTTTAAGCCATCCTTTTACATTTAAAAAAATAAAAACTTAAATTGAAAAAAAAAAAAATATATATATATATATATATATATTGGTTCGGGATTTGTACTCCTGGCCCCAACATTAGAGGCAGGTGTTGAATTATCTTTTAATTTACTCTTCTTGTTTGCCTGCATGGAGATTCACTTCCCCAATCCTGAGGATGTTGAAACTTGTTCGTTCGCATTAGTTGTGTTGTTTCTGTTTTGTGAGCTTGTAATACGAGATGCACTTTCTATTTTTCCAGACTGGAGCTTGGAAGAAGAAACACTGATTGCAGTGAGTCTACTATTTCTAGCGCCAGAGCTGAAGAAAGTCTCCTGCAAGACCTCAAGTGCTTGTACGAATGCATGCTCCACCCCCGAACCATGATTGACTACATACCTCAGCCGACAAGGGATCTTGCAATTAGTTCAGCTGAGAAGCTCCTCGACTGCAAGCAGTTTGTTAAAGATTACGATGCAAAAAAGATGTCAAATAATGACCATTCTCTAACATGCCTCTCATGTCAAGTGGAACTCGTAGATGAGATAGAAGAAATTTCCACAATACCACCGCCAGAACTTGTTATCCTCTCCGCAAACGCTACTATATCTGACCTCAAGCTTGAAGTGTCGAAAGCTTTTCAAGACGTATATCTCATGTTTAAAAGATTTCATGCCGACGAGTTGCTTGACCATGGCGGTGTTGATGAATCCACCCAGGTCAAAAGCTTGTTTGGTTCAACGGGATTTGTTCGGTTGAGAGGGAGATGCCATGTTAAACATGGCCTGAGTAGGTTTAGGATGGAGAGGGGGGTTGAGAGGTGGACGGTGGACTGCAGCTGCGGTGCGAAGGATGACGATGGAGAGAGGATGTTGGCGTGTGATTTATGTAGCGTGTGGCAGCACACTAGATGTTCTGGTATTTCCGACCCTGAGTTGGTACCTGCAAGATTTGTTTGTGGCAAATGCAGAAGTGCCGTCCCAACAGCTAAAACAGGTGCGTTCTGCAAGGATGCGGCAGGGACCAGAGTGGGCAGTAGTACTAGTAGCAGCATTGATAAGGGTTATGCTGCTCCTGATGTTGGGCTGGGAATGTGAAAAGAAAATGGAAATGCATCTTTGATGGGTATGAAAAGTGCCTTTTTTTCCGGTACTGACGGCTCGGCAATAGGCATGTTGGGTATGGAGGACCGATAGAAGATTTTAATGCGCTATAGGTTAGATGGATGCTTTTTGAGTTTTGGGGGAGTAGAATGAGAGTTTTGGTAGCTGGGGGAACTGAATCGACTAACTTTTGTACATAAGAAGCCGCCGGCCTTTGAACAAATGTGTAACCGTTGTACACTTGCCGTTTGTTCTCCGAGACCTCCTTTTATTCCCTCTTTTTGTGTATATAATATTTCTTACTGATGGCATAACTCATTAGCTAAATGTAACAAAAAGAAAAAGAAGAAAACTAACGGGAATGACATTTGTGTAAGGAACTTTTTTTTTATTTTTAAATAAATATTTGAAGAGTTGATCTGTGCATGCCTAAATTCGGACGGGCATGTGGTTCATCCTCCCAAGTCAAAGGTTAACTTTACTATAACTTGCTTTTTTAAAGGTTGTTGAAGTGGCATATCCATAAACCCCCCCTCTAATGATAAGATAACATAAATAATGTTTATTTTACTCATATGTTGGGCTGAAATTTCAACATTCATTGTGTGCTTAATGACTCCTATACACATTGTTGTCCGAATCAAATGTTGTTTGGCTATAAGACAGGACAAAATTGGATGTCCAAGTCTCCCAGACGAAATGAAGAAAATAATAGATTGAGCCATAGTACGATGGACAGTTCTCTCTCTCTCTCTCTCTCTATTCAATCCAAAGTTAATTAGGCGAGGATAAGAAATAAATATAAGAAAAAAGAACCACCAAGGCTAGTTCTTCAATTCGAGTTTTTTGATGCAAGTGCGTTAGATTATTTTCATGCATACTCTGCTTCGTTTTAAAATGTAAATAACTAAGGATTATTGCAGACATTTAGTTACTGTTGTGGGGCCTTTTGGTCACACTGGAAGGTATAAGAAAAGAAAAGAAAAGAAAATAAATGTTTTCTTATGTTCAGGTACAAAGAAAACCCTCTCATGACTACATATAGTTTTCAATGGCTAAAGCTGATAAATACAAAGTTTTAAAATGTTATTTTTGTGCACCATATACTTAAAGAAGTATTTTGAAGCGAAAGGAAGACAGAAAAGAAGCAGAGGAAAGAGAAAGAAATACCTGGAAACCACTAACCGGAGCAATACAAAACCAATAATTGCAAGTAAAATAGAAGACTATTATTAGACTAGAGAGAGCATTATACAACAACAACAACAACAATAATAATAATAATAATAATAATAATATATTTGTACCATTGTCCCCACTTCCACAATGCATCCATCCATTCATCCTAGAAATTTAGAATAATAAAAATAAAATTTGTTACCTACAGCTACAGCACAAGAAGACGTGAATATATACCACTTAAATTCAAAAATAAAAAACAACAATAGTAGCTAGCTTGTTGAATTAGAATAGCACGCGTGACTTCAAAATCCTTGTTTGCACAACAACTTATTGTCCACTTGTTCATGAGCCCACAAAAAATAAAAAATAAAAGTAAGAATGACCGAAAGTAGGTGGACCCTGTCGAATATGGAAGCCAGCTAAATTGCAATTTTGACTTTATTGCCTGGTATACAACATATTTACTTATTAATGTGAATCTCTAGGTTCTTCTTCTTCTTCTTCTTCTTCTTTTTTTTAATACAAATTAATTACCCTGACATGAAGAAGCAAAACTATATTTATTGAGCAAATTATAACACAGCTGATTTCAACAAAAACATATTTTCTGTCCTTAATTAAGTCGTGGTCTAAAGTCGAGACATAAAATATTTTTCATGTCGAAAGTCAAATCCATTATTTGTAATATATCACCATGATCACTTTTGATTAATGAATGATTATTAACTATATATATGTGTGTGTGTGTGTATATATATATGCAGCTAATCAATTTGTGAATTGAATTTTACGTGTCAACTAACTACATGCAAATCAACATGCATTAATAAATAATAATTTAATTAAGTATTTAACTATAGCCAAGGTTGATTTTCGTTTGCGACCACTAGGGCACTGGATTAGGTAGAAAGGAAAATGATAAACCCCACTGTCTTCCACTTTCTTCTTCTTCTTCTTTTCTTGATTTTATCTTGTCATTGTGGGCGACATTATTTGTTTTTGGCATAATGGTTTTTGAATAAATAATAAATAGATAGAGCAATAATAAGTGCATGTACCTAAATCCAATGTTGTGGGTTAGGTAACTCTATATATACCACCATCTCAAGCCATCATCTCCAGAGCATCAGGTGATCAAACGGGTTGATTATACATACACACACACACATATATCATCCAAATTAATTAAAATTCGCTGCTTGTTTGTAAGTCTCTCTCTCTCTATATATACCGTTAGTTTCATTTACTATGATAAATATACTAAAGTATATAGCTAGCTAGTTAGTGTGTACAAAACAAAATATATACATGATATATATATATATAATTAAAGAGATACATATATTATTATATATAAATAGGTGGGAAAATGGTGGTGAGATTAATAGCGAGTGTGATATTAGTAATGGAAATTATAGCGACGATGAGTAGTAGGAGTAGTGGATATAATAATAATATTAATAATAGATTTGGATTTGGAGTGGGAGTGGCGGATGGACTGAGTATGAACTACTACACGTTAAGTTGCCCGATGGCCGAGTTCATCGTCAAGAACACCGTCAACTCTGCTCTTCAAGCCGATCCCACGCTCGCCGCTGCCCTTGTCCGAATGCATTTCCACGACTGTTTCATCCAGGTCTCTTTTTTTTTTTTTTTTTTTTTTTCTTTTTATATATAATTTATATTTCTATTTCTGTTAATTCATGTAAAGTATATGTGATCATCATATTCATGATATATATATATGATATGATATGATATGGTATGATGATAAGATTAATTTGTAGGGATGTGATGGTTCGATCCTGATAGACTCGACCAAGGACAACACAGCAGAGAAGGACTCTCCTGCAAATCTGAGCCTTCGTGGCTACGAAATCATAGATGATGCCAAAGACCAGCTCGAGCAACAATGTCCCGGCGTCGTCTCTTGCGCTGATATTCTCGCCATGGCTGCCCGTGATGCTGTTTTCTTTGTCCGTTTCTATTTCTTTAATTTTACTCTGCTAGTTAATCGCATATATTATTATTATTATTATTATTATTGTCTTCAATATTTTTAATTTATAAAATGTATTATATATATAAATATATAAATAAATGGGGGTGCAGGCAGGAGGGCCAATATACGACGTAGCAAAAGGAAGAAAAGACGGAAGGAGGTCTAAAATAGAGGACACTATCAATCTCCCTTTCCCTACCTTCAATGCCTCTCAACTCATCTCCATGTTTGCCCAGCATGGCTTCTCTGCCCAGGAGATGGTCGCTCTCTCTGGTACTACATGTACTCCTTTATTTATTTATTTATTTATTTTTTTCGGAGTTAGAGTTAGAGAGTTAGGTATGAAATTATTGTTACTAAATAACTAAATATATATATATATATATAAAAAAAAAAAAAAAAAACAGGAGCGCACACACTAGGAGTAGCGCGGTGCTCGTCGTTCAAGAATCGAGTAGCAGCAGACCCGGATGTGGACTCAAACTTTGCAAAGACAATGGCGAAGACATGCAGCGCTGGGGACAATGCGGAGCAGACGTTTGACGCCACCAGAAATGATTTCGACAACCTCTACTTCAATGCTCTCCAGAGGAAGGCCGGCCTTCTCACCTCCGACCAAACCCTTTTCTCGTCACCCAGGACCCGAGCCACCGTCAACGCCTACGCACTCAACCAGGCCATGTTCTTCTTCGACTTCCTGCAGGCCTTTCGTAAGATGGGCTCCCTCGACCTCAAAGATTCCTCCACTGGCGAAGTGCGTGCCAACTGCCGTTCCATTAACTGAACTCTATATATATATATATATATCTATTTTTCCCTTTCCCTTTACCCTTTTTCCTTTCTCCTTTACCATGTATCTTTTAAATACCCTTCTTCTTCATCTCATAATCAATAGTATTACATTATATATATATATATATATATAATTCTTATAATTATGATATTATACTGTCTATTATTTCCAGAATATTGATGTTCCCGGCTTGTACACAGTACTATATGTACGGATCCACTAATAATGTCCAGTCCATATACACATACGTTATCGGTATATATAAATAAATATGTGTATATGCTTGTGTGATCATTGTAACAACTTCAAAATTTCTACTAATATCCAAGCACGTTTACATATATTCATATGTTATATATGTAAAACTATCTATTAATTCTCATACGATCCGTTTACCTCGATATCGCCTATATTATTAATGTACATTTTCAGTTTCCATATATGCATATTGGATGATGGAATACTCGAGTTTTCAACTTGTTTATCATCATATTTGGACTTGTTTACCAAATCATAAAAAATAAAAATAAAAAATGTAATTGAAAGATAATGAAATTAGAATGTAAAGTAATGGAAAAGAAGATATCATTAATTTCATTTTCAATGTTTCTTTGTCTATTTGATGTTATAAATGGAAACAATCTTATTTTCTTTTTAGTGTTTACTTATTTTAGTAATATCAATTTTATCGATGTAATTATTAAAATGTTTTTTTACACGATGACACAATTATTAGCAAATGAAATATTGTTATGAAAAGACCAAATTGCAACTATCTTAAAAGTTTAAGATAATTTTAGCTTAAACAAAAAAAAAAAAAAAAAACAGAGGGATCAAAACATCACCAACACAAGAGTTTGGTGACCGATCCAATAATTTACTCTAAAAAGAATTGGGATTGGGGGACATGAGAAATCCAAGAGCCCAAACGTGTAACATTGGCCTGCATCTTAATTGGATCGATGGTATGACTATGAGTATTTTTCTCTGAGAAAAGGTCACAAATGCCACTCTTTTCAAAATATTTTGATATTATTGTCATTGTTTTGGATATTTTTTCTTTGCCGCTCAAGAATACTGGTCAAAGGTTAACCTAATTTGTTTTACTCAAAATTTTCCCTATTGATAAAAAAAAAAAAAAAAAAAAAACTACTAAGATATTACATAAATTTTACTAGATGTGTCATCTGAACCAACAGCGTTGGTCACTCATGCTCATCACCAGAATATTCAAATATAATGTTTATGATGATCTATAGGAAGAGTTTTTGGTTTTTGGTTTTTTTTAATATAGATGACCGGATGTATCTGGCTCCAATGACTGGTTGCCAACATTGATTATCAGAATTTTTTAGTAGAATATTATAAATAATCTACTATAATATTTCTTTTATTTTCAATACAGTTCAAAGAACGTTTCTAAGTATGAGTCATCGGTGTTTGTTATTAGAATATTTTAATAAAATGTTTTTTTTTTATTATCTATCAAAATATATATATTTTAAACAGATCATTGGACGTCTCTGATTGCAGTCGTTGGCGTCCATTATCGGAGTATTATGGTAAAATATATATTTTTTAATTTATTAGAATATTTTTTTTAATATGGATTGTCGTACATCTTTAGTTCTTGTCACCGAAGAATTCTTGTAGAATATTCTAAAAAGGAATTAGGATAGGTGGACGTTAGAAGTCCAAAAGCCCAAAGCTGAAACATTGGGCCTGCATCTTGATTGGATAGTATGATTGTGAGTATTTTTCTATTGTTAAAACAAAATTGTAACAAATTAAAATTTATAGTATGTTTTTTAAAATATAATTAAATTATAGCATATATTGTTAATAAATTCTTAGATTTCCTTAGATATTTTAAAAAATTTCAGATTTACAATTCATTTTTTATAACAAATTTTATGCAGATAAGAAAGATGAGGAATTTTTTTAGTATTACATAATCATAAATTGATCATATTATTTATTATTATATTTAAAATTTTATGTTATATTATTCTTTTTAAAAATATTATTTTATTCTTTCTTCCTTTTTAGTGGAATGGAATTTTTTATTTTTATTTTTTTTTGCTTCTTTTATTTGTATGGCTAGTAATTGGAATGGAAGTTAGAAATAGGAAATTTGTCGCTGTCCCTTAAAAAAAAATAAAAAAAAAATGGGGGAAAAATAAAATCAGAACTAGAGAATAAAAAGAAAAAGAAAAGGAAAAGGAAAATATTAGAGAAAAAGGAGTGAATTGATAAAATGACTTATATTCACCTTCTTTTATTTGTAAAAAGCAAAGCAGAGCAGAAGAGAAACTGAAGAGCAATGGGGGAGAAAGTCGAATGAGATATCCAGTTAGGAAAGAAGACAGACTGACTGACAGAGAGAGAGAGAGAAAGACAGAAGAAGAAGAAGAAGAAGAAGAAGAAGAAGAATAATAATAATATTAATAAAAATGGAGAAGATGAATAGTGCAGTGGAGAGAATGAAGATGCTCGTCGGAATGGAGGTTGATGAAGAAAATCCTCCTCCTCCTCCTTCCGATTCCGATTCTTTCATCGACGACTTCACTCGCAATTGCACTTTGTCCACTAAGCAGGTCTTCCTTCTTTTTTCACTTCTTTCTTTCTTTCTTTCTTTCTTATTCACTTCTCCACTTCAATTTCCCATTTCTATTTCACTTTAATTCCACTAACATACATCTTAGAATTGTAGATCTGCTCAATTTAATCCCTAATTTCGTGCCTAATTTCATCTATTTATATCTCTCTCTTTGAAATTTAATTAAAAAAAAAAAAACAAAAAACAAAACAACAGAGGTTTTACGGATTCGCCATATGTTTGGCTGCTGGATTGACGTGCACTCTCCTGGTAAGGCTATAGCTTTATCTTAAGCTCAAGCTCAAGCTTTAGCTTTTTTCGATAATGAATTAGAGAATTAATTTGGGATTGAGATGAAATTAAAAAATATATATATATAAATATATAAAAAGAAAAACAAATTTATTTATTTATTTATTTTGATTGTTCTTTGTTGCAACAGTCAATGCTCGTGTTCTTCAATCCTATAAAGTTCGGAATAACATTCACTCTTGGCAATTTGCTTGCTCTCGGAAGGTTTGGTTTTGCTTTCTGTACCTCCTATTTCATTATTCAAGTTTGCATTTTTATATTTTCTGTCAATAAAAAAAAAAAAAAAAAAAAAAAAACACCTAGGTGCTTCTTTCTTTAGGGCCTGTTTGGTGCACAAGTTCAGTTTGAGTTGAGTTGAAATTTTTAAGTTTGAATAGTAATTTTTGTTGACTTTTTCAGAAAAGACAAAATTTTTTTTCAGAAAAGACAAAAAACATGATGAAAAAAGTACACTTTAGTTTAAACTGAGTGTGTATGCCAAATTAATGTTCTTTTATTTTGGTTGTTTGATTGGCAATTGGCAGCACGGCATTCCTAATAGGCCCAAAACGGCAGGTGACGATGATGCTTGACCCCGTTCGCATCTACGCAACCGCCATATACCTCGCCAGTATCATTATTGCCTTGTTCTCTGCTCTCTATGTAATTTTCTATTTGTCTCATTTATCTCATTTTCTAATTGTCTCAGTGTCTCATTTTCTAATCGTCTCATTGTCTCATTGTCCCATTATCTCTTTGTCCATGTCTGTCTCCCGCAATTCATATCTTCATTTGCCTTTGTTTCTCATCTCTTTCTTTCTTTCTTTCCTTTCTACTTTCTACTTCTACTTACGTCTTTGGATCTTCATTTCTTTCTTTTATCATCATCTCTTTCTCCATTTGCGGGATCGACTGGTGCAGGTTCATAACAAGTTTTTGACGCTCTTAGCCATTATCTTAGAGTTTGGCGCTTTGATCTGGTAAAAATCATGTTTCCATCTTTTTATTTCTCTTTTACTTCATTATGAATTTGTGTATTTTGTTATACGAAACATACAAATCCCCATAACTATATATATATATATATATAATCTGGTAACTCACTCAAACAGGTATAGCTTGAGCTACATCCCTTTTGCAAGATCCATGGCATCTAAGGTCGTGCTAGCGTGCTTTGACACTGATTTCTAGCCTCGTTAAAACACCACCCATCTCAAACTCCCAACTGCTTCAACCGCCGTCCTCCATGACCATGATTGATATCATTTGTTCGTTAAATTATACATAATTGTCAATTTTCTGTTTGTCTTTGGAAGCGAGGAGGAGACGGACATCACAGAGTCTTATCAAAAGGTTGCAAACTTATTGAGAGATTGAGATATATTGGATATCCATCTGCTTCGATACTTTGGTAGAGAGGAGAGAATCATTTTCTTTTTCTTTCTTTTTTTTCCCCTTTCTTTCTGTTCCCTTTGTCCAATTTTCGCAGATACTTGTTATCCTGGTTCCGACTCTGAGATATGTTTAGTCTTCTTCTTCTTCTTCTTCAGTCTGTCTTTTCGTTTATAAAACCCGGATGAAGTGATTGGTTGGAATGGATGGTTTTAAGAGCAATGTTCGAGCTGTATTGTGTGGATCAAAGTCTTCCTATGCTTTTTTTTGTCAAGACATATTATTAATATTAATATGAATGAAGCTGCTAGTCTCGTATTTCTGGAGTTTTGCACTGCAAAACAACCGTACTAGTACAATACTTGCATCTTCCCCCACATCGCAGTTACTACTTATTACAAACTTACAGTGTAGGTGTAGCACTTTCTTTTGCTTTGGGACCGACTTACTTTCTTCCTGGTTTTTAGTTTTAATCTCCCATGTTTCTCTTCCCTTTTGGCTAGTTTTAAAGTAACAAGATTCGTGGGTTTTTTTTTTCTTTTCATTCTCATATTTTTCCCCTTGATGATGATCAATCTCTCCTGTTTTCTCTTTTAACATGTGTTTGATGCAGGAGAGAAAAATGAAAGGAAACAACAATAGAGGGATTTGCGGAAGGATTTTGATATTCATAATTATTTGAGAGGAGAGAAAAAAGGAATGAAATGACTGGAAAAGGAATTTCAAATCTTTCAAAGTACTCTGATTTTAATCACAATCATTTCAAGGTGTGTTTGGTAGGAAGGAGAGCTAATAGAAAGGAAAGAGCGCTAGATCACCTAGGTGAGGGAAATAGTAAATGAGAAAGAGATCTTTTCTCTATCTCTCTCTCTCTTTCTCTCGCCCCCTTTCTCTTTAGGGTCTGTGCCTCTAATGGTCAACCAAGAGGCAAGAAGCCAGCCTCGCCACCAAAGCCATCATCGTGGAGCCCAAAATATCTTAGCTGGCTTCTTGGTTGGAAGGTGCGGATTTTGACCTCCTTGATCGTGTTGGTTGGCTTGTCACTGGAGATATTATCCACGTAATCAAGATTTTTTCTCTTGTTTGTGATAGTTGTTTCTTTAAAATAAGTAAAATGTTTTTTCTGCCATGTAGGTGTTGCGTTTTGTTGCTCTATTTTTGTTTGTATTATGTAATAAAGAATTTGGTCTTCGCACACTCTTGTATTGGTTATATATTCAATCCATTAGAGTTGTTTTAAAGTGGTGTTGGTGGTGACCTTTTTGTTATAGGTCTCTTGGTATCAATCGTTCGGAGTTTTCCATCGATTGTAATAGTGTTATTAAAAGAGTCATATATGAGGTTGATAGTTGGTGTGCCCTTTCAATTTACTACGGTTGGAATTCAGTGTATATTTTACACCATTGTTTGTGTCATTAGAATTTACCCCCTTGTCTGCGTCACATTAGAATTTACTAGTGGGATCGATGTAATAGAGATTAAGATTTCTTGAATTATGAGATCATGCGGGTTTTTACTGTGTTGAACGCAGAGTGTTGCAAAAAAAAAAAAAAAAAAAAAAAAAAAAGAGGATGATGTGGCAAAATAAGGGCAATAAACATAGGGTTTTTTTTTATTTAAAATTTTTAAATTTTATAGAAATGTCCCAAAAAAAGCATAATAATTGCTCCATCTATAATAATGGCTTTAGGATTTTGACGCATTTATAATGTCAGTAAAAAGTGATTAAAAGGATAATAATCACCACCATCAACTCAATTTTTGTCTTTTTTTTCAAAAGTTTTTTGTCTTTTCTGAAAAAGTCAACCAAAATTATTATTTAAACTTATAAATCTTAACTCAAACACCAAACATCCCCTAAACCGAATGTTGGGAAAAATTCTAAGCATATGTACTGAAAAAGGCTATTCTAACTATTTTCTAAAAATATATATATATATATATATATATATAAAATCCAATTTTGAGTTAGTTTTGGGGTCAGCGGATGGTCTAACCCAATGTTAAGTGAAAATATTTATTAAAAAAATTAGAGAAAATTATTTAAATAATCATATTTTTTTAATTTAGTAATCTATATAACACAAATATTAATATAATTGTCTTTAAATTTGTGTATTAAGGTGCTTTCCTCAAATATATATGTGAAATGCAAAAGGATACAAAATGAGAAAAACTTAAAGAAAAAAAAGGATAAATTGCTCATTAGTCTTAAACTTTTAATTTTGTGTAATTTTAGTCTATGATATTTTTTTCGTAGCTAAATACCCCCAAACTTTTAAAATATTGCTACCATAGTCATTTTCATTAATTTTTTTTAATGAAATATGTTAGTAATTTGGTCAAAAAATGATGCTAACTAACGGATTGTGTTCAAATATTAACAGAAATGACTACTGTAACAACGATTTTAATAGTGTATAGTCATTCTAACTCCAGAAAAAAGAACAGGAAATACCCTAAACTATTAAAATATTACTATAATAGTTATTTTTAATAATTTTTGGACGGTATCCGTTAGTATTTTGATAAAAAAGTGACGCTGATTAAAAAATTTCATCCAAAAATTATTAAAGAAGAATATTTTAATAATTTAGGCATATTTAATTATGAAAAAATTCAAAGATCAAAAGTACATAAAATTAAAAATTTAGAGTTCAATCTAATAATTTACATATAAAAAAAAGAAGAAGGGAAAAACAATAAGAAAAGAAAGGAAAGAGATACGGGGGCTGGGATACGGGGGGAGGGAGTGACAAGTCTTTAACACTATTATTACTACTTTCTCTCTCTTCTTTTCTCATTTTCATTTTGCCTCCTCGTCCTCCTCCTTCTTCTTCTCTCTTCCTTTACAAACACACTAAACACACAACACACAATTTCAGAATTTCCAATTTACAGAGATTATCTGAAGCAAACGTAAACTCCTCTTTCCCTCATTTTTTCCCCTTCTTCATTTTTCTTTCTGTATTACCCGGTGAGTATCTGCTTTTTTTTTTTTTTCCTACCTTTGCTTTTAGGGTTTTTTTTTTTTACTTTGTTTCTAACACTTGCAACCTGCAATTCTTTTTATTTTCTCATTTTTTCTTCTCGTGTTCTAATTAGTAATTTTTTTACTTTAAAAAGCTTCTTTCTTTCTCTTTAATTGTTGCCTGGTTTCGTGTAATCTAATGTGTATAAATATGAATGTATGTTATCTTCTGCGTTTAAATCTCTCTGCTTTTTTTTTTTTTTTTAAATTGCAAACCTAATGCTTCCATCCTTGTTACATTACACACTGATTCATTTCCTCCTCCTCGTCCTCGTGTTGTCGTCTTCAGTTTTAAGATTTTATTTAATGATTTATTTTTAACTTTTTTATGTTTTTCTGGAGGTTCAATTTCTGGTCCATTTTTTTTTTTTTAAATAAAAATTAGGCTTTCTTTCTTTTTGTCATTGAGAGTCTGTCAAACTTTGAGTTAAATTTTTGGGCCCTAAAGTTTTAATTTATGTTAATATATTTTTTTCAGGGTTGCAGACTAGCAAATGCTTCAAGGCGTTAAAAAGGGATTAGAGAAACAGGATAAATAGGAAATTAGAAATTGAAAAAAAAAAAAAAAAAAAAAAAGGAAAAAAGAGAGTTTTGGGGAGGGGACATTTTTAATTTATAAAACGGGATGAGCGGTGCACCAAAGAGATCTCATGAAGAGACTGCTCACTCCTCTTCTAAATATCCTCCCCCTCCTCCCCCTCCTCCTCCTCCTCCTCCTCACGAAGATCCATCTTCTTTCTCTAAGCTCTCTTCCTCGGTTTCTGCTGATTACCACGCCCCCTATGACGTTGGAGGCAGCCCCGACACTCGATTGCCCAAGATCCCCCGCACTGAATCGCGTGATGCTGCCATCGTTGATAGGAAAATTCTGCCCCCAACTGCGTATCGCATACCGAGTGATTCACACTTAGATAGCAATGCTGCTGCTGCTGCTGCCTCTGCTTCTGCTTCTGAGGAGCCAAGGGACCACCACCGATTTGAGAACCGGGAAGCTAGGTCGGAGACGGCAAGGGACTTGTATGGTGACCTGAGAAGGGATTCTCTAAATGCCAAAGGCGGTGAAAAGGATTCTAGGCACGAGAGCAGAGGGGACGACAATAAGGATCTGAAATACGATAGGGAGACTTATAATGATGTGAAGAATGAAGTTAAGAATGATAAGGACGGTTATGGTGTGTCTAGTAGTCAATTGAACTGGAAAGATTCCAAGGATTATCACAGGGGAAAGAGATATTCTGATGCTCCTCCTGGGAATACAGATGCCTGGATCCCGCGCACTAGCTCACAGGGCCATGCCGAGGTTGCAAAGGAAGTTCCAATGGTTGAGGAGAGAGATCATGTTGAAGGGCACGAGGCCGTTGGAGAGAACAAGTTTGATTCGAAAGGAGATGACAAATTCAAAGAAAAGGACAGGAAAAGGAAAGAGGTGAAACACCGGGACTGGGGAGAAAGGGAGAAGGAAAGGGTTGATCGTAGGAGCATTATTCCACAAGTTGGCGATGGCAAAGAATCGACCAAGGATGAAAGAGATGCGGAGAGGTGGGAAAGGGAGAGGAAGGATCCCGTGAAAGATAAGGAAAGAGTAAAAGAGAGGGAAAAGGATCAAACCAAGAGGGAGGTGTGGAATGGAGCTGACAAAGAGAGCAATGAAAAGGATTTGGGGGATGCATCAAACAGATTGCAAGAGCAGGAGAATGTGATAATGGATAATAAGAAGCAGAAAGAATCTGAGAGCTGGAAAACTGTTAATAAGGAATCTAGAGACAGGAGGAAAGAACGAGATGTCGACGGAGATGGAGATAGGAGTGAAAAGCGCAGCAGGGGATTGGAGAAAGAATCAGATGATGGATGTGCAGCTGATGTTGATGGGGGTGTGGAACGGGAACGGGAACGGGAGGTTTATAATTATTCAGTTCAACAACGTAAAAGGATGCAACGGTCTAGGGTTAGCCCTCAAGTGGCCAACCGCGAGCCCCGTTTTAGAACTCGTACTCAAGAAAATGAAGGGTCTGTCACACTTCCTTTTTATTACCCCTATTCACGTACAAATAAGTTTAGGTTGGCTGTGGATTTTGCATTCTTTATGGAACATATGTAAATGTTGCTCCAGGTTTTTATTGTTTAGTACACATAAACTGTCAGTTTGAATTTAGGAATTCTATATCCATATACGCTGGCTGTCACCATCATATTTGTCGTGCATAGATTTATATATATATATATATATATATAAATGTGGGGACATATTCTGCCATCCTTTGGTGTGTAAGTTTGACTATCAAAAAAATGAGCTTACAAAATGTCCGACGACAATGTTTCAAGTATGTTTTAACTTCATATGTATCACCAATCACCATCTTTGAACATGGGCAATAATTAATGATCATCTCCTTAATCAGCGTGAGATAGGTTGTAATAGTCTGTCAGATAATTTGTCATCTTAGTGGTTCTAGAGAATCTTAATGGCATATTAGTAGCCTTAAAAGAAGGTTAGGAAGAGTTAGCTCATGAGGCCTTAAACACCAATGGTGTATTCTTCTAACTTACAATGGTTTGCTTTGTGGGCTATCTTGTAAATGACTCGGAGATTTGGATTGTTCAGTTGGTTGATTCATTGCAGAGATTTGTTCAAGTTAAAAGGAATAAGTGCTAGTCTAGTGTTTTCACTTTTATCTGTATTTCATATTTTCTAGGGTTTTGAGGTTTAGATAATCATGCTGTTGATTATGTTACATATTGACTTAATTAAATTTGTAAACAAAAAATATGCAGCATACTTTTGTTTTTAAAGGATTGTGGAAATTGCCTCATCATAAAAATAAAAAATAAAAAATAAAAAAGAAGAGATTTTGGAAACTTGCATACGTTCCCATTCTTAGTGCACTGGTTAATTTACGTTTTATTTATTCATTTATTTTCTTGCTGACAGCACTGATGTAGCCTTTCCCCCTCTCTGGTTCAGTGCAGTATTTAATTTATTTTTGCGTTTGTTATTTTGCAGATCTCAAGGTGAGTTGTTGTATTCAATTGTATTATAAGAGCTTCTTGGGTTCGCCTTGGTGAAGTCCCGTTTTTACCTTGCTATATATGTTTGTGAGTGAAGTTGTAACGGACCTCGATAGAAACCTATGAGTTCATTAGTGGTACAAGACTAAAGGGATCTGAAACATCATTTTCTAACACTTGGCATATGCTGTCTGGCTGTACAAGCGATTGAAAATTTACGTGGAGTTTAATATCATCAACTTCAAACACTACAAAAGGCCATGTTTTGCTTACTCATATAACTATATTCTCTTCAATTTGATTCATTTTACATTGGGCAAGTAGATGGTACTTGGACTAGGAGGAAACGCTTTGCCCTTTGTGGCAGCTCCAATGGAAAGACGAAAAATGCAACGTGTACAGACCTGTACTGTCAATTAAATTCTCTGTTACTCTTGAGCTCCGTTTGGCAACACGAGTTTAATAAAGGGAGTTAACATGGCTGAATTTCTAAGAATTGTCTTGATATCATTAGGGTGATGGAGTCCTTGCAATAAAAAGTTATTTCATAGGTTTCTATGTTGTGCTTACAATGAAATCTGCTGCATCTTGTGTTTTAGATGTTAATTTCCGGCCTTTACATGTCTTTTAAGCTGATCACAGTTACAGGAAAAGCTGAAGTGTCTTCTGTTGTCTATAAAGTTGGTGAATGCATGCAAGAACTGATAAAGTTGTGGAAGGAATATGAAGCATCACAGGCTGAAAAGAACAGCGAAAGCTCAAGTAGTGGCCCCACTCTTGAAATTCGGATACCAGCAGAGCATGTTACTGCCACAAATCGCCAAGTAAACATCTGCGTCATATCAGAATAGGAAATCACTTGTTGACATTGTTTCTAATTTGCAATTTGACCTTATGAAATTCTTTATGCAATCATTTGTAGGTGAGAGGTGGCCAGCTATGGGGGACAGATATATACACAGACGATTCCGATCTCGTTGCTGGTATTCTTATTTTTGAATGATTCACTTGGTTTTATAATGTAGCGTATAAAAAACTCGGTGATGTAGCTAAAACAAGTATTAATGTCCCAATTTTGCCTTTCAGTTCTCATGCATACAGGCTACTGCCGCCCTACGGCTTCTCCTCCTCCTCCTGCTATACAGGAGTTGCGTGCTACTATTCAAGTGCTACCTCGACAAGATTGTAAGTAGGACTGTAGGATTCAGTTGCACTTGATTTTGACATACATTATCTGTTCATTTCTTCTGCAACGTATTTATTCTTTACACATGACTTTTTTTACTACTTCATTGTATTGGGGTAGCATGGTCACCTTTTGTGCGGATTTTCTGATATTTGTAACGAAATTAAGAGAGATAGACACTGGATTTCAATGTAATCAATAACTCTGTGTCAATTATTTTTGAGCAGGCGTGGATATGAATATTTAATATGGTTTTTGTTGCATAATAGTGTACAGAGTCTTGTATTTAATATGGTTTTTGTTGCATAATAGTGTACAGAGTCTTTGTTAAATTTAATTCTAACATAAATTTTAGGTTATATTTCTACACTGAGGAATAATGTCCGTTCGCGTGCTTGGGGGGCTGCAATTGGCTGTAGTTACCGTGTCGAACGATGCTGCATCGTGAAGGTATTGAAAGTGTAGAGCTAATTTGTTAGTTTGTATTTGTTGAGTAGCTTTGGAATGTTCTAGTGCTTTATTTGTTATGTTTATTATTATTGTTACTATATTGAGATTTTTGTAAAAGATCTATGGTCCCTGGTCTTTGGCTTTTTCAGTGGTTTCATTTGAATCTCAAACTTATTGATTTCTAAGATAATTCAATCCCCGATTGCATATTTATTATAATGGTAACAGTGGGCTTTATTGATGATACTTCCTCCTACCCTTTGATGTTGTTTCCAGAAAGGTGGCGGATCCATTGATCTCGAGCCTTGTCTTACACATACATCCACTGTGGAGCCTACTCTTGCTCCTGTGGCTGTAGAGCGGACTATGACTACCAGAGCTGCAGCTTCGGTATTACTTAGCATCTCTTACTCAGCTCCAGCTTTTCGAGTTCTGTTGAATATATATATATATATTTTTTTAATTATATGTCCTGTGCCTGCTCCACTTTTCATTGATACCATAGGTTTAGTTTAGCTTATAGTTTTTTCCCACAATTTATATGGTGTGTTGTCTTGTGCACGTGTTTCCTTTGGCTTAGGTGGTTTTCCATCTACCTCCATGTGTGACTTATTGGTGCATGTTACCTTCAGTTTTTAACATTTTTCTGCATCAAGCAATATTCCTTCTTTTGTGCTTATTGTTTACTTTTATATCGAACAACATGTTTCCGACATCCTTTGGCTTACGTGATGGTTTTGATTCTATAGAATGCTTTACGGCAACAGCGATTTGTACGAGAAGTTACAATACAATACAACCTCTGCAATGAACCTTGGTAAATAAATCTTGTTTTGATCATTGATGTCATTCATGGTATTCATATGTTGATCTGAACGTTCGTTGTGTTTTCTCAAGTTCTCTTTTTGATGAAACCGCAGTTAGCGTCTGTTTTTGTTTGGATCTAGTCCGGATACGGAAAATGAGTGAAGGGTATATATATTTGCTGACAAAGGGTCATCTAATATGTTATAATGCTTTAAATTATTCTTCAGGATTAAGTACAGTATAAGCATAGTTGCTGACAAAGGTTTGAAGAAACCTCTATATACATCTGCACGTCTAAAGAAGGGAGAAGTATTGTACTTGGAGACACATTCGTGCAGGTATATGTACCATTTAGTATTTAAGACTGAGTGATTATATTCAAGTACATGTGTGTGACTGGTTCTTGTTCTGATTTGTTTCCTCCTTCCTTATCATCATGGGAAGGTATGAGCTGTGTTTTAGCGGAGAGAAGATGGCGAAAGCTATACAGCAATCATCCCATGCTCAAAATCATGAAGCGGAAGCAGAGAAATTGCAAAATCATCATTCACATTCTGCAAACGGCGAGTGTGAGAATATTGTGGTTGATGTATTCCGATGGTCTCGTTGTAAGAAACCTCTTCCTCAGAAAGTAATGCGTTCCGTCGGGATCCCGCTGCCCCATGAACATGTGGAGGTACTGCTACTACTGGCCTATTCCTTGTCTTGCTTGTGCTGTGTTTTTATCCATCTGTTTGTTGTTTGGTATTTTAACGAAGCTAAGTAAAATAACAGGTGCTGGAGGAGAATCTTGAGTGGGAAGATGTGCAGTGGTCACAAACTGGCGTTTGGGTTGCCGGCAAGGAATACATACTTGCCCGCGTGCATTTTCTTTCTATGATTTAATCAATTACTCTAATAAACCATCTTTAAAAAAAAAAAAGAAAAAAAAAAGAAAAGAAATTGTTCTCTTGTTTTGTTTATCCACCCATACATGTGGCCATATATATAAATATATACATATTTATATATATATTTGTATGTTTCCGGATTTGATGTATGGAATAGACAAACATATTTTAATTTCATGTAATATTATTCATTTTATCTGATTTAGCAAAACTTTATCCAAGTTTTTTTTTTTCTATTTGTAATTAAATGGAAATCAAGTAATACTAAAAGCTATCTCAGTATCTTGTTTGGATGCTTACGTAGTCAGTAAGAGTGACTAAAACTCAAAAGAAGGGTAGAGGGTAGAGGGTAGAGGTTGTCCAAGCCTCCAAGCCGTGTTTGGATAATGCTGAGAAGTGACTCAAAAACTCTTTTTATTTATCGTAAAAAAAGTTGAGAGTTTGAAGGCAAGAAGTCAGAGATATTTAGAGGACAACTCTTAGATAAAACGAGTCATGTTTTGTTAATGAAACGAAAGGTATAACACGACACTGATTAACAATTAGTATGTTTATTTTTAAGAGTGGGAGTTTAAAGTTAATTGCTTGTTTACTTACTTTTTTTTAATTTTTATTTTTTGGGAATCAGAGTATTCAGAATTAGAATTGGTACTCTCATGTTTCCTGACCCTTTGGGGTTGTGATTCTTAATCCTAATATTAGCATTCAATTCTATCTTATCATTAATTTACTTGTGAAATATTGTATTTGGAAATACCAAAAATATATTTAATAACAATTAACAACTCATATTAATTATTTTACTTCCTTAGTATTATATGGTTATTTGCAAAAATAAAAAAAAATATATATATTTTTTTAACTTGACCATCATAACCACCTAGCCCTTTCCTACCCCGCCATCAAGCACCCTTTTCGACCCCTGCCCTAGCCTTTTTATTTAGCTTTTAATTTAAATTAGAAATTCTTCAATTTTTTTAGTTTTAATTTCAAGGGTATTTTGGGCATTTTTAATGTTAAAATTATGTATTGATTGAGATTTTTTGTTGCTGCTAGAATTAAGTGTTTTTTGAGAATATATAAATAGATTTATGTCCTATAATAATATTAAAAATATAAAATTTTAAAATGTATGATATATTTTTTGAATTAAAAAAATGCAGTGTTTAAAAATTTAAACAATAATTTTTTTTTTCTCTTTAAGAGTAATTTGGGTATTTTAATGTCAATTAAGTGTTGACTGAGAAATTGTAAAAAATGAATATCAAATATTCCAACATTATAAAGATGTATAAGTTAAAAAAGCATGGAATACTTTCTAAATTAAAAAAAATACAAGGCACAAAAAATAAATAACCCATGTTATGTAATTATCCTAGTTATTATTAACTAAGTTAGATTAAATTAAAAATTATTTTTTTATTAAAATAAAAAAGTGTAATTATTTTTATATTATTTATTTTGATTCAAGTGTTTACATATTTTTAAAACAAGAAAATTACATTAACTTATATTTATTATTTTATTGTCTTCATATTATAATGGTTACTTTTAATCTTGATTAACAATAAAATAATAAACAAAAGAATTATTTATTTTTTAATTTTGAAAAAGGGGCATACAATACAAATAAATTTATAATGGCTTATTCCAATTCTGCACTTAAGTTAACATAAGATGGAATTTATTATGTTTTGAAGTAAAATAAATAACTTATTCAGATTCCGATCCTCACTCCGAATCCAACTTACTCAAATTCATGCTCATTCCGATTACGCATGCGTAAGCAAATAAACCATAAAAATTGGATGGTTAAAATTTTTCTTTATATTAAGTAAATAGACCAAGTCATCTATTTGACGAATTGCAAAAAGAAGTGGTATCCTTTAAACTTTGATTGATTTTTGCCTCTCGTAAACAAATTGAAAAGAACAAAAAAGCCACCAGACATAGCCAAACCAGAGAGAGGAAAAGCGGGGCCTTCCTGTATTTTGTTCATTTCAGGTAGCAAAGGGATATCTATTTTGACTAATTATAGTTTCTATCTTCAGAATTAACCGCCATCCATCACAAGTCACCAGTAACAACGAAACATACTGCTAGTGACATGACATGATTACGGCCACAAAGTACAATCTAATGAAACAACAAAATTCCGGTAATACGATAGACTACATTCAACGTCGATTCCCCCAGTAGCGCGACATCTTATCTTACCATCGGTAATCTTATCTTACTAGAAATGTAGCAGCTGAAGCTCTAGTAAAAGTGAAGTGGTCCAAGTCCGAGTCCTCAGACTGGAAAACGGGAGCAGAGGCTAAAGATAATTCCAAATATGATTACCGAAATGAGTTGTCTTAACATCAGATACTATATGGTACAAAATGCAGGGAATGTACACCAATAGATTTTAGAGAAATGGCCCGCGCAAAGTGACAAACATTATAATAATGATGATAAAAATAGTTACAAAAAGAAACTAGCGCGAACAAAAAAATGCCTGGTCATGACCCAAATCTCATGCCACGGAGGAAATTTGGAATTTTCATGTAAGAAGAGAAAAGTTAGCACTTGTACGTCAGGGTTTGTTATCTCAAGAATGCTTATCATATCACAACAAACAGTCACCAGTCATCCCATCTATTTATGAAGTCGTCCCACATTGCAGCGGCAATCGAATCTCTCTTTGAGAATGCAACTTGTTCTTGTATCGAAGAAACCAACTGGATTTCAGGCTGTTCATCTAGCTCAGGCAGTTCATCCACTTTCATCCCATCCACACTAGAGAAGAGCCAATCTTTTTCTTCCTCGCGGCGGATGAAATTATGCATAACACATGCGGCAATAACAATGTCCCGCTGAATGTGAAATGCATACTGAGGAGCAAGTTTGAGGATAGGAAAGCGAGTCTTCAACACCTGAAAAGACCTCTGAATGGCATTCCTTAGTGATGAATGCCTGTGATTGAATAGCTCCTTCGCGTTTCTTGGCAACTGATTAGCACCTCTAAATTCATGAAGGTGATGCCGGACTCCCTGATATGGAGCAATAAACCCTTCCATGTTCCAGTATCCCGTGTCCACGAGGTAATATTTGCCTAAAACATCATTAACTGTTAAACGTAAGTATATAGTTCAATCATTCATAATTTGTTACTAATACGGTTATCTCTTCTCAAACCTTCTGGAATCTGGGGAAAATTTTGATCTGGGTCATTGAGGACGGCTCTTAATACACGGGAATCTGCAGCAGAGCCTTCCCAACCAGGATAAATGAATATAAACTTGAGGTCAAATGTGCAAGCTGCCAACACATTTTGTGAAAGAACACCTCTTCGGTTTCGGAAGCGGGATTGATCTTTGGCCGGGATATGGGAAGGAATGTGCATTCCATCAATGACTCCAATGCAATCCTGAAATAAAAATAAGAAATAAGGTAAAGATGTCCTGAAATTGAAAAACAAAAATGATGCCTTGCATATTACAATGTAGAAAAGAAAACATAGGTGTTTGAATATGAACCTGGAAATACGGGTAGAATCTTTGATTTACAGTGATTTCGGCAGGAGTCAGGAGGGGTGGTGGCTGTAAGAATTCACGCGATAATGACTTGATTGCCTTCAGCACATTATTAAAATGCCGGCTAATGGTTTCGCCCGAGTGTTGAAATCGCTCTTGGATTACTCTGTTGCGCTCGTTATGACCGATAATGTTTAGGAAAATTCCCAGCTGCTCCTCTATCATAACACCAGCAGTATCCCGCAGCATGCCTCTCTGTCGAAGAATGTCGCATAGCTTGTGAAACACATGTTTGTCCATCCGAAACATCTCCCGAAAAATGTCATCTTGTCCATTCAGCACTTCAATCATAATGCCACATCCTTGCCTGGGTGACAAACTACGACAGGGTTTGCTCATAATGTTGTTATAGTAACAGTAGCCAGCGGTGGCTGCGATCAATTCCATCTCATCCAATTCTAGGTCAAAATCATCCATGCCAGCTGACATATCTGCATAAACAACGTTAAATACTGTACAAGAAACTGTTGCAATTGAAGTTTTGAAAGCATTTCAACTTGTTATGGCCTTCAATCACAGAATATTCCGAATCAATTAATGAAGGTTAAATCCACAATCTACCATCTAGAAAATGAAGCAAAAGGCATGGCCCATAAAGTCATACTAGATACAAAAATTAATGTTCTCAAGTCTGCTCAATTGTACAAACCACAAAAAGAAAAACATCTTTGCCCATGACGGGAAAAAAAAAAAAAAAAGAAGCAAAAATATCTGCATATGTTAAAGAACTCTCAGCCTAATTCAACTAGAGGAAGTGCCAGACTTTCCCTGCAACCACGGTAAACGTCTTTCACTTTTAAGGGAGATGAAAGTTTCTCTGGCATTGGGATTTTCAAACAAATCCAAAGCGAAAAAGTAGATCCTTTGATCAACACCTTGCATCTCATCCAACACCTTAATGCATTTGCTTATAGAAAAGCGTTCCTCGTTCTTCATGATGGCAGCGGCTCTCATCTTGGAAGCAGCAGCAATTTCTAGCATGGCATCCACTATAGCATCACCAGTGGCCTTGCGGCTTCTCTTGCGACGACCAGAACCCGATGGCATTCCCGACTGACGCTTGTTTCCATCCAACATGTTAACATCATCTCCAGAGCCAGAAGAAGCATCATCGTCCATAAAAGGTATCGGGACGCGAGGATCGGCAGACATAATTCCACTCTCAACACATCAACAATACATCACCCCTTTTTTTCCCTCTTCCTTCCAACTGTCTTCAAAAGAATGACAATAAGGTCCACAATCGTTTTCTACTTACTAATACAACAGAACATTCCCTGTTTTCTACAGATTTAAGGCATGAAAAATAAATAAAAATAATTATAATATTTAAAGATTAAAAAAAAAAAATAGGAATGCAGCTACAATACAGAGCAGAAGAAATAGCCATTAACCAGTTACATAAAATGCACAAGCGGTAGCAAAATGCTCTCTCTCTCTCTATGTATATGTATATAATATATATAATGTATAATATGTTAAACAATTGCAATTACAAAAAATCTTTTGTGAATTTATTATTCCGGCTTTCATAAGTTCAATATACAGGTCTGATAATCACATTCAACAACATTGTAAGTGCCATTTTTGCATTGACTTGAATCATGTTTGAACAAACAGGTTTGCATTTTTTAACTTTAATCTTTAAACAATACAATAGTAGAAGAAACTGAAAATAATTTTTCAAAAAGCCAAGCTGAAATGCCCAAACAAAAAGAAATAAAATACGATTAAATCCTTCGCTTTGTGGCTGAGAAGACGCAGACAATAAAAATGTCGTGGAAAAAAAAAAAAAAAAACTCTTTAAGACATTTAGCGAGTTCTAAAAGCCATACATTATTTCTAGAGAGAGAGACACACAAAAATTAACACGAAAAAAGAAAAGAAATCTGAAATAAGACTCATCGTTTTCAGGGGGGGAAAAAAAGGACAGAAAGAATAGATGCATAAACAGGTTTAGAAATCGAAACAGAGAAGAAGAAGGAAAAACAAAAAAAAACAAAAAAGGAAGATTAAACAAAAAGAAATGAAGATGGAGAAAAGGCAAACTCACAGCACTTTGTCTCCTTCTCTTCTTCTCTCGCTTGCTCCTCCGTCGAATGAATTTTTGTTTTAGGGTTTTCTTTCCTTCCCTTTTTTTTTTTATCCTACTTAACCAAAACTATTTTTCAAGGAATTTCTTTTATGAAAATCGATGCTGGTCGAGCGGAGTTTCCAAGAAACAAAAACAGAAAAATGAACTTCTTTTATTCCCCTAAATTAACAATTATATTTGTAATATCTCCAAAAACAAATGGGGTTGACATTTTATCCTTATATTTCACCTTTATTCACAAAATACTTATATTAAATTATTAGATTGATACCTAAATTTTTAAATTTATACAATTTTGATTTATGAATTTTTTATAGTTAGAATACTCATAAATTATTAAAATATTACTATAATATTCATTTACTTAATTTTTGAACGAAATTCATTAGTTAGTATCACTTTTTGATCAAATATTAATGGATTCTATCTGAAAATTAACTGAAATAACTATTATAATAATATTTTAATAGTTTAAGGAGATTCTTTGTTCTTTTTTCGTAGCTGAAATAATCATAAATGATTAAAAATGTTATTACAGTAATCATTTCCGTATTTTTGGACAAAATCCGCAGTTATCAACACTTTTTGACCAAAGTATTAACGGATTCCATCCAAAAATTAACAGAAATGACTATTGTAACAACATTTTAATAGTTTAGAGATATTCCAACTACGAAAAAAAGTTCAGGATCAAAATTGTATAAGATTAAAAGTTTAGGGACAATGAGCAATTTTACCCTTTAAAAATTTCAACTTTTTGAGTGAATTTTCAATTTTTTTTACACCACCATATAATATATATATATATTAAAATCGAGAGAGAGTCATCTTCATCCTATGGTGGAATTAAGTGTAGATTTACCACTAAACTATGCATGTTGTTACCACCATATTATGACTTTGTTTTGTACATTAGTTTAACTCCAACTAAACTGTACTTTTTTTGCTGGATTTTTGTCTTTTTTTGAAAAAGTAACAAAAATTATAACTAGTTTTTAAAATGTTAACCAACTCTAATTTAAAAATTTTAACTCCAACTAACGATCCAAACGGACGTTACATTTATTATACAAATATATACGTTCTTTTATCAACACTTTTATTTATTTATTATTATTAAAGATCTATTATCAACACTTAATTTTGATCAAAAAGACCTTTAATCATAAAAAACTAAAATTTTGATTAATATACTTTTTTATACGTTATAATTTATTTTTATTCAGAAAATATATAATGCATTTTAAACTGTTCTATTACATCTAGGGCACAAATCTATACCATTTTATCGCCAAAACTTCATTTTAGGCTAGTATCCTTATTTGTTATTAATTCACTATTATTTCTTCTATGAAAAAAAAAAATCACTATTATTAATTTTTCTAAAAAAAAAATTTACACTTTATTTAGGATGTTTTTTTTTTTTTTTTTGGTTTTAAAGAAGCGTCTATCATTATATCCATGTTTATTATACAAAATTATATGATCACTCTGTCATTTAAAATTTGAATATCACTTTATTTAAGATAATGACATGCTATTATGTTAATCAATCATCAAACTTATAATGATTGGATAATTAAAATGCTTTGTAAGTAGAAATCATAAAAACGATGGAAATACTAGTATATCTGTTATCCATCTTTTAGGATAATTATTGATTAACTAAATATTAAAAGAGAGAATAAGTTTCCTTGGATTTTTTTATTTTTTTATTTTTTTATAGTTTCGTTCAAAATTTTTTTGAGTTTCATAAAGAAGTTTCAACCTTCTTTTTAATAATTTTAATAAGGGAGTTTTGAGAAAAATAAATTACTAAATTAATAGGTGATATGTTGTTTTTATGGAATAAATTAATAGATGAATTAAAAAATCGTGTAACTAAAGAAAAACCAAGATAAAGTTAGATGTATTAATATTTATCGTATATAATAGGGATATTTTAGAGATAATCAGAACATTTTATAGGTAAGGTGGGCTTGTTATGATCTCAATTTTTCTCACCCTGTTTTTAAAAGAGAAAATTAGGTGGGGAGTCACTTTTTGAGTATCTCTTAATAATTTTGTCTACTCTATCATTAATGTTGATTATTTTAATGTTAAAAATGACATAATTATTAACTTTAATGTTATGATAGGCTTAAATATATGAATGTGTCAAATTTATAACATTCTTGCATATAACCCTTCCTTAAACCGTCCATAAGCTAAATTTTAATTTTTTTCAAGTAGTTGAATGTTATTCTGTTTTAATAAATAATAAACTTTAATTACCGCATTATGATTGTTTAAAAAAACAAAAAACAAAAAATAAAAGAACTTTTGACAGTTTTGCTGAGGGAACAACCGTTTTTCTTTATTCATATGGATTATATTTGTTTGTGTGGTTGAGAACACGTTTACGAATTAGGAGGTGAGTTAGTTAATGCACAACTGTGACCTGCAACAGCTTTTTTATTTTTTAAAATATGAATATTCATGTTATGTTTGGTTCTCAAGTTCAAATCTAACCTCTTGTTTAGATGACATATCCAATTTTAAAAATTAAAAAATTTTTACAAAAGAATGTTTTTCTTAACTTTTTCCATCATTATCTCATTTTGAAAAGAAAACTATTTTCAAGCTTATTTTCTACTGTTGAAAAAAAAAAAGAAAATTTTTAAAATATTCTCATAATGCACAATTCCCAACATTATTATTTATCATTCCAAACAACTTATTATTTTTAAAGAAATTTTTTTTTATGCAACCAAATACCATTTTATTTTAAAAATAAAAAACTGTCTCATTTAAAACAAGAAAATTTTCAGACATGCGATCCACCTTTAACGTAAAAATTCTTATTCAAACATGTGTTCCAAACAGAAGCTTAGATCTTCTTCATAACATCATTAACATTCTTTATTTAGAAGCCAACTCCAATCCCTAGAAACGGCTAATTCAGAATCATATCATTCCTATAATCCTACTCTATCCAATCCATCCAAAATCAGTAAAAATCACTGGTTGATACTCTGTGAAAAGAGTATCAATTTACAAGAACATGTCCCGTTCACTATTTTCCAAGATTTTCAAAATCTTCAATAATAGGCTTTCTTGAGCGTCAGACTTATTTTGTTTTATCCCACGAGAAATATAAAAAGGGAGTAGCAAGAAAGTGGCACAAAATATTTACTAAACTAGAAACACTGTTATCTACAAAAATGGAAGACAAATGTGATTCGAAACAGAGGAGAATCGCAAAAGATTTAAGGTCGGTGTTTTCGTTTGGCAAATCATTCCAAGGTCTTGAGGAGCCTAAACAATGATGCTGCTTCTCTAATCCGTGAAAACTCGATGCAGAAGGCTTGAACTTCAATGAAGAGATCCTTAACTGCAGAGTATAACCCGATAAAATACATCAAAAATGTGAAAACCATCACATTTATCGAATCGAATCATAACAATTTCATAAAAACTGAACTATTAGTGTTCCTAGCAACAGAGAAATTCAATCGTGGTGGGCCGAGCCAAGTTTTCCAATATTATTTTACCATTATTATTAAATGGATAATAGCAAGGGAAACTCACCATTGATAATGTTATTCCGGATAAGGCTTTGCAAAAATACACACACCAGCCGCACAAGTCTGTTCTGCATGTACTTGTCCTGCGTAAAATAATTTTTCAAAATGCCCAAGAGTCAATAAGGGATAACCTCCGTAAGATAATTTTAACTCCTCTCCCAAAACCCAGAGACATAGAGCAAAGAAGACAAGCAAGCATCTACGTTTGAAAAACTACAATAAAGAAACAAAAAGCACGGGATCCCTGCTCAACATGCCCCCGATTTGGTCACTTCACGTCTTATAATGGTCAACTGGTCTTATGATATGACCAAACTTATGCAAAAGTCAGCTTGACTACACCTATCAAGGTTCGGAGTCTTCAGACCTAAAAATGGTTCTCCAGACAATAACCCAAGTCCATGTGACATGGATCACGGCTTAAACCAACTTTTGCAACATTAAAATCGATAAACAGTGCTCATCGCATCAGAATGTAGAAGCTAACAAAAGCAAAAAGGGGTATCTTAATAGCAACGCGGCAAGGTGAATTACCTTGGTGTTCTCGCAGGATGATATGCAATTAGTTATGTACATTCGTATGAACTCAGAAGGAAGTTCTACCGCAGTTGTAAGCCTGTTCACAACCTCCATTGAGTGCAGGCTCATGTCCATATTGACAAGCACTGTAAAGTAACTATGTTAAAGAAGAGATGTCAGGCTAAGCAAGTCAGAATAAATACAGCCTCAGCAGAATTAGAACAGAGTAAACCACAGCGCTACCAAACACATACTCTGCAATTTCTGGAGAATTTATCAACTTAGTGAGAACTTCAACAGCGATAAGGGGATTAATTTCCACCAATTCCTGAAACAGATATGAACAATTAGGATCAGAAATACCAAGGTTGCAATTCAAATGAACAGTTAGGTTAGAGAAATACATACTGGTAACTTTCTTGGTGTGAGTCCGCAATGATATACAAGTTTCGGGTCATTTGCCAATTCCAACAAGACTTGCTGGCCAATGAAACGGAAAAACACAGAGTCATCGATTGCTTCAAAAGAAAGATGTAATGTGATAAAAACAAAATAAAAATAATATGATCCCTCCATTATTCTTCAAACCATAAAATCATCTATATGTAACTCTTAAAAAATTTGAATATCATGTAAACGGGAACACCACGACTATCATGTAAACGGGAACACCACGACTATAAGAGTAGGGGTGGTGCAGCTCAATCATAATCAGCATAACCACAAGGCCGCGTACCAACTACAATCCAAATGAAATGTCAGATGTTTCATATCTTGAGAACCTGGTGGAATGTAGCTTTCTAAATGATGCACATTTTCATTAGTATTGCCATAATATTTTATATGTTGTACTTAAAGCCAGAGTATTGATAACATTTTGCATCTTTCATGCATAATGAGATTTAAGAAATATAAATAAAAGACGCATCATGCGCATATTGTCTGGATTAATACACGAATTGCCATACAAAGAAAACCTACAATAATTTGAACAACACTCTTTTCAATGTCACATTGTGCTTAATACTGGAAAGAAGAGGAAAGGCACCTAACAAACATCAGGGACAGGGATACAATATGTTGCACTATTTCATTCATGCATATCATCATCAGGAAAAGCACCTAACCTAGTCATGTTATTCATTAATCTTTTATTTTATTTTTATATCAAATAAAATTGACTTGAAATTCGACATTAGTCTTTGACTTTGACACGATAGACATATTATGTGTAATTATACGAGCAAAGCACCTCTTGTTGAGCAGGAGCAAGTGGTCCTTTCAAGGCTTTTACAATTAAGTCCCTCACTGCTGTTCCTCTGCTAGTATCAACACACATACCATAGTCCCATAAAAGTTCATGATAATCGACAGGGTTTAGCCAGGCGAGCTGAAAGGGGATTATGATGATTAATCAATTACTAAAATCACGCATTGGAAACTGGTCCTGGTCCAAAGAAGGGGGGGGGGGGGGGGGGGGGAGGGAGAACTTACTTCAGCATCCTGAACAGGGTAGCCGTGGTGGGATAGGGCGGGTCCATTGAGGACCAAACCCTTCCATTGACAAAGTGGACAGCAATCCAATAAGTGTGTCATCTCTATCACCTGATCCAAGCTTAGGTTTGGCTCCACGTTGTAAATCAAACCTAGAAGACAGGAAACTTGATGTGAAAATGCCAAAAAAAATGTAAAAACGGAGAATGAATTAGTAAGTGAAAGTTGAATTGTCATCTGAAAGTTTGTAAAGAGAAGAATGACCCAAAAGAGAGAGAGAGAGAGGAAAAAAAAAAAAAAAAAAAAAAAAAAGGGGGTAAAAGTGGATAGTGAAAGGTTATACTCGGAAGAGTTAGGATCACAACCGCGGGGAACATCAGGATCGGGAATAGCATTGGTAAGGGTGGCATCCTTAAACGGGGAATTAAAGGATTCGACGTGAAAATGTTCACTGAAGCGTTGTTCCAAGTGTTGTCGTGGAGGGAACACCTGATGGCGATAACAATTCAACAAAAAAAAAAAAAAAAAAAATAAAAGTCAGAATCAGAGTTAGTCGATTGGAAAATAACAACAGGACGGTTGAACCAAAATGTAATGCAACTTATCATGTGAATTTGTACATACATGGAGCGAAGGGTCAAAAGTTTGGATGTAATCGGAAGCGGATTGCTTTAGAAACTGCAACACACAAAGAGAGACCAAATTCACAACTAGTAAATGTAAATGTAAAAGTAGATGGAATTATGATTGGAATATATATATATATATATATATATAGAGAGAGAGAGAGAGAGAGAGGAAAGAGAAAGAAGAAGAAACCTCGTTGGCGCTAGGAGAGGAATCAGAGGTCAGTAGCTGCAGAAGAAATGCCCTCTCATATTTTTCAGCTTCTTCATTACTCGCACCCTGACACCGGATATACATGTACATATATAACATTAACAAATGTTGAGAGAACAATTCTATGCTTTCTTTCTTTCCTTTTGTCATAAAATGAAAAAAAAAAAAAAAAAAAAGGGTTCAATTGGGGCCTTACCGAAATGAAAAGAGAAAGGAAGGGATTTGCAGAAGAAGAAGAAGAAGAAGAAGAAGAATAAGATTTAGATTTGTAAGGGTGATGAAGAATGGCGAACGCAACCAGACGCTGACTTGAGCTTAGCATCTTCTTGTCGTCCTGTGTATTGTAGGAATTTTAATAAATAATTTAATAAACAAACAAAAACTTCCATGAACGATGAAACCCTAATTTCCAAGAACTTTTTTTTTTTTTTTGGGGGAAAAAAAGAAAAAGAAAATAGGTGGAAGAAATGAGAAAGGGGGGAAAAAGAAAGGAAAAACACCAGTAAGAGGGTAGAGAGAGAAAAGGAGGCGATGAATCTGGAGAGAGAGAGAGGAGGGAAGGAGGAATCGAAGTCGGAGAGGATGTCGAGAAGAGGACGTTGGTCGGAGGCTCTGAGCAGATTGAAGAGTGTCTTCGATTCTTCCAAGCTCAGCCCCATTTTCATCTTGTTGTTGTTGTTGTTGTTGTTACTACTGATACTACTCTCGCTGCTGCTGTTCATTCTCTCCCACTCTCTTCTCCTCTCTTCTAGTTCTCGTCGTTCCTCTCTTGTTCTCTGTCTCTCTCTCTCTCTCTCTCTTCTCCAATTACGAATGTCTGACTATACTCCTGCATTACTCGACTGGGCTTTTCAACGGCCCATTCTTTCACTCCGCCTCCACTCTCTCCCTCTCCCTCTCCCTCTCCCTCTCTCTTTCAATTTATTAACATTTATTTTTATTTTTATTTTTATTTTTTTTGTAAATATTGTTATTGTTAAATAAGATAAGATAAAGATAAAATATTATTAACCTTTTTGTTTCATGTATGTTGTTAACTTTTACATTTATTGTTTGATTAATTTCATAAATATTCCCCTAAACCATATGTTGAAAATAAGGATTAGAGAGCTGGTTAATTATGTAATTAGTTAGAGCTTAGGGCCTGTTTGGTGTACAAGTTCAGTTTGAGTTGAGTTGAGATTTTTAAGTTTGAATAGTAATTTTTGTTGACTTTTTCAGAAAAGACAAAAAACTTTTTCAGAAAAGACAAAAAATATGATAAAAAAAGTACAATTTAATTTAAAATGAGTGTAAATACCAAACACCCCCTTAGTTAATAATTTGTTAGTAGTTAGTTGTGGTTGTTAGACCTAAGTTACACGTGTCTGAATGTGATTAGCTTCTACAGAAGTTTGTTAGACTTCAGAACCTGTATATAAAACTACTTTATAAGCTATTTCTGAGTAATGAGAAATCTATATTTCTTTCAGATTTTCTCTCAAATTATTTCAATATCTTTCTTCTCTAGTTTCTTAACATGGTATTAGAACCAGATATGGAGGACGGAAGCTCTTCGACGTCTTCAATGACGATTTCTCAGAAGTTCGTTCCGATCTCCTTTAATCATCCAATTTCTTCCAAATTGGACCAGAACAATTTTCTAGTGTGGCGAAAATAGGTTTTGGCAACAATTCATGGACATCGTCTCCAGAATATTCTTTTTGGTACTACACCACCTCCATTGAAGTACCTTGTAGCTAGTGATGAGATTCTTGGCCATGCTTAATCCAGAATTTCTAGATTGGGAGCAGCAGGACCAATTGATTCTTTCTTGGCTACTGAATTCTATGGCGGATTCAATTCTCACGAGGATGGTGAATCACAGATCTAAAAGACTTTAGAGGTGTACTTCGGGCAGTAGATTCGTCAAAGGTAAATCGGTATAAAACCCTTCTTCAATCCACCAAGAAATGGTTCTTTGTCGGTGAATGAGTATCTTCTTAAGATTAGAGGCTATGTTGATTTACTTGGTCTTGTAGGGCATCCTTTATCTGTTAAGGATCACATCGATGCGGTCCTTGAAGGATTGCCACCAGCGTATGAGACGCTCGTTGTCTCTATAAATACTCGAACAAATCCTTATACAATTGAGGAGATTGAGTCATTGTTGTTGGCTCAAGAAGTTAGGTTTGAGAAAAATACTAGGTCTTTAGATTGGCTTTGATCAATTTGGCTCAATCTGGAGCTTATTATTAGAATCAGGGCAAGAAAAGATTTTTCAATAATAAAGGTCAGTTTTATGGTTGTGCTGGTTATAATAGCTACTCTATGGGACGAGGTTCTGGTTACAATAATAGAGGAGGTTTTTCTGGAGGTCGTGGCATACCTAATGGAGGCAGGTTTCATGGAGGTCATGGAAACTGGTTGGCCTCTACCAGTACAAACAACAGTGGAAAGGTTATCTGTCAACTGTGTGGGAAAATTGGATATGTTGTACATGACTGTTATTACAGGTCTGATCAGTCTTTTAAAGGGCCATTTCAACTGCAAGGGCCTATTCATGGAAATCTAGTTCAGTTTGATTAGTCTAGTCCCTATTCATTTGGCTGTGAGGATTCTGCTGTGTATACCATGACTGCAACATCAGAGGCTGTGTATGATGAGAGCTGGTACCCAAATTCAGGAGCTACCAATCATTTGATGGCAGATACTTCAAATCTAATGACCAAGTCTGAATTCCATGGGCCTGAACAAGTTCATATGGGTAACGGTAAGGGCATTGGTATCAAACATATTGGACAATCTATGTTTCCTTCTCCTTTTGTTTATTCAAAAATTCTATCTCTATCTCATTTGCTTCATGTTCCAGAAATTACTAAAAATCTTCTCAGTGTGTCAAAGTTTGCCCTTGATAATAATGTGTTCTTTGAGTTTCATTCCTCTTCTTGTTTTGTTAAGGACAAGTACACACACAACATTCTGCTGGAGGGGAAGCTTAAAGATGGACTATATGCTTTTGACTCCACTCAAGTCAATCTTCAAGCTCTTAAGTCAACTCAGGTCAATGAAAAAAAATTTGTCACCAGTTGTCTCTTCTCAACATAAATTTGGGCCTTTAGCTCTTACTTCTTCTGTCTCTGTACCAAGTCAAAATGTACATATTGAACAGTCTTGTTCTACTATTCCTTTAAACAGTTCTACAAATAGTGTCTTTGATTTGTGGCACAAGCATCTTGGCCATCCATCTGAAAAAGTTGTAAGATATGTATTGTCTTCTTGTAATATCAAATTTGTTAATAAAAATTTGACTTCACTTTGCCAAGCCTGTTGTATGGGAAAACTACATAAATTGTCATTTCCTGTCTCTGACACTGTGTACGCAGAACCACTACAACTTGTGCACTCTGACTTATGGGGTCCTTCTTCTTGTGTCTCATCCAATGGATATAGATACTATATTCATTTCACAGATTCTTTCTCTAGGTTTTCATGGTTGTTTTTACTAAGACAAAAATCTGAAGCTTTACAGTCATTTGAGATTTTCAAAAAGTAAGTAGAATTACAACTAAGTTTCAAAGTTAAAGCCATTCAAACTGAATGGAGTGGTGAGTTTAGAGTTTTTTCAGAACTGTTACAATCTCATGGTGTCATTCATAGAAATTCATGTCCTCGTACACACGAGCAAAATGGTTTAGCAGAAAGGAAGCATAGAACAATAATGGAATGTTGTCTTACTCTTTTAGCACAAGCTTCAATGCCTTTTAAGCATTGGGATGATGCCTTCAGAGCCTCAATGTTTCTTTCTAATAGGTTGCCCACTGTTGTCTTACATGGAAAATCACCCCTATAGACCCTTTTTCATACCAAACTTGACTATTCTCATCTCAAAGTTTTTGGATGTCTATGTTTCCCAAATACTAGACCTTATAATTCTCATAAGTTCCAATATCACACCACTCCTTGTACATTCCTAGGCTATAGTCTAAACCATAAAGGCTACAAGTGTCTTGCAGAAAATGGTCATATGTTTATATCTCGTGATATTCTGTTTGATGAATATGTGTTTCCCTTTTCTATAACGTCTTAGTCAAGTAGTTCTGCTAATTTTCCTATCTCTTCTACTTCAGTTCCACTATATGTTAAAGATTTTTCATGTTCCTCTTCCTCTAACTCCAATTCCTCACAGTCAAATACTCCTACAGCAGATCCCACTAATTTTGCTGTTCCAGGAAACATAGAAAGTCCTAATATTTTTGATACAACTCATACTATTGATCTAGTGGTCTATGTAGGTTTAGAATAATTAACTAGGTTTAGAGAGGAGAATGTTTCCTCAAAAGTGGTTAGGAATAGGCGACTTGGGGGTGATTTTGTAGGTAATGTTCATCCAATGGTGACTAGGATGGCATCGTGAAACCTAAGGTTTTTATGGCTATAAGGGAACTAGATGAAGCTGCTCTTGAGTGTCTCGAGTGGAAGCAGGCTATGACAGATGAGTTTTTGGCGTTGCTTAGAAACAATACTTGGTCTCTTGTTTCATTACTTGCAGAAAGAAGAGCTATAGGGTGTAAATGGGTATTCAAGATCAAGGAAAATCCTAATGGCACTGTCAATAAGTATAAAGCAAGGCTAGTTGCAAAAGGTTTCCATCAGATTGCAGGTTTTGATTTCATTGAAACCTTTAGCCCTATAGTAAAGCCTACTACTATAAGAGTAGTTCTTACTGTTGTTTTGTCAAGAAGATGGACTGCAAGGCAGTTGGATGTGAATAATGCATTTTTGAATGGAGACTTGCAGGATGAGGTTTACATGGCTCAACCAACAGGGTTTGAAGATCCCAAGTGTCCTATAATGGTATGCAAACTACACAAATCCTTATATGGTCTCAAACAAGCTCCTAGAGCTTGGTTTGAGAAATTGCACTCTGCATTGTTGTGTTTTGGATTTGTCTCAGCAAGGTTAGATCAGTCCCTTTTTATTAAACATACTAGACAGTGTAGTCTCTTTATTCTAATATATGTAGATGACATTCTTGTTACATGCAGTGATGAGAAGCAAGTAACAGATCTGATTCCATAACTTTACCAGAAATTTGCCTTGAAGGATCTAGGTGTTATTAACTATTTTCTTGGGATACAAGTTAGCCATACAGAAGAAGGGTTGCATTTGTATCAAACAAAGTATGTTAAAGACTTACTTTGTAAGGCAAAGATGCAGTATGCAAAGGCAATATCAGCTCCTATGACATATGGCTTGAAACTTATTAGTTTTGGCAGTGATATAGTTAAGAGTCCACAGCTATATAGAAGTTTTGTTGGGGCATTGCAATATGTGACCATAAGATATTGCCTTTAGTGTCAATAAGGTGTGTCAGTTCATGCAGAATCCCTTATGGGCTCATTGGAAAGCTGTCAAGCATATTCTTATGTATCTATGTGGTACTTTAGAGTATGGAATTCATCTGAGGGCTGGTCAAACAGAAAATTTGAGGATAGTTGGGTATAGTGATGCTGATTAGGCCTCTGATATGGATGACAAAAGATCCACATCAGGACTTTGTGTTTTTCTAGGACCAAATCTCATTTCTTGGAGCTCTAAGAAGCAACATACAGTCTCTAGATCCTCTACAGAAGTTGAATTTAGAAGCTTGGCTAGTTTAGTAGCAAAGATTTCTTGGCTTCAATCGTTGATGGGGGAATTAAAAGTACAAATGCCTAGGTTGCCTGTTATATGGTGTGACAACATAAGTACAATTATGTTGGCTGCTAATCTTGTCCTTCATGCTAGGACTAAACACATTGAGTTAGACTCGTACTTTGTTCGTGAATGAGTCATCCAAAAACAGGTAGAGGTCAAGCATGTTCCTGCTCATGATCAACTAGCGGATGTGTTTACAAAAGCTATCTCCATCTCACAATATCGTTCATTAAGGAACAAACTCACTATGGAAAATCTTTCACACTGAGTTTAAGGGGGGCCGTTGAGAATATGGATTAGAGAGTTGGTTAATAATATAATTAGTTAGAGCCTAGTTAATAGTTTGTTAGTAGTTAGTTGTGGTTGTTAGACCTGAGTTACACGTGTCTGAATGTGATTAGCTTCTACAGAAGTTTGTTAGACTTCAGAACCTGTATATAAAGCTACTTTGTAAGCTATTTCTGAGTAATGAGAAATCTATATTTCTTTCAGATTTTCTCTCAAATTCTTTCAGTATCTTTCTTCTCTAGTTTCTTCACACCATATGTCCTTGTTCATTTGAACTTCATATGTAGAAAACCACTCAAAATGTCTACCGCATCCATTTTTATCTATATAATAATATATTTGTTGACATGATATTAATTACTGAGAATGACTGCGGTAGAGTCACTTTTATAACAACTAATGTAGAGATTGATTTTAGTCTTTGAATGACCCCATCCTGTCCTTGAACGACCCTAACACAACCAGCGTGTCGAAGTTGTCGCCTTCATTGCCAACATTGGCAACGCGCCATTGCCGCATCTACTTCGCTCCGTTGCCTACTATTTTTTCCCTCATTTAAGGGAAAAAAAAACTTTGTATTTAAGAAACTTTTATTTAGCACACAAGTATGTACTTAAAGTTGTGTATTCCTCTACATCTTTAAATATTGAAAATTTTCAAATAGTTCATAAAATCGATCTTTACAGTGTCACTATAAAAGAGACTCTACTACATCCATTCTCTTAATTATAATTTGAAAATACCACTAAATTATTGATCTTATATTAACTTGCCTTCATTTTTTTAAAAGTGATCATTGCACCTCTTAACTAAATAAAAGTGTCAAAGCACTTCTTTTGTCTACCAATAAACTAGCGAATGATAACATGATGTAGTAAAATTGTCTTAGTAAACTCAGAGTTTATGTTTTAAATCCTAATAAAAATTGTAAAAATATTTTATAACCATTAATTTTTACTACTATTTTTTAAGTAATGTTTAATTTTAGATTTTATGTTTATTACACTTTTTTTTTCTAAATATATATGTAAATCGTGTTATATAAACCAGTTAGGAGAATATGTTATAAATCCTAATAAAAATTATAAAAATATTTTAGAGAATTAGGTTGGGTGACCTTTTATAGTCTTCTTAAAAAAAGACTATTTAACTATAAATCCCAAATATTTTATAACCATTAATTATTTCTACTATTTTTTAACTAATATTTAATTTTAGATTTCATGTATTATTTTAACTTTTTCTAGATATATATGTAAATTGTGTTATATAGATCAATTAGGAGTGTTTTACACAGCAATTAAACTTTTAAAGTTAAAAATTTATGTGCATATTTATAAGTTTTTCCTTTCCGCTAAAAATAATCCATAAGACCTGATTTAAAACCATGTAAAACATTTTTGAACGTACTCAAGGAAATTTAATGCAAACTATTTTTGTTTTCACTATTTTCAAAGCCATTAATTTTTTTTTTTGGCTAAAAATAACTTTTTCCCAATTTTCAAAAATTTTATTTTCGCAGCTTTAATTAGAGTTTATAATATAAATTTGAAACCTACCTATGATTATCAAATTATCTTTTATTGGTCAATTTTGAACATGTTATGACAGTCATTTTTTTAGTTTAGAGGTAAATTTACAATATGAGTTTTGAACACTTTTATTTTGTTAAAACGATGCAGCTGTCACTTTTAAAAGCACAGGGGGCAAGTTGACATAAGGTCAATATTTTAGGATAAATATTGTACCTTAAAGCCACGTCAGTATATCTGTTAAGCATATAGACAGAAGTAAATCGAAGGAGGCAAATGTCGGAGACGGACTTCTAAACCATTGCTTAGATATTAATTATGAATTTATGGTCTCTTTTTGGAGTAATTAGCGGAATCGCACTTACAATCTCAAAATCAAAATAGAAAACATGTGTCTGGTTTCTTTTTTAAGCGAAAAGAAAAGAAAAATGATGTATTATTATATTTTCATATTTTTGTTAAAATAAATTACTCTTATGATTAACATTTTGTTGTCATCTCTTTTTGTGATGAAATTAATGCTATACTTGGCAAGAGGGTTGGAAACTACAAAGAAAGGAAGAGTAAAATCCCCCTTGTTTGGATGGCATGTCCAATTTTGAAAATTGAAATTTTTTTGCAAAAATGTTTTTTTCTCAACTTTTCTATCACTCTCATTTTGAATAAGAAAACTATCTCATGTTTAAACTTATTTTGTGCGGTATCATTTTGAAAAAAGAAAATGAATATTTTTAAACTACTCTCACAAAGCATTGGATTCTATTTTTCTAATTTTCTCTTCAAAATTCCTTCTCTAATTTTATTATTCTCATTTTTCCCACTATATCAAACAAGTGCTGACATGAAAGTAAAATTGTGTGTCGTGTGCCCAAACACAACGGAGAAGAAAATAGAAAAAGAAAGAAAAAAATGGATTTATAGCTAAATAACATTTTTTAAACAAATTTTTTAATATATGACTGAAATTTTTTAAAATTAATTAAAAATTCATTTTTTTAAAATGATTAATCAGTAATTAATTATATATTATAGTTAATTTGATCACTCAGTGATTGACCGTAAACACAATTATCGATTAATCATAACATAAATTATCAAATTTCATAATCAATATGACCAAATTTAAAGAAATGATAAATAATTATTTTGTTAAATAAAAAAATTCGACTATCTATTAAATTAAGCGATTAAAAAAGATACTCAGCGTAATTTTCAAAAAGGATAAAAAGAAAAAAAGTGGGAGGAAGGGTAAGATGGTAATTTCAGGCAGTTGCAAATTTGGAATCATCGTGTTTGTCGATAAATTTGGTCAGTCTGATCGTAAAGAGTCTTTGTGGTTCGTCTTCTAATTGGGTCCTCTTTGTTTGGTTTGAGATTGAAAAGTCGAAAAAAAAAAAAAAAAAAAAAGAAGAAGAAGAAAGAAAAAGAAAGCAAAAGAAAGATTTTATGGCTGAAACCGTCAGATGCAGAATCGGAGGGTCAGGGTCAGGAGAGATTGATGTAGCTCCTCTCGTAATAACCATCAAACAAACATCCTCCTCCTCCTCCTTCTTCTTCTTACTTCTTCTTCTTCCGTTATTTGGCGGCTCAGATTGAGAATTAACATCTTTTACAAAATTACAAAATTACTTTAACACCCACCGCCGCCCCCCAAACACTAATTCCCATCCTCAATCATCAATCAGCACAAGCATAAGGTTTGCTCTTCTTCAATCTCATTCTCTCTCTCTCTCTTTTTTTTTTTTTTTTTTTGGTGTCCTTAATTCGTTCCTTAAACGATATGAAATTATTATTTAAAAAAAAAAAAAACCATTAAAAGAAAAACTTGCAGGCTGGTTCATATATAAGAAAAGAAAAGACTTTTAGAGGTTTGAAACGATGTCGTTTGGGAACGGGGCAAGGGGTGGAAAAGGTTGGGCTGCATTCGACCGAGAGCAGCGACGGAAACGACAAGGTCTTCCTCAAGACGACGACGTCGTCGAGGACCCTTTCCCGGCCTTACCTTCCAAACACAAAGCCGGTAGTAGAATTACTAATAATAGTAGTACTAGGAGGAGTAGTAACTTGTCATCACTCGACTCGAGGTCGTGGGCCCACCAATGGGAATCTCAATGTGAATTTCAATCTCATGGCTTGATGATGATTGAAGACCAAGATGACATTGATGCCTCACCTTCGTTGCACCAATCCCTGCGTTTTGATCACACTGCAAATGATCCTTCTTCTTATAGTAATGATGATGCTATGAACAACATTATTCACCAAAACACACAACATCATGATCATGATCATGATCATAATCATAATCATAATCATAATCATGATGTTACCGCAACAAACTTGCATTGTGACTCTTGTGCTACTGTCAAAACGGTTTCCGATGATAACGACATGGAACGCCTCAGCGGCATACCAATTGAGCCCGAGTGGGAGGACGAATACCATGATGATGTTTATCTGAGGCACCGGAAACACGCCTTAAGGACCATGAGGTATGTCCCCCAATTCCATTCTTTTCTCTCTCTCTCTTTCTATATATACTACACTACTACTTCAGTTTTTTTATTTTTTATTTTTTTTACCAAATACATTTACTTTCATTTAACCAATCGTCATGCATATAGATATTAGATACATGTGTCAATCATGAAACTTGGAAAAATTCAAGTGAGAAAAAGAACCAAAGCTTGTCATTCTGTAAATTTGTTTCAACATAGCAAAACTCAACGCATCGACAGGTCAGCATCACAACATTCGAAAGCGGCCACAAATGCATTTCTAAGAGGAGATCATGTTTCTGCCCACCAACACTCTCTCAAGGCTCATCACCAGTGGTTGGCTGCTCAAACCCTCAACTCCAAGGCAGCCAACGATATTCTCGCTATTTCCAACTCCCAAAACGATGTCTGGAAATTGGATTTACATGGCCTTCATGCCTCCGAAGCTATTCATGTTTTGCAACACCATCTTCAAACCATTGAAACCAAACTGCTGTGGAATCGCCCCGTGTCTCCCAGCAGCCTTCAGGCGGAAACCACCAGAATCGTTCGTTCCCATTCCCTTGAATCGTTAGGTTGTGTGGAGGAACAACAACAACAACAACAACAACAACAACAACAAAATCAGGCATCTCTGAAGCAGAAACCTACATCCTTACAAGTCATAACAGGTACTTTTTTTCTCGTTCTAATTTCTAATGAAGACAGGGACGGCCGAGTTTTGTCGATCGCCCTAAAATTGCTTAATTTGATCCCATCTAAGACCATCTGTCTCCCTGTACAGGCGTAGGCAATCATAGCAGAGGACAAGCCTCACTTCCTGCAGCAGTCAGAGGGTTCCTTGTTGACAATGGGTGGGTTATTAGTCCTTTGCTTATTTACTCAAATGACTATTTTATTTCTTGATCATATTCTTTCACAAGTTAAGTCAGAAAAGAAAAAAAAAAAAAAAAAAAAAAGATAATTGCCTCGAAAGAAGAAAATCAGAATTGACAACTGATAATCTTAATCTTAATCTTGACTTCAATCATATTTTTTGTTGGTTGTAGGTATCGTTTTGAAGAGTTAAAGCCTGGGGTAATCACCGTCCGACCCAAATTCCGATTACTGAATTAATGCTTTGCTTTCTTAGACTGACATATGTTTGTACATCAATGATGCTTGGTTTTTTTTTCCCCTTAAATATTCTTTACCACGAGAATTCTGTCTTTTGATTTACTCCTTTAAACTTTCATTCTATGGCTTAGATCAATATTCTTTTTTTACACAGCTCACGTCTTTTTTTTTTTTTTTGCTTCAACCATTGGCATTGTGTGTCAGTCCACCCTCCATTTGTTAGCCTTCTTGTTGGTTCATCGCTATCTCCATATTCTCCTAGGTTTGCATCTTCCATTATGTACAGATTCTTGTGTCTTTATTCATGCCCAAGGTAATCTCTTGTAGATCGAAAAACTAATTTCGTCCCCGTATATATATATGTGTGTGAGAGTGTGAGTGTAATATTTCTACCCATCTGCACATAAATATTAATATTATTATATGTTATTTTTACAACAAAAAAGCGTCTTTAATTTGTCATTCAAAAGCTAGCACAAAATTATTACAATGAACAATTCTTAGTTGCTAAATACTTGCTAATAAATGTTTGGTGAAACAATAAATAAGGATTTATTTTAAAGGAAACCTGTAAGATAACAGAACATTTAAGTAATTGGTAGTTCCTACCAAAATTCTTGAACGACACACACACACATATATATATACACATACAAATAAATAAAATAATATTTTGGTATTATTTGGAAAGACATCAGAAGGAACAAGATGCATGCATGTAGGAGTGAAGTTTAGTTTATATATATATATGTTGGAGCCGTCTGATGAAAATGTTGGAAACACTCCTGACACCCTAAATGCTCCAACTTCCGGATACGGAGACCCGAGCTTGTGGAACTGTCTTGGGATATCGTCTCCACTCTGTCATATACATATATATATATATATATAGAGCTCGCAATCAGTAATATATATATATATATATATGTAATATGTTAAAAATGGGCATAATTACGTACGTCCCTTGATGGTGTCACTCTTGCAACGATGGTAACCGATGCTCTTTTTTCCACCAACATCGGGTATGACAAAGGGATTTAAGTGAGTTTTATGGCCGGTTTTGGTTTTGTTCCACCAGTTGCATACTCAAATATCTCAATGTGTCGATAGTACTGTTCTATCACACGTTGTTTGTACCTTTATTAGATCATTTATGTTAGCTCCCGACGAATAGTAGCCACTTCCACTTTGGTGTCGCTGATGGCTGCCGGAGTTCGCGCATCAATTTTGTTGGCGTGAGGATCGTCCGGTAGCACACGATCTATTTTTACAATATTATTATTGTTGGCGGTGTTCGATGATGCCTGCAGACTTTTACTAACATTGTCAGCTCCAAACATACCCCATACTTCACCAACCTTGCGGTGAAAAAATATGACATTGTCAAACTGAACATCAGCCAAACTGAACACTTTTGGCTTTGGGGTCGTTGTTGAAGCGACGAGCAATACGAAGCGTTTCGAGCTGGATATCGCCTCTTTCCGACACGAAAATCAAGCCCGACAGACGACCTGAATCGACACATCGGCTTATTTGTATATACTAAATACAGTTTCTCGAGAGCCGCCGGTGGAATGACCTGGGCGTTGTAATTGTAAGCTGAGTGTCCGTCGTCGTCAGAAGTACTAGGAGAGTCATGTACAGAAGCTCAACTTGCTTTCACTTTGGGGGAGGGTCCATTGGGCATGAAGGGGTGATTAAAGTACGAAGAGTACTATTTAGTTAGCTAGTAACAAGTGATGATCGGCAAATAAGATAAAGATGATGGATGGAACTTTGAAGTGTGTAGTTGCTTGTTGTTATATATATATATATATGTTTGTGTGTGTCTATATATATATATATATTTATATGTTGTTGCTGTTGCGGGGGAGATATTTGAATGTGAAAACGCACAAATACCTTCTCAATCTGCAATATTATTGGTTAATAATGGACCTAATGGCTAGATTTCTAATTTTTTATTTTATTTGAAACATGATGAAAGTTCTTTTCAGGAAATTAAAACTAATAATAATAATCTATACATATTAGGGTTAATTTCATTTTTAGCACTTGTGGAAAAAGTATTATTAAAATTGACATTACTTTCGTTTCCTTTCATTCCTAGCACTGCCACGTCATCACCATCAATTAAGATGGATGTAAAAAGTCAAAAATACCCTAAGGCAAGCCTAAATCTTATTTTTTTTCACTTTCCCGCCTAGCCCCCCACCCATTTTGAAACCCAAATCTTCATATAATATCTTCACTTGATTTAAAACTATTTTCACCATTTTAGAGAGAGAAACTTTCATCTAGAGAGAGAAACTCTCACAGTCGGAAAAAAAATTTAACGCTTCCATTTAACAAATTTTTTTTAACAAAATCTAACATTTTTTGTCATTTTTGAGTAAAGGTTATTCCTGTTATGCCCACCCGGTCATAACAGTTATGACCTATGTCTAAAAAAAATTTAAAAAAATTCTGACATTTTTGGCCATTCACACAGACAAAAATAAGGTCATTAAAACAATTACCACCCGGTCATTATGTAAATGACTAACCCCTGTAAATGACAGCAACAGTAATAATATTTAATATAGTATAAAAATTTATATAAACCAATACACTAAATTTTCCTCTCAAAATCGAAATACCCAACTAACAAACATTTAGTTTATGTCACAAAATCAAATAAAAATACAAACATTATAATTTTTATGCAATTTTTTTTTTCTTTCAGAAATCAACTAGCAATACAAATTTCCCCCTTATTTTTTGTCGACTATTTCTCAGGCGCCCTTCTTTTTTTCTCTGGTTCCGGTTTTTGAGGATTTTTCTCCACCGATGGCCTTTTTTCTACCGAAGCCATTAGCCGAATATTCCTCTTTTCGGGAGTAATGTTTTTCTCCGCCAACTTCATGGGTTTGGATATGGGAGACTCAAGAAATTTCAACTGGTTTTGGGTGGTTTAAGAATATTCTCCAGCTATTACAGAGTTCGAAAAAGCTTTATAGAGGACGTTGATGGTGGTTTCCGACAGTTTGCGAGTGATTTTTGGAGTGGTTTCCGACGGTGAGAGTTTCTCTCTCTAGATGGAAGTTTCTCTCTCTAAAATGGTGAAAATAGTTTTAAATCAAGTTAAGATATTATATGAAGATTTGAGTTTCAAAATGAGTGGGGGCTAGGCGGGAAAGTGAAAAAAAATAAGATTTAGGCTTGCCTGAGGGTATTTTTGACTTTTTACATCCATCTTAATTGATGGTGATGACGTGACAGTGCTAGGAATGAAAGGAAACAAAAGTGATGCCAATTTTAATAATACTTTTTCCACAAGTGCTAAAAATGAAATTAACCCTACATATTATAGAAAGAAGAAAAAAAAAAATTACTGTGCATACTTTTTCATCCAAAACGGTGCATTTTGGACGAATAACTTTTTTAATATTCTTTTCAGTCCTTTAATTTTCTTTTTTTTTTTTCTTTTGGCCTTTTTTTTAATTTTTTTTTTCACATTAGTCCTTTTCTTTTTTGCATTAGTCAATTTTTTTTTAATACATTTTAGTCCTATTATTTTTTTTGGTATTTTTTCATGTTTTTTTTTTGAATTTTCAGGTACTTTGTTTTTTGTTTTGTTTTGTTTTTTTAGCTCTAAGTGCATTACTGTGCACTTTCACTTATGAAAAACTTTTTTATTTTCTTTTTAGTCCTTCAATTTTTTTCTTCTTGGCCCTTTTTTTTAAATTTTTTTAAAATTTTAGTCCTTTTTCCCTATAGCCCTTCAATTTTTTTTTCCTTTTGGAATTTTTTTTTATTTCATTTTAGTCCTTTTCCTGCCTTAATCTTATTTATTTATTTACATTCTAGTCTTTTTATCATTTCTTTTTGGGATAAATTCTTGTTATTAAATTCTTTATTTATTCCAGTAGAGTCGTTTATTTGTCTCCAGCGATTTGGAGGCAACGACAGATCTCAGAGATGACTGGTTTCAAAAGCTCAGTGCAATCTCCATCGATGTGGCAGCGACAAGGACGACAACAAATTGGGAAATAGGGTTTGAAGGATTTTTTAATTTGGGATAATTTTAGGGGATATTTTGGAATTTCAAAAGCTTTGTGAATAAATATATATGTCTAATGAAAAATATTATATTTACACATAAATACTAATATTTACTTAGTAAATATTTAGTACAAAATGTATAAAATGCAATAAAAGTAAAGGATTTATATATAATTACCGCTTTTACTTAGTAAATATGTGGATTTACAAGTAAATACCATAACGTAAATATGAGGATTTGCTGCAAAAATTAAATTTTAATGAAATACGAATTTAAAAATAATTTACTTATTTAATAGAAATTAACATATTTACATGTAATCCTTTTGGGTCGCGATCGTCGAAGTCGGGATCATGAGCTTTTGTTTGTCCTCCTCCGAAATTTGAGCTTGCTCGGCCGTGACTTGGACAAGTCCGGGCATTCCGGTGACGACCATTCCGGCGAGGTCGTCGCCGGACTCCGGTGTCTGGTAGGGGTGATGGGGAAGAGAAATAGAGGGGGCATTTTTGGGATCTTGGCTTTGGGTGGGTTTGTTTGTGGGGGTATTTTGAAGTTTTCAATTTGGTAAAAAGAAGATATGCTATTTAGTATCTCAAAGTTTACCGCCTGTTATATTGTTAAAATTATGAAACACAAGATCCTGTATTGCCCATTCTCCCTTATTTTTTCCCACAAAAGGGAAATAGCGGCCTATAGAGTTAATATATAGCAATGACCTGTCGTTGTTATAGAGCTAATGTATAGCTACGACATGTAGTCGCTAGCTGTGGACTATTAGCGATAATTTGTCACGTAATGCAACGATATAGATGTAGCAATGACAAGGGTTTTTATATTGGTGTTACAAAGAGTACTTGATTGAAATAAAAAGTAGGAATATTATTTGAACATCTATGGCAAGCACACACACACACACACACATATATATATATATATAGGGAATCATGAGAAGAAGGCGTGTGGATGTAATGATCACAAAAACAATCAACAAGCTCTTTTTGGGATGCAAAGGTGGCCAGTCATGTGCCAACTTTCGCCTCCATCAGGATATGCATAAGGGCATGTCGGAGTATAACCTGAGTTTAAATTAAGCTGCAAGTTCCAGGCAGCATTTGGGTCTTGAGTTGAGAACGCGGTCCAACTGGCAGTGGAATTCTCGTATCTACTATGTGTGATGCGAGTGAAATTCTTCACATTCTTAATGTCTTCCGGGTCAATTATGTCGACGGTGAAGATATCTCCATAAGGCCTCACCGAGTGCACAAAGAGAGGCAAAGAGACGGGATCAACAGAAACTGCAGCAAGATCCGCGGTCACAACGATGCTCTTTCCGTCTGGACTGAAGAAGGGATGGTTAACATGCCCTGCAATATTATCTCCACTTGCCACCACTCTTACCACCACTTTCGGATCGTTCCATTTGACCAGGTACACTGCAAAGTATCCTGGGTCAAGACCATTGTCATCAGGTGGGCTGCCCTGAGGCTTGTCGCGGTTTGACGAGAATACTATCCAATCTCCCCTCGGCGACCATTGGCATTGTGTGTCAGTGCAATTCTCACTTGTTAGCCTTCTTATTTGCCCATCTCCATACTCTCCTAGGTCTGCGTCCTCCATTATGTACAGATTTTTGTATTTTCCTCCATCTCTTGTAGATCGAAAAACTAATTTTGTTCCTGCTACATTATTAATTTTCAACCAATCAGTGCATATTAGTATATTACAAAGAACTATATATATATATATATGTATATATTCTAATACAGCGTCTTTAATTTGCATTCAAAAGCTAGCACAATATTATATAATGAACATTTCTTAGTTTTTTTTTTTTTTTGCTCTAAATGAACAATACTTAGTTGCTAAACACCGATATTCTCGAACAAAACACACACACATGTATGTACATACGTGTGTGTGTGTGTGTGTATTAATATACGTATATACGTAAAAGAAAGAAACCAGAAAGGAACAAGATGTAGGAATGAAGTTTTATATATATATATATATATATGCATATGTATATATTACCGTCTGGATTGGATGATGGGAAGGCGTTATTGGCTCCTTTTGTGAGGGTTTTACGTTGCTGTCGACTCTTAGACACGTTTTTGATGGCGCAGATATCCAATCTTTCCATAGCGCTGAAAGCAGGTCCGAAGCAAACATACAGTGTATCATTTTCTGGATTTTGGTTCCAAACTGGCGAGAATAAGTTGTTGTTCTTCGTCTGCATATATAATAAACAAATTTGTTGATTATACTGGTGATGAATCAAATGTATAGGTATATATTTAACATTCTCATTACAAATAGATTTACCGAGTAAACAACACGCAAGCCTTGGCTATCAGCAATCCACAAGGCCTTGAACTCATTATCAACGAATGCAAGCTTGGAGCCGTCTTTAGAAAATGTTGGAAACACTCCGGACACCCTAAACAGTCCTACCTCTGGATCCGGAGAGTCGAGCTTGTTAAATTGTCTTGGGATATCGTCTCCACTCTATCACTCTCACAAAGAAACATTAAATAATTGTAGCAGGCGATCTTAAGGTAACCATGGCTTAGAAAATTGAAGGGAATTCAAAGTCGGCAAATGGTACCTTGAGGACGTCACTCTTGCAACGATGGTAACCGATGCGCTTCCCATCCTTACCGTCTATCACAAATGGGTTGAAATGGTCAGCCTTCGGTCTAGTTTTTTGTGTGATTCTTATGGATGGATTAAGTCCAGATGAATGAAAAATCTCAATGTGTCGATATTGTGCTGCTACACGGGCGTCATCAAACTGTGATTTCTCACGAATGGTTGCCACTGCAACTGTGGTGGAGTTGATTGCTGCTGGAGTCATTGCATCAATTCCATCCGGGGTCACTCGAGCGATGTCTGGAGTGAAAACTTTCCTTATATTTGCTCGGAACACACCCCAGTACATGCCGACCTTGCGGTGGAAAAATATGATGTTGTCACTTCCCCATGTCGGCCACCCGCCGTTTCTTACAACCAACTTGCGGTCGAAGGGCTTCTCTACATTCATCACAAAAATATTAGTCCTTAAATCTTCGATCTCGCCATCCCAACCATCCTTCTTTGCCTCGAACGATGCCACTGCTATCATCTTTCCAGACGGTGACACCGAGGGATTCAAATCAGCTTGCCCTGTTCATCATACAGAATCGTGAAGAGTAAATCAACTTTATATTAATTGTCTCTACCAAAAGATGATAACGTTAGAAATATAAATATATATATATATATATATATATGTATTTATAAAAGGGTTTATAGAAATGTCGAACTAGGTAGTAGTATTTATAGAAGAATAATAGATGGGAAAAGATGTCATAGCCTTTTCCATTGACAAACTGAATATATATAGTGTTTACAATAGGTATCCTAACTGAATAACTTAAATCTCAAAAATTAAATAAACTAACTAGATAATTATCAGAATACTAATAAGATACTTATTAGGAAACTAATTAGTAAAACATACAAAATTTGAAACTAAAACCTAAATATTTAAATAAGCAAATCTAAATAATTAAATAGATAAATCTAATTATTTTCCTCCAATATGCCCCCGCAAGATGGAACTCTGTGAGGAGAGTCCAATCTTGGTCTTGAGATTAAGGAAACGAGCTCGCGGAAGAGGCTTTGTGAGAGCATCTGCTAATTGGTCCTCCGACGAGACATGAGCAACACGAAGCGCACCACTATGAACTTGTTCACAATTGAAGTGATAATCCAAAGCAACATGTTTCATACGTGAGTGGAATATTGGATTCGCACAAATATTTGTAGCACCAACATTATCGCAGTAGATTACAGGAGGGACAGATAAAGGAAGACCAAGTTCAATGAGAAGAGAGCAATTCCAACTTAGTTCTGCAGCAGTAGCAGCAACCGATCTATATTCTGCTTCTGTTGAGGAGTGGGCAACCATCCGTTGTTTCTTCAAACTCTAAGAGATAGGATTGCAACCTAGGTAAACAAGATAAGCACTAATAGAAGTATAATCATCCTTGTTGCCTGCCCAATCAGCGTCAGAAAAAGCATGGAGTGATAAAGGAGATTGTCGATAGAGAAGAAGACCATCAGTAGGGATCCCATAGAGATACCGTAATAGTCACTTTACAGCATTCCAGTGGTCACTGGTGGGGCAATGCATAAACTGAGACAGTTTATTTACTGCGTATGCGATGTCAGGCCGTGTTAGCAATAGGTATTGTAGACTTCCAAAAATGGTTCGGCATTCAGATGGATCTGAAAGAGCAGTGCCGGAGTGAAGATCAAGAGTTGGAGTAGTAGCAAGTGGTGTAGTAACTGGCTTTGCTTCTGTCATGCGTGTGCAAGCTAAAAGATCTATAATGTAACGGCGTTGAGAGAGAAGCAAGCCATGTGGATGGGAAGTAACTTCAACTCCAAGGAAATAAGTGAGAGGACCAAGATACTTGATAAAAAAGTGTTGAGCATGAAGTGCTATGAATTTTTGTACAACCTCATCATTGTCACCTGTAATAATAATGTCATCAACATAAACAAGAAAATAGATCATGATACCACTAGTGTTGAAGACAAAAAGTGAGGAGTTTGCATGAGAGTTCATAAAGCCAGAGGTGACAAGAAATTGGCATAACTCATGATACCAAGCACGTGGTGCTTGCTTAAGACCATAGATAGCCTTGCGTAATTTGCAGACATGATGAGGATGATCACGATCAATGAATTCCTGCGGCTGAACCATAAGTACATCCTCTGTAAGATGGCCATGGAGAAAGGCATTGTTCACATCAAGTTGATCAAGCAACCAACCACGAGTAACCGCAAGACTGAGAATAAGACGGATGGTGGTGGGCTGACAACTGGATTGAATGTGTCATGATAATCAACTTCAAGACGTTGATGAAATCCTTTGCAACTAAGCATGCTTTGTACCTATCAACAGAACCATTAGGTAAATGTTTAATATGAAAAATCCACTTGCAACCAACCAAATTTTGAGTTGGATCCAAGGGAACAAGTTCCCATGTTTCATTCCGAACGAGAGCATCATACTTTTCTGACATAGCGTGATGCCACTTGGGATCTTTAATGGCTTGGGTGACTATGGTAGGTTGAAGATCAAAGTTGGTCACAAGTTGGGCATTGAGATTAAGTTTGTGAATTGGCTTGCGAATATTGTTCTTTGACCGGGTAATAATGACACGTGTATTTGGGTCAACGGGCGTAGGAGGTGGAATGTGAGAGGGTGGAGTTTGAGTTTGAGCTGGGCTGGGCGGTGTTTGTGAGGTTGGGCGGTGATTGCAAGTTGGGTGGGCTAGAAGGCATGGGGCTTGGGTATGATGCTGGGGGTGTCTATGGGCTCGGCACATAATTAGGTGGGTTGTGGTCTTGGTCGAGGGTTGAAGAAATTGTGGGTAGCAATTGAGTTGGGGCCAGGGGTGATAAGAGTGAACGGCATGGTGGAGTCAGAATCTGCACATGAGGGTAATTCCATTGAAGGCGTAGAAGGTGTAGGTGGGCATGGAGATGATGTGGTTGAGAGCTGAGACGCAAGTGAAAACCAGTGAGGTAGAGTGTTAGAAGAGTGACGAGGAAGATGAGAGTAGAGAGAAGAAAAAGGGAAGATGTTTTCAACAAACTAAACATGACGGGACGTATATGTTTTAGAAGAAGAAGGTTCAAGACACAAGTAAGCACTTTAAATAAGAAAATAACCAAGAAAGACACATGGAGTAGAGTGAGGAGAAAGTTTATGAGAAGAATACAGATGTAATCAAGGATAACATAAACACCCAAAAACATGAAGTTTTGAGTAATTAGGCGACGACTAAAAGAGTTTGACATAGGGAGAGGAAGTTGGAGTGTGGGAGTGGGCATATGATTAATAAGATAGATTGCAGAGGCAAAAACGTAAGATCAATATGATGGAGGCATGGAGGCATGGGAAAGAAGAGATAAACCGATTTCGACAATAATGCAATGACGATGTTCAGAATACCCATTGTGTTTTGGAGTATCTGAGGGTGAAGTGAGATGTGTAATTCATTGAGATGCAAGATAGGATGAAAGTGCTTGATATTCTCCCCCATTATCAAAATACAATGTGATAATTTTTCGTTTAAAGAATTTTTCGACAATTGATTGAAATCGGATGAAAACATCGTGAACTTGAGATTTACGTTTAAGAGGATAAAACCAAATATATTTGGTAAAGTGGTCTACGAGAACAACATAGTATTTGAAATTATTAACAAAAAAAATTGGGGAGGTCCACACATCAGTAAAAATAATTTGGCGAGGAGAAGAAGATGTAAGAGTAGAGGTTAAAAATGGTAACTTATGATTTTTATTGCATTGACATGCATTACAGTTGAAAGATAAAGAAAAAGGACTCAATAATTCTAAGTTGAAATTGGAAATGAGATGCCTAAGTATAGAAGATGACGGATGTCCTAATTTATGATGCCACTCAGACGAAGTGGTCTTGACACTAGAAAATGCAACTAAAGAAGATGACTTAGAGAAGACTGGCCACTCATACACACTATCTTTAGTCTAGCCCTATAAAAGGATTGCCCTCGTGTGTAGATCCTTCACAAAAAAAGAAGAGGGAAAGAATTCAATAGAGGTATTATTCGATTTACAAAACTGTGATATAGGATAAGATTCTTTTGCATGTTAGGGACACAAAGCACGTTTTGTAAAGAGAAGTTATGAGAAAGAGTAGAGAGAGAAGTGGAACCGGTGTGGGTGATAGGAAGACCTAAACCATCGCCAATCATAATGTCATCAAAACCGTCATATGGAGTATGAAAAGATAGATTGCTCAAGTCGGTGATGACATGGTGCGATGTGCCACTATCGAGAAGCCAACTAGAGTTTTCAGGAATAATGGTGGTGGCAAGATTTGCACGAGGTTTCCATTGTTGTTGTGGTCGAGAAGCAGGAGTGGAATTTGGAGTCAATTGCAATAACTGATAAAGAGGACATTGTTGAGCTGTATGTCCTTAAGCTCGGCAACCCTGGCAAATACCGTGAGGAGGGCCATCACATCGAGGGGTGGCAGAGGGGCCGTGGGGCACGAACGTGAGCGACGGAGTGGACAACGCCCAAGGTGGCCTAGGTGGACCGGAACGGGTGTTTCCGGAATTAGGCAGGGTGTTTGCTGGGTTTGCAGAAGCAAGTAACGGTGAAGAGGTGGACTGATTGACGCGTAAGAAAACCTCTTTATTAATCAAATTTTCATGAAGTTCATCAAAGGAGATTAGAGTCTCACGTCCTTCAATAACATCAACAATAGATTTGTATTCATCATCAAGTCCATCTAGAATTTTTTCAGTAAGGTCTTCATCATCCATGGGTTTGTGGAGAGTGGCAAGTTCATCGGCATGACTTTCAATGAATTGCATATATTCTGAAATAGTTTGTGAACCTTTGGTGGCATGTTTAATTTGTTCTTTGATTTGCTTGACATGGCCACGAGAAGGTCGGGCATATGTGTTGGTAAGAATAGTCCATGCCTGAGGGGAATAATAGACGGGGTAAGCGAACCTACGAGAGAACCAAAATTTAAAAATTAATTTGTCTTGACGAAGCCAGGTTTGATATTATGGATTGGGTATGGTGACATTATTTTCAGTTTTAGTAGTGGGAGGAGAAGGATGAGAGCCATCAGCGAATTTTTGAAGATCATAGCCAATAAGAATTGCTTCAATCTGAAGTTTCCAGGAGAGATAATTGGTGGAGGTGAGTTTGACAGTGTTATGACTGTTGATATTGATAACAGTGAGGGGTTTGGTGGGTTCCTGAGCATTGGGAATGGTTACTTGGTTGTTGTCGGTAGCCATGATAATTGTGGTAGCTTGGTGGGATTGGTTTATGAGAAGGAAGGTGTATATGAGTGTGGTGTAAAGGGAACGTCGTGAATGATTTGGAGATTTTTTTTTTTTTTTTTTTTAATAAAATTTAATCTGTGGGTGTTGAATGGAGGCAAAGAATTATGATGTTTGTGGGGGGAGATTTATGGGCGTAGACACCAAAGAAAAGAAAGTGAGAAGAAGAGAAGAAAAGGAAGACTTCAGGAGCTTAGGCTTTGATACCATATAGAAGAATAATAGATGGAAAAAGATGGCATAATCTTTTTCATTGAGAAACTGAATAGATATATAGCATTAATTTACAACAGTTATCATAACTGAATAACTTAAATATCAAAAATTACTAGTTATATCAGAGAACTAATAAGATAATTATTAGGAAACTAATTATAAGTAAAACATACAAAATTTGAAACTAAAACCTAAATATTTAAATAAGCAAATGTAAATAATTAAATAGATAAATCTAATTATTTTCCTCCAATAGTAATAAGAAGAAGAGTAGAGTAAAAGAATTAATCAAGATGAGGGAAGGAACCTGGTGGGGTAAGGCGTTCTGTATTTCCGGTGATAAAATGGGTTTTATAAACGGCAGTCCAGGGCTGACGACGAGAAGGAGCGGGGTCTTTGGTTGTGACATAGAAGATATAATCACTGGAAAAGCAACCACTGTCTTCCATGCGGACACCATGGAATTCGGTTATCCCAAAAACTTGAGCCAAACTGAACACTTGGACTTTTGGTTCTACTACTACTGGAGTAGTAGTGTTGCCTCTGAAGAGGAGAGCTATATGAAGCGTTTCGAGGTTGTCTCGTTCGGAGACGAAAACGATGCCCAATAGCTGACCCGAATCTACATCGGAGTCTATGAAAGTGCCTTTTGAAGCCAAATTCAGGGACTTGAGAATTGTCTTGAGAGCCGTGGGTGGAATGAAGTGGCCGTTGTAATTGTAGGACTGTCCATCAGTCATGGGAAGCTCATCGCCCTTTGTTGGAATCGGACACGAGAATATGTCCAGCGGCAACGGTGGTCGATAGGTTGTGAAGAAGGCAATGCTTCCTCTAGTATTTCCATCTGCTGCCATCAGACGATTATCCAACGATTTCTTTTTGAGTTGATTTATAAACACTATATATGGGACATTAATAAAGATGATCTAGCGGAGGATTTCTTTTAAAGCAAGACTACAAACTGATTTATAAATTAAGGTTTTGTTTGGTACACATACTCTGTTTAAAGTAAACTGTACTTTTTTCATTATATTTTTTGTCTTTTCTGAAAATTTTTTTTGTCTTTTCTGAAAAAGTCAACAAAAATTACAATTCAAACTTAAAAATTTCAACTCAACTCAAACTGAACTTGTGCACCAAACATGCCCTAAAAAAAAAAAAAAAGGGACAAATTACACTTTCCCCCCTTAATTTTAGGCCTTGTCACAAAATGTCCCTCCCCAACTTCAATTTGTAACATTCTTTCTCTTCAACTTTGAAAAAATTTGTGAATTTTCCTCCTCAATTAAATTTTTGACAAAAAAAAAAAAAAAAAAAAAAACATCTAACACTTGTTGGAAGCATCAGTTTGGGGTATTAAGTATATAACAAAGTTACTCTTATTAAATATGAAATAACAAAGTTACCTATAAGGGAGAAACATGAAGAAAAAAATGACAATCAACCCTAAATATTTATTTTTTTAAACTTATTTATAAGTGTTTCACCTTTAATATCCGCAACTCATTTTTCAAACGAGTGTTATGTATATTTTTTTGTCCAAAAATTAATTGAGGGAGAAAATTCGCAAAGCTTTCCAAAGTTTAGGGGGAAAAATGTTAAATTAAAGTTCGAGGGATATTTTATGACAAGACTTAAAGTTGAAGGAGAAAAAAAAAAAATTTATCCTTAATAAATAAATATATATATATATATATATATATAAACAAACCTAGAGGTGTGTAAAAGTTAAACAGGAAAAAAAATAAAATTCCAAATTTAACCATTTGTTTTTGAGCTCAACTTGGTCACGAAGGGTCATCTTATGAATATAATTATCATGTCATGTGGTCACATTTTTTTTAATTGTTATTATTAATTTTAAAATATTAGAGGCATTTTGTTCCCATAGTCAATGGGTAGACGGGCCTAAAATTAAAACAAAAATTGGTTGGAAGGAATCCAATGTTTTCAAAGACTGGATGTTATAGTTAAAATAGCAGAGAATTTGTTTCTTCTTATTTTATTGGTGACAAATGCGCGTGCCAAGATGCCCAAGAGCAGACAAACATGTTCGGTAGATGTTTTAATAATTGAAGTAATAATAGTTCTTTTGCAAACTTTTAACAAAAAAAATGATTTTTTAAAACTTTTTTTTAGTCTCATTGGGCGGCTTATTCAATAAACCTCGGTCGGATAGAATATATCCGCTTTTATAAGAGTTTGTTCAATTTCTTGTCCCAAAAACTTATCCAACAAATCAAATGTTACCACATCATTAGACTAAACTCAAAGAGAAAACGGTATAATATTACTTCTAATTTTATCCCTTTCTTTTCTTAGGGATTTTTTTTTTTTTTTGGCATCATCCTGATGTTTCTTGCAACTACAGGGGTTTTAAATTTTTTCTTTTTTTCTTCTTTTGCTAGTGTGATGAAATAGAAAGAACATTACATGCACTAGAGCAATTAATATAGTTTATTTGTTCATTTGAAGGATGAGTGATTAGTATACAAAAATGTACTTTCTTTGATGTTTATTATTGAGCAATTGCTGAATATTTGAGCTTTAATTAAACAATTGACATCTTTATCTAGACACAATTTGGACGTAATCAATACGCAACCTATTGTGAAGAAATTATGTACAATTAATGCCATTGGGAAGAGAGTTTACACTTAATAGCATTATACTTTTCAAATGAGTAGAGTTAAAGGATGTCAATTCTAATATCAATTTTTTGAGTACTAACTCACGTGTCGAATTTTTATTAGTAAATGTAATTAATTGATATTGACAATGTTTTAAACACATACCAATAAAATAACGACAACTTATATGCCATATAGATTGATATTCAAATGTTTGGATTAGAGTTGATGTCCCTAGTATTTTTCTTTTTAAATAGGCCGAAATAGATCAACATCATGTGGCATCATTTGATTTGTTGGATGGAAAGACTTTTGGGATAAAAAAATTGGATAAATAGTCAAGTCCATTTTCATAATTCTATAGATGTAAAAACTTAAACGTACTAATCCGTCTAATTTATTTTGAATCAATTAGTATTTTGTGTCGACGCTCCACATATCATGCCATATTCCTTTATAATATGAGAACCATTTTACAAGCCTCCCTTTTTTCCTCACAGAAAATTTTGCCTCGTTTTTTTTTAATTCTTTTTAAATTTTTTTAATATGATTTTTAATTTTGTTAATTCTTTGAATTTAAGTTCTTTTTAAATGAATCTATTAAGATACCATATACGGTGTAATAGATGTCAGAACCAATAGTGACAGTTGTGCGGCTCTAGTCATCAACGATTGTCACATGCTTATTTTAGTAGAATTATTCCGATGATTTTTTTTTTTTTTTTTTTTTTAACATAGTTCAATGGACGTTTGTGGCTAGCTTCTGTTGAACATATGCACCCTTCAACAAAGTTTGCCGTTCTTTACCAATATATATATATATATATATATATATATATAGGGTAATACTTTGGTCCATCACCTCTAAAATGAAGAATGAAAACTTCAATTTTTCCTAATTGCCTGATAACATCTTAATGACATAAATACATCTAAGGACATCTAGACATCTATAATTTAGATAACTGGCTGCAGTTGTCTAGCCGGGTACCTATTAGTTAATTAACAAATTTTTTTTTACCACAATAACTAAGCATCTTGTTAAAGTAATTGCATCAGTACACGCAGTACCATTATTTTATTTGTATCATGTATGAATTGGATACAATTAAATCAAAATTTTCATTATTATTTTATAGTTTGGCTGGACACATAAGGCATGAATGCCTCAACATATAAGGAAAGTAAAAATCTTACAAATAAAATGCTAAGTGATGGTTATGATCACTTCAACCATAGAAAGTTTCAAGAGAAAAACCATAATGACTCGTAGCTTACTATTTGAGGCAAACAGTTTCAAGAGAAAAACCATGAAGTAGCTTTAGCTTGTTTGTCATTCCCCAATTGTTAATCCCAAAGAAAATGACAATGACTGCCAAATCAGGCCTGAACCCTAGAGCAACCCCATGTATGGAGGTACCATATATAGACATTGTGGAGACAAAAAAAAAAAAAAAAACATATGCTTGAGAAATTAATTTAAGTTTAAGAAACTGAATGCTAACCTTCAGGACCTTCCCTTTCGGCACATATATGGAATGTCTCTTCGTAAGTTTATTTTACTCAGGCCTGAATACAAAGTTGCAAGTCCGACAGATTATTGAAACAAGTAAAAGAAAAATAAAATAAAAATAAAATTATTGAACATGTTTGAAATAAGATGCCAATGATACCTGAAGAAACAGTTACTGGATGTTTGGATTATGAGTCTTGTATAAAGGATCCTCGAGCATGCGTTCCACATGAGAAACCTTAGGGCATCCCTGAATCACCGCGTCTTGTAAATCATGGATGTAGCGAATTTCTTCACGTGGTATAGTCAACTTAGGACATAGCTTGACTGAAAGTATCCTAAGTGATTTAATGTTTCTGATCCAACTTATCGTCTCCAAGCTAGCACAGCGCCAAATATGGAGTTCTTGCAGGTTCTTTAGCAGGTCAAGCCCTTCAAGGAAAGGCTCTATCTCTCGAACATGATCGATTGTAAAAGAATGGAGGCTGGGAAGGGACCAAAACATATTCGAACCACCATTGGCACTGGTCATGTTGATGATGGATAGAGTCCTCAATCCGGAGAGAGGCCTGACTGCTGAAGAAGTAGAAGACGATGTGCTTGGAATTTGACTTGATGATGCTAGAGTCTCTTGGAATGGCTTCCACTTGGTATTTTTCAGCACTAATACTTGTACGACTGGGAACAGAGGCATGGAAATCAGGTTGGGGCAATCCCCGATGATCAGCTTAGAAAGGCAAGGAAATTCTGATGCTTTTACTTCATCTTCCCACCACCGCGTTAGATTTGGCAAATTCGTAAGCTGAAGCTCTGTCAGTGACTTGAAGAATGCTCCTCCTTTTGAATAGGATTCATCCCCGGATGTTTCCTTAGAAATTGCATATTTCAGCTCCGGCAAGTCATCCACCAGCAGTACCTCAAGACAAGGTAAGTGGTCCAGTGGTGGTAGGCTTTGACATTTCATGCATCTGGATAACGTAAATTTCACGAGCTTTGCATGGTGCGGGAGCCAACTTGAGAACTTCTCCCCTCCATACGCAAATAAAGACAGTTCTCTGAGATCCTCACGAGGCTGGAGAGCTTCCAGTAACTTTACATAATCATCGGCATCAATAGCAGCATTAACATTCCAAATCAAATCAAGGTCTACAAGATGCTTCTTTGCTGTCAACTTAGCTCTTGATGCATCGTCGCCTCCCAAACACCCCAAATTCTTAATTTTGAGCTTGCCTCTTAGCTCATCGAGCTTCTCTAACTCCTGGAGATTCCCACTTTTTTTGGAGACAGAGCCAGTATCCTTGCACAATACAAATTCTGATAACGTCCGGAGTTTAGTGAGTTGACCAAGCCCTCGTGGAATATGAGTCAGACTGTAACAAGACTTGTTTTCGAGATTTCTCAAGTTGACTAAATTCTTAATGGTTTTAGGCAACTTCTTTAGATTACTGCAATGATTGAGTTTCAAAGTTTGCAAATTTTGCAACTTACCAATAGATTTCGGCAATTCCCTGATGTTCACATTATGAGAAAGATCGAGATACCTCATATGTCTCAAATCACCAATAGAATCAGAAACCTCCTTGATTCCAGAATTATGCAAATCCAACATGCGTAAGGACTTGAACTTAGAAACTTCAATGCAAACCGCCTCACTTGATCGCTCTTCAACTTCCCATTGTGATTGCAAAGGCAAAATCAAAGTTTGAATAAACTTTTTTGATTGAGCCAACTTACGAACATGCCAGGATGAATCTAAATGAAACTCATATGATACGTGACGAGGTGTTTTGCCATTCATTTCCCCATTTATGTGTAAAGTTGCATAAGCATTCGAAGCTTTTAATCTGGTAAGTTCGCAAATGAAATCTTGCACTTTGCATTTTGTTATACGGCCCAGTTCATCTCGCTTGATTTCTTTAAAGAATGATCTTCGAACTAACTCTTCAAGATAACCATAACCAACATCCTCGAGATTTGAATCTGAACTCGTTCTTAAAAACCCCTGTGAGATCCACAAATTTACAAGCGTTTGCGTATCTATTTCATAACCATTAGGAAATAGACCACAATAAACGATGCATGGCCTCAGAAAGTAAGGCAGATGATCATAACCCGAACTAGCAAATTCTGGCATTTCTGCTTTCTTTAACATCTTTTCGAGCTCGTTTTCATGGAATGAACTCCAATCTGCTTCTTCATCTTTAAGATACAATATCTCTCCTATTCTTCTTATGAGAAGAGGAATTCCTCCACATTTTTCTTCAATCTCCTCTGCAATCTTTAAAATCTTGGAGTTAGCTGGCAGTAGTCCATTCTCAAAGGCCACCTTCACGAACAAAGACCAGGAGCTGTTCTTGTCTAGACGTTCCAACGAGTGACCAGGCGGTTTGTCTTCTGTACTTGTTGCATCCTCTCCAATAGTTGTAGTTACAACTACTTTGCTTCCATTAGCACCAACATCTAACAAGCCTTCTAGAGCAGACCGGTTTGCATCATCCAGATTCTGCACATCGTCAAGTATGAGTAGATGCCTCTTTCTGAGTATCTCTTGACGAATACGATTTTCCAATTCATCAGCTTGAGGTCGTTCTCCTGTTAGGGAGACAAGAATTTTCTCCATGATGACTATCAAGTCAAAGTCATTAGAGACAGACACCCAGATTCTTAGATCAAAATGGTTTTGAACCTGAGAGTCGTTGAAAATGAGCCGTGCAAGTGCGGTTTTCCCTACTCCTGCAGGGCCACGTATAGTGTAGATGACCAATTTATCCTCCTTGGAACTGTGTTCCAACAATTCGTCAATGATAGCTTTTTTGTCGGTGTCCCTCCCAATAACCTCGTCTTTAGTTGCAGAGTTCATCTCGCGAACTAATCTGGCTTTAGTAATAGTTTCCTTCAATTCGACCTGTTTCCACTCACGAACTGGTTTTCCACACAGCGTTTTCCCAACATCAAGAATGACAAAAGGAACTCCTAAGCATTTTTCTGCGATTTGTCTTCCTGTTTCTTCTAATATTGTTTGGAACGCCTCCCCTGCCACAAGTTGCTCCTGATCCATCTCACTGAAAGCTTCTCTCTTTAATAAAGGCCAGGAGTCTTCATCGTCCAAAGGTCCCAAGTGGTGTGATCCAGCAGCTGTACCGGTGATGTTAGCAACCGTTTCGCTGCGGGTAGTCAGTAACACAGTGCTACCCTCCTTCGCAGCAGCACCGGCCATTAGCAAGTTTCTTAAGGTCAGCCAAAGTTGCTGATCTTTATCGCGCAGGCCATCTAGCACAAGCAAGAACCTCTTTCCGTTGATCGCTTGCTGCAATTGCTTTTGCAATTCAGCAATCCTAGGATAATTATTACCAAGGTTGAGGTCGAGAGTAGGAGTCTCCTCTTCAGATTTAGCAGAGTGAATAAGCTTGTGAACAATGAATCTCACATCAACGAGATCAGAGATGTTAACCCACAACCTCGGATCAAAATGATCTGCGACCTTGGCTTCATTGTAAACAACCTTAACAAGGGTTGTTTTTCCCATTCCTTGAGCACCAACAACAGGAATGACCCTGACAGTAAATTGTTTCTGCACAGCAGGATCGGAATCTGCAGCATGCTGATGATGATGATGAGAATATTCTTCTTCCAGAACGAGATCCATGATTTTCCAGACGTCGAAATCCCTTCCAATAACCTCGTTTTTTGGATTCTCTACATCAAATAGACAACTGCTGTTGTCCCTCCCGCTCTCTTGCATGCGGTCGCGGTCGCTCTCTTCTATAATCGGAGCCAAGGCCGACGAAGCCTCAGCCAGTGCTTTCATAACTTGCTTCATCTTCTTAAGCATTTTGAGCCGAAAAACAAAATAGTCCGTAGAGGTCGTAAAGAAATTCATTACCTCTGTCAGTACTTGAGTGGCTTGACTGGTTCGTCCCGAAGCCAACGCAAAGCAAGCCTCCACAAATTCATCAGTTTCATAAACTGCAGTTTCAAGCTTCTCCAGAGTTCGTTGGACTCGTACTTGTTGGCCCTCCTGCTGCTGCGGCTGCAACTGATCTACGTCTAAGAGAAAAGCTCTGACTGTTGAAATCGTCCGCTCCAGTTCTTCAAACTCGTCAGCAACCTTCCAGACCTTCTTTGCACTCTCCTTGAGGGCTGCAGATCCCAACATTTCAAGGATCCGTTCCACAACGAATGAGATGTTTACCTCCGCCATTAACAATCTCTCTCTCTCTCTCTCTCTCTCTCAGAGACAAATCTGTATTCAAAAACGCAGAACACAAATTGTGAGCTTCAATATTATTTCCACCAAGAAACCTTTGCCACTTACCCCAAACCCCAAAAATAAATAAAAAAATAAAAACCTTTTGCCACTTGCCACTTGCCACTTGCCACTTGCCACTTCATTACTTCCAAGGTCCTTCTTTTTTCACCCGTAAATGTACATAATTTTATTACATTATTTTAACCCAAGTTGCGGTGCCAACGCATAATAGGGAAATACTATTCTGACACTGATAAAGATGATCTAGCGGAGGATTTCTTTTAAAGCAAGACAACAAACGAATTAAAAAAAAAAAAAAAACACACACACACACACACACTCCACCAGACGGACCTTGAGGCGTGTGAAAATACATAAATAAATAAATAATTAAATTTAGGGTTTGTTTGGTTCACCGATTTGAGTTGAGATTTTTAAGTTTGAATAGTAAATTTTTTTGAATTTTCAAAAAAGACAAAAAAATTTTTGGGAAAAAGATAAAAATTTTTTGAGAAAAAGACAAAAAAAAATTTGAGTTGAATGGTTTGAGTTGGTATGACAAACGAACCCTTAGCCTTTTGTTCTTGCCTCCACAATAAAACAAATAGGGTCATGATGAGATGTGAGCTCAACTTGGTCACAAAGGGTCATCTTATGAATATAATTATCATGTCATGTCATGTGATCACATTTTTTATTATTTTTTTTAAATTGTTATTATATATTTTAAAATATTAGAGGCATTTTGTCCCCATAATCAATGGGTAGATGGGCCTAAAATTAAAATATAAATTTGTTGGAGGGAATCCGATGGTTTCAAGACTCGATGTTATAGTTTAAATAGCAGATAATTTATTTCTTCCAAATGTACTTGTCAAGTTGCCCAAGAGACGACAAACATGTTCGGTAGATGTTTTCATAATTTAAGTCAATATTAGTTCTTTTACAAACTTTAAAAAATATGATTTTTTTTTTAGTCACATTGGGCGGCTCATTTTGATAAACCTCGGTCGGATAGAATCCTATCTGCTTTTAAAGGGGTTGGATCATCTGTTCAATATCCTCATTAAAACTTATCCAACAATTCAAATGTTGTCACATCATCAAAATAACCTCAAAATCTAAGAGAAGGTTACGACGAAACGTGTCGTTTATCATTATGATAGATGTCAAGTGGAAGTGCAGTGATGTATGTAGCTGAGACATCCTACAGACTAGTAGACTTGAACCTTGTTCTTACACGACCTGATCAATTCGATCATGGATTCGCTATCTATTTTCATTGTTCAATTATTTGACAACATTAAAAAAAAAACCAAAAGCTCTACCCTCCCTCTCCATTTATCCAGGGGATGGAAGGGCTGAGGCCTTTTGTGTCCCCTCAGTCAAGAATTTGAGCCTCACAATCACTAGTCAATATGCTTTTCTCTCATGCCTTTCTTCATTCGTAGTTTGATATTCTGGTGTCCTAGGCGAGTGGGGGAAATAAAAAAGCAACAGAGAAATTCTCTCACGTGCTTATTCTTTTCTACTATTCAGCATTCTCACTTTTTGAGTTTCAAAGATTCATCCATTTTATACTAGACTAGAGAAAGGATCTAACAAGAAGAAAAATCAGAAATAACATTAGATTCTTTTCTTTTCCTTTTCTTCTGAGTATTTCTCCCTCTTCACTAAACAGCTAATCCCGGAGAAGCCGACCGCCACAATGTTGTCAATGGCTGGAACTACAACGTTATTTTCCATCATTCCTCTAAATGACAAATATTTCGATAAAAGTTTTCAGATCTCATTTAGGAGCAACCAGATGCTTTGATAAAGTTTTTCAGATTTAGTTTTTGGCCGGTAATGGAGAAAATGCCATCGGTGGTAGCACGAGAAACAAGAAAATGCTCCACCACTCCTCTTAAATCCTTATAATTTTTTTAAAAAATCTGTAATTAAATCCTTTAAAGTTCAGATCTAGTTTTTCACCCAACAGAAGCTGTTAATTTTGCTACAATTATCTGTAGGGACTGGTGCCTATAAAGCATATGATGCTACAACTTTGTTGCGATTTATATAGATAAATGTTTTATTTCATTATAGTTCTATATGCATGTATGTTTGATACTTAATAAATATCATTAAAATTCCATAATTATCTATGTGACCTTATATAGTGTATATAAGAGTTATATACTAAAGGATAATATTTAAGGATGATAATTAAAACGGTCGATGATAAATAATCAATTATTTAATTGATTTACCAATTAAAGTATGTAATCTTTAATTGAATATCACTAGTGCATGTCATTACCATTACGAATGAAATGATTTTATCCGAACCGTTAATGTAGTGAGACATCTAATGAGTGCACTACATATAATGTGATTATGCAGGACGGGGACGTGACGTGATATAAATTGCTGATAATTTCCGTTAAGTATAGCGTATTCTAATCACGTCAATCGATGGTGATATATAGAATGATCTTAATCTTGAGTTATTAGCAGACTCCTATTTATGGAATCATGTCTTTTGATTTACATGGTATGGATTTGAGTATCAAATCTTATTCCTTGTATTTTGGAGATATGATGAAGTAAGTAGCCGGGAATGTTAATATTACAATATGGAATCCATTCTTTCTTATTTAAGAAGCAGATAAATAATTCTCTTGTGTGTTGATTCAAGACTTGAATGGTATGAGTGCTCAATTTGCGATTAACTTCATGAATTTATCATTCATTAGAGAATCATTAGTACTTAAAGATCAATATGTTATTAGAGAGGTTAACGAATATCACCTTGCTCTAATTATGGATTATTTATGAAGGATTGATCTATATGTGGGTTCGAAAGTTTATATGAAGGATGATCTATATGTGGGTTCGAAAGTTTATTTTAATAGAGTCGATCTAATCGGATGACTATACAATTCTCATCTTTTATCCTTTTATATATAAAATTAATATAGCTATAGAATAACACAAAATTTAAGAAATTTTTGTTGTTCACGTTTCTACACTTTAGCTAGTTTTTTGCCAATTTCAGTTTTCGAAACCAACAATTGGTATTAGAGCCCAGATTATAGCCTCTATTAATTTAATATAAAAATTGTATGATAATTGTGATCTCACCTTTATGTAAATTAATATGGGTAGGCACTATGCATATGATGTATATTCTATTTTATTTGGATGTTTATGAATCATGTGATGAAGGTATGAATAACGGATTAGGCCATTAATTATATGGTTCCTTGGATAAATTTTATATTTTGGTTGTAATATTTTTGTTTGGTTGTAAATGCTAGAGGGGTGGTCTATCATCACCATATTTTCCCTACTATTTCTTTATTGCTTTCCTAGAATTTTTGTACGCCGAAAACGGTATAGGAATTTATTATATAATTCGATGGATGATCGAGAACATGAAGATTCAAAAATGGAGAAAATGGAGATTTAACAATGGAAAGGATGAAGACAATCAAAAAATTTTTATTTTCTATTTTTCAGAATTTTTGTGGGTAAAATTTTGAAAAAGTTTGATGTCCGAAATTCTTCTAGAACATCAAAGGACACGAAATAGCCATAAGTAGCCAAAAACGGCCATAGTCAGCCCATGGGCAGCGGATTTGCCCCCTGCCACCCTTGCAGACAGGAGGCAGGATAGTCCTGTCGCCAGCATGTTTTCCTGCTTCCGGAAGCGTGATCCGTAAAGTTTCAAAATTTTCAAACATTTGATTTTAGAATTTTTTTAATTTTTGAAATTGAAACTTACCCAATAATTATCCCTAATTGAATGAGATTCGAATTTTGGAAATTGGATAATTATGCAAAGTGTAATTAATATTTGATTCTCATGATTTAAATTTGAAAGATTTAACTGTAATTTAAATTTTTGAAATTTAAAGTATGGAAAGTCAAATTAAATTCTGACTATATCTTTCAAATTTAAATATGGAATCTTCACTAAATTGGATTTGGTTCACAAATTTAAATTTAAAATATTTAACTATAATTTATATTTTGGAAATTTAAATTATGGAAAGTCAAATTAGATTTTGACTTTTATCTTTAAATTTAAATATGGAATTTTGACTAAATTGGATATGGTTGACAAATTTAAATTCAAAAGATTTAACTGTAACTTAAATTTTGGAAATTTAAATTATAAAAAGTCAAATTCATTTTTGACTTGTATCTTCAGAATTTAAATACTTTCCTGAAAATTAAGTTTTGGAAACTTAATTAAATTTTAAATTTTGGAAATTTAAATTATAAAAAGTCAAATTCATTTTTGACTTGTATCTTCAGAATTTAAATACTTTCCTGAAAATTAAGTTTTGGAAACTTAATTAAATTTTGAATTCTAAAAAAGGAGAAAGGTTACTAATTTGCAATTAACAATCTTTAATTTTGAAATGAGAATTATAATGAGATTATAATTCAGAAAATTTTGCAAATAAAATTTGTGGGTGCTCAAGAAGATTAGTTTAATTATTTTTCTTTTGAGTTGTAATTATCCAAGGGACCTGGTCAAATTCTGTTTCAATGTTTTGATTGCATATTATATTTTTTATGTTGATAATATTTATTATATGTTCATGCATATAACATGCCATATAGGATGGAAAAGTGCTTACTCATGTCATATGTTATGACATGCATTCATGCACACTCATTTATTTATTCTAAAGTTGTTTACTTTTAATTTACATGATATTGCACTAATTTTAATTTATGAGATTGAATTAAAGGATTGTTAATTTGGTTTACATAATGTGTGGGATATGTGTGATTAAATATTTAATTGTTAGATATTAGAGTTTCACATGATAATTTCTAAGTTAGTAATTTTAAGGAGTTTAAAATTATGGGAAACTTAGAATGTTTTAATAAGAATCATTTTGTTTGATTTTATTAAAATTTTATAAAGCATGAGATGTTTTAAATAAAATATATACATTGCAATATAATGAGTGGGAGTGGGTTATATGACAATATGACCAATTGGTCTCCATCGTTGGTACAACATCATGTGATTCAAATGGGGCCTCGAGACGCTTTGATTCTGTCCCCCTACGAGTGTTGTTCATTTTGGTCAATTCCAAGGTTGGCTTCATTGTGATAGGATTTCTGGATGTATTTCTAATTTGACCTATCCTATGGCGACACTTTAGAGTTAAGTCTTTGGAATCTGAAACAATGGGTTACACTCATAAAGATGACATAAAATGGTTAATTACAGTTTGACCAAAATTACGGTCATTAATAAATGTTGAAAATATAAGATATTTTGATTTAATATTTATTAATGGAGAGGGTCTTGATTCAATTAGCAAAATATATGACCTATCTTACAGCAGCATATTATTTTGTGGTGATTGGATTTCTGAAAGCAAAGTAATGAACATGTTTAATGTATTTTTCATGTGCATCATTGTAACACCCCCTAGCCGGTTTAGCCTTGAACTAAACCTAACTAGAACATGTCACTAAACCATACATTCATAAAATATCACGATAACACAAAAACATTGTAAAGCCAAGATAGTTGTATGATAAGATTAATAAAAAAAAAATATATTTGCAGAACTCTTCTCACAGTTTAGTCAAAAATAGGAAGAGTCCATATTACAACTATCCCATATTGTTAGTACTATTCAAAAGAAAACTGTGTAGTGTAGCCCGTAAAGTTATTTGATAAACGTTTTTCATGAAACATCTTTAGTTTAGTATGTACATGGGTTCTGTGACATCAGCTTCCCAAAAGAGGTTCAGCCTGCCACTATATCGCTTCCTCGTTCTTTCTCTTCCTCACCTGTACCAAGAAATTTTAAAGTGAGCTAAAAGCCCAGTAAGTGGAACATAGTTAAACACAAAACCTTTAAAACTACAATTTGTATCTAAAATACAATTTTCAATGGATTTCAAATCTTGTTACAGCAAATAGAAATCCAACCCAACATTTAAAACATAACATGAAAACTCTTAAGATATGGCACAAATTGGGCTTAACCTACAGAATCATTTACCATTCATTTCCTTTTGGTTTGGCCAAACATTTTCATTCCTGTCATTGGGATCCCAAACATTGGTATCAGTCATCCCCTTTCGGGACTCATCCGTGGGTATCAGTCAGTCCCAATGACATCATTATAATGGGGTTACACATTCCGTAGATATTCCCATCATTTCATAGGCCACATCTAGAATTTTAAAATCTTTAAAGCATTATAAACATGTCATAAAAACTTTCAATAAACCATACTTTCCTACTTGCAAATCATACCATTTTCATAAAGAGAAACATTATATCCATAGTCTCATTTGAAATGTTAAACATTTGTCAAAAATATCAAAACGATATATCATATACTTTTTAAGTTTCTATGGTACAGTAAGTAGAATTCCTACTTACCTCTTTAAAATTGAACTTCCGCAGAGAAATTGACTCCACCGTATCGAGGAAGTTGATCGTGCTTGTCCTAGGATCCATGATCAAGTCATTTTACATTTCAAAGTAGCTTCAATCCATTACCAGTCATATAAAATAGAAATATATGCATTATAGTATCACTTTTCAACGTTTTAGACCATTTAAGGTCCTTTAAGATAAATTCTAAGCACAAACAAAATTTTTACCAAGTGGCTGTCCACCAATTTCCAGCTACAGAACCCAACTTTTGAAAATTCACCAAAAATCCGTTTTACAACATTTTCATGTGAAATTTTGTGGGAAGCAAGATTCATATGTATACTTTAACTCCTCAAAATTTCAGCTTCAAATACAGGGTATAAGCAGAGAAACGAAATTCGAAATCTTAGTGCCCTGTTTAAGAAATCTCAGTCAAACATTTTCACAAACACCTCTTATGCCACTTCATAAAATATGTTAAAAACAATCAAATATCTTTTCCAATTAGACCTCACAATGTTTTACATCTCAAATAACATAGAACCATCAACTATTTTGAATAAAATCAGTAATTGCACATTTGGATAAAAATCCAAGCATACATTTAACATATGGCATCTCAACTTAAAACTTCACATTTCTAGCTTTGAATAGCTTCAAAATCCACTTAAAACCCTACTTTAAACTAACCTTAGATAGCTTTTAAGTTTCGGACCCCAAAAGTGATGCCAAACTTCACCTTAAGCTCAACTAGGTTCAATGAAAAATGGGTATTGGCTGGAATCCGAGAATGGGTTTTTGAGTGAAGCTTAGTCTTGATTTGTTTTGTGGTTTAGGAGGAGAAGAAGGTCTTGTTATGATGGAGAAGGTCAGTTGTTGGAGTTTTGTGTTTTGTTTTAGTGTTTTGGTGTTTTGGGTTTTTTCCTTTTTCTTTTTCTTTTTCTTTGTCTTTCTGTTCACAGAGAACGGCTGTAAGGGAGGAAGAAGAAATGTGTGGGTATATTAGCTTAATACCACACAAGGCAGCTGTCAAACACTAAAAAGACAGTAGCAACAATTTTTAAAAATTACATAAAGTGCCCAAAAGAATATAAAATTATGCTATATCCTTAAAAATATATTTTCTTTGCAAATAAGTCCATAAAAACTTTAATAAACTTCATTTAAAGTATACTTTAACTTTATATTACCATTCTTATACAAACAATCTTATGGACCAAGCACATTGATCAACTTCACTTCCGGCGGTTGTCAACTCTCCTCTGCACAATTACTTAAAAAAAATATTGTTAAAAATTTTCAGTAGCACATAAATACTAAAAAAAACATTTCATATAACATGATTAACATTACTACTAATAAACACTTAATAATAATACTAATAAGATACTAAACATACTTGTTAACTTAGTTATTTTAAATTAGTTAAGCTCGGCATTACAATCATGCATCATATTTACTATGCTTTGAAAATATTACTAAATGATATTTATGCATGTATACTGAATAATTTTATTTATTTTATAGCAATATACCTAATCCTAGACTTGCAAATAGCAATTGCTGCTGATAAACGATTAATTAGTGATAACTTTGTTAAGTGTAAAAGTATTTCGATGAACTAAAATGAAGAAATAACAAAGTAAATATGATTTACTTATTGTGTAAGCATGATTTAGTTGAGAATGATTTATCATCCTGAATAGTTGATTCAGAAGTGTCTAATCATGTTTAGTTTTTCAAGAAAGTTTGCCTATGAGGTTTACGATGAGAGTAGAAAATTATGCCAATGTTTTAGCAACAATAGTGGGAGTAGTAATACTACATTTTGAGAATAAATTTTTTTTTTAAAAATGTTTATTTTATTCTGGACTTCATTAGAAATTTGATTTCTATTAGTGAACAATTGTTTAAAGTTTATTATAATAATAATGGCTATTATTTTTAGAAATGGTTTAAATATAATTCTGGATATATGGTTGATGGAGTTTATTCTATTAGATCTATATCTAATACACTACTGGTTATTGAATTGTTCAAAGTTACTAAACCCATTCTTGGATTGCAAAAGATTTCTCATAAAGATGACACATTGATTACGCCCAAATGTGTACAAAAACAAGCGGTCGATTGTAGCAAAATTAGGACGGTCGATCCCACGAGGAGGTGAATAAAATAAACAAGAAAAGATTAGTGGAACAAAAGCGTTAGAGGAATAAATAATCAAAGAAAGAAGAAAAAGAATTATTTTTGTGATTTTGAAATAAATTTAAAGACAACGTAATTTAAAATGAAAAAAAATTCAATAATTAAAAGTGGTAAAGCATCGAGAATCCTTCATGTATGTTGTTTTCCAATTTCAGTTTTGATTCAACAAAAGTATTCAAATGAATTAAACTTCTCACGTTAAGACCAAAAAGATTATTATTATAAAGTATCTAAAATCGACAATATATCAGATTGATAATATTGCAGTAAAAGATCAATTATAAAATAATTCTAGTTACAAAATATTGCATGATAACATTTACATAGAAAAAGCTTGACTGAATCTATATAAAAACTTAGCAAATAATATTTTGCATTCAAAGAAAATTAGAAATGGAGAAGAATATTTCACTTAAATATATATGCGTTATAGAATCAAACAAACAAAACCTCAATTGAAATACTCAACACATGAGTTCATCTCTAGCTTCACCAAGAGAATTTTAGCCAAACATGCTTAACATTCTCACAAAAACTCTCAAGGAAAATAGGGAAGAAATAAGCTCTAAACTCAACCCAAAAATTGATAAGAAAATACAACAAAAAACGTCCAAGCTTGCTACAAAGGCTTGCTTTTATAGGCTCCAATGTCCAAGGGTGATGGAGAGATTTTGGCCCACAAAATCAGTCTCCACGGATTGGCTACCGGCTGGATTTGCGCTAGATAATTAGCTGATAAAGGGCTGGGATTGCGGGCCTGAGAAGCACAGCCCAGAAGTCACGCGGGCTGGATTTGCGGCTGGATTCGCGGGTCCGAGCTGGTGATCTGGGGTTGGCTGCTTCACGTGGGATGGGCTGGAGTTGCGGCCCGAAACTTGCGCTGGGCCAGCTGGAGGAGGAACTGGGCTGGAGTTGCGGGCTTGGATCACGCGGTCTGGAGTGAGCCACAGCAATGGCTACACCTGCGGAAGAAAGGAAAGAAAAAGAAAAAGAGAGAAGAAAAAGAAGAGAAAAGAATCAAAATAATTAAAATAATAAATATTTCTAAGCTAAAATATTATGAATTAATATTATGAAAATACATATTTAAAATGTAAATTATCTACTAAATTATATTAAATAAAATATATTTTTGTGCATTTATCACAACCCCCAACCAGCTTATTGCTAGTCCCTAGCAATTCAAGCGCAAGAAAAATCAAGTCAAGCTGAAAATTCAAATCGAAATCTGCAAAATAATCTAAGCACTCAAACAAAATATTAGCAAGAAATCAGAAAATGTTATCAAAACTACTTCAGTCATTACTCCAGAGTTGTGTGTGTGTGCACTGAACCATATCCTTCTTACCACAGTCCGTAACACAAATAGGATCGAAAAATTCACCAAGAAAAAGTCTCAACTCCATTACCTCACAGGTGTTGGAAATATTTTAGTGCAGAGGTTTTCACTCATGGAGTTGGAAATGAATCAGTCAACGCTCAAATGAGATAGGGTAATTTAAGGACAAGCTAATAAACAACCATTGATCAAATGATAGGCGAATCAAATATCCGGAACATTACACCACTTACACCATAAACTAGCTTTTGAGATTTCATTCGGATCAAATAGAAAATTACATAAACAAAGAGCCGTAAAATACAAACAAATAAATATATAATACTTTTTCTTTCTTCTTCTTCTTTTTTTTTTTTTATATATATTATTTTTTTTAATTTTTATCTTTAACAAGAGACATCATGCTTAATAGAACAAATATAGTAAGGAATTCTTTTGATTGCTATGCAGCACCAGATGATATTATAACCGAACTACATGAGTATTGATGATGAAATGAATGCTCTTGCTTTTTTTTTTTTTTTTCTTTGAATAGTACAAAAAGAATAAGGCTCTATTACAAAAGATCAATTCTATCTAACCAAAAATCATCCTTCAAGCAAAAGTACAAGTTAAGTAGTGGTGTTCCAAATAGTGATTGTACCAATTCAAAAGATCAATAAAAGTTCGAAAAGCTGTTTTCTCAACTCTCACAACTCACCAAAAATAAAACACTTAAACTCGAGAATTTTTCTCAACTAAATGTGTTAACAACCATCTTACCACAAGGTTTAGTATGTGCACCAAAAGAACTCTGGAAATCATTTTTTAATAGTCAAGATAACAAAAACTGATTCAAACCGAACACTTTGAAATCATACTTAGGTAACTTTGCAAATTTTTGATCTAAATTCCAAAATGACAAAAATTAAACTCACGCATGAATATGCTCACCACCCCCAACCAAAAATCAGACAGTGTCCTCAATGTCTAAAAATGTGTACAAATGTGAAGAATACAGGAAAAGAGAACACCTGGTTGATGACGGTAGGAACAGAGATGAGCTACCTGATCTGATTCTTCAAAACACACAAACAAATATAAAAGCACATAAAAACAAACCGAAAATAAAAGCACAAAAAAAAAAAAAAAAAGAAACAAGCAAAACAAAAATATGATACAAAAAGGGTTGGAAGCAAACTACTCATAAACCGGGGCCTCAAGAATGATTTCTTCAGCCTGGCTCACTCGCTCAATGTAATGCTTCAGTCTCTGACCATTGACTCTAAAAATTCTCTCATCGCTTGGGTCCTCAACCTCGACAGCACCGTTGGGGAAGACTTGTTTCACCACAAATGGACCAGTCCACCGCGACCTCAACTTACCTGGGTGGAGATGCAGACGGGAGTCATAAAGATGCACCCTCTGATTTGGCTCGAAGTTCTTCCTCAAAATCTGCTTGTCATGAGCCACCTTCATTCTAGCCTTGTAAATCTTGGAGTTATTATATGCATCATTTCTCAACTCCTCAATTTTCGACAGCTGGAACTTGCGATGTATACCTGCGGCACTGAGATCAAAGTTAAGGGCTTTGGTAGCCCAATAAGCCTTATGTTCGAGCTCTACAGGTAAATGACAGGCTTTTCCAAAGACAAGCCTATAAGGAGACATCCCAAGGGTGGTTTTGTAAGCAGTGCGATATGCCCAAAGTGCATCAGAAAGGCGCAAAGACCAATCTTTGCGGTCGGGGTTTACCGTCTTTTCCAAAATTTGCTTGATCTCTCGATTTGCCAGCTCGGCTTGGCCGTTCGTTTGTGGGTGATAAGCGGTTGAAACTTTGTGGATCACACCATATTTGCGCATCAGGGCCTCAAAAGAACGATTGCAGAAATGTGTGCCTTGATCACTGATGATAGCGCGGGGCGTACCAAACCGAGATAACACATTCTCTTTTAAGAACTTCACAACTGTTGCATTATCATTGGTTCGACACGGCACGACTTCTACCCATTTAGAAACGTAGTCCACGGCGAGGAGAATGTAGAGGTAACCAGAAGAAGATGGAAAAGGCCCCATAAAATCTATCCCCCAACAATCAAATATCTCTATCACAATAATTGGGTTCAAGGGCATCATATGACGACGGGACAAAGCACCTAACTTTTGGCACCTCAGGACAAGAGCGACAAAACTCATTAGTGTCCTTGAACAAAGTGGGCCAATGAAAGTCCACACTGCAAGATTTTTGCGGCAGTCTTTTCACGGAGAAATGACCACCACATGCATCGTTATGACAAAAGTTTAGAACACTATAATTTCATCGTCGGGAATGCATCGTCTCATGATTTGGTCGGGGTAGTATTTGTAAAGGTACGGGTCATCCCAGTAGAAATTACGCACCTCGACCAAAAATTTACGCTTATCTTGAGCACTTCAATCAGCAGGAAGTTCACCGGTCACCAAGTAGTTGATGATGTGAGCGTACCACGGTAGCTTAGTGATCAGCGAACAGATGTTCATCAGGGAAATCATCTCGGATAGCAGGACCATCAGGCGGGGTCACTAAATTCGAGTCGAGATAGGATGTCCGCCACAAACGTTTTCGACTCCTTTCTTGTCCTTGATTGTGATGTCAAATTCCTGCAACAAGAGGATCCACCTAATCAATCGCGCCTTGGCATCCTTTTTGGAAAGGAGATACTTAAGGGCTGCATGATATGTGAAGATTGTGATGGGTGAACCAATCAGATATGCACGGAACTTGTCAAGTGCAAACACAACAGCGAGCAACTCTTTCTCAGTGGTTGAGTAGTTCAATTGAGCACTATTTAGAGTGCGGCTTGCATAATACACCACAAAGGACTTCCCTCTCTTCTTTGACCAAGGACTGCCCCAACAGCATTGTTACTTGCGTCACACATAATCTCGAATGTAAGCTCCAATCTGGTGACTGAATGATGGGGGCAGAAGTCAACTTCACCACAAGCAGTTCGGAAAGCATCCTCACACTCTTGCGTCCACTCAAAAATGGCATATTTGGCTAGGAGATTACATAACGGACGAGAAATCACAGAAAAGTTCTGTATGAACCTCCTATAAAAACCAGCATGCCCGAGAAATGACCGAACTTCTTTCACTGACTTGGGGGTGGGCAATTTAAAGATAAGTTCAATCTTAGACTGATCGACCTCAATCCCTTTCTCAGAAACAACATGCCCCAAGACTATGCCAGATGGTACCATGAAATGGCACTTCTCCAGTTGAGCACTGAGACCTTTCTGTTCACATCTTGTCAGAACAGCTTCCAAGTTGAGAAGGCACGAATCAAAGGAGTCGCCGAAGACTGGTCAGGTCATCCATGAACACTTCCATATATTTCTCGACCATGTCGCTGAAAATGCTCATCATGCATCTCTGAAAGGTGGCCGGCGCATTACACAGTCCAAATGGCATGCGCCGGAAGGCATAAGTACCAAAAGGACAGGTAAAAGTAGTCTTCTCTTGATCTTCCAATGCAATCTCGATCTGATAATAACCTGAGTAACCATCAAGAAAGCAGTAGAAAGGATGACCAGCTACGCGTTCTAAGATTTGGTCGATGAACGGAAGCGGAAAATGATCCTTGTGGGTGGCGGCGTTCAGCTTTCGGTAGTCGATACACATGCGCCAACCCGTAACAGTCCTTGTGGGGACCAAAGCCCCTTTCTCGTTCTCCACCACTGTCACCCCCGATTTCTTGGGCACTACCTGAGTTGGACTGACCCACTTGCTATCAGCGATTGGATAGATGATACCTGCATCCAAAAGCTTCAAGACCTCATTCTTCACGACTTCTTTCATCGTTGGGTTCAGTCTCCTTTGGGGATCTCTTCGTGGAATAGCCCCGTCTTCCAATTTGATATGATGGGAGCAAATTAAGGGGCTGATACCCTTAATGTCAGCAATCGTCCAACCTAATGCAGCCTTGTGCTCTCGCAGTATGTCGACTAACCGTTGCTCTTGTGATGCGTCAAGTTTAGATGAAATGATAACAGGAAAGGTATCACCAGCTCCCAGGAAGACATGTTTCAGACCCTCAGGCAATTGTGCTAGCTTAAGTGTTGGGATCTCTTCGGTGGATGGTTTTGGCTTTTCTTTCTCTCGAGGAAGCTCTTCAAAACGTGGTTGCCAAAACTTTGTTCCTCTGCCTTATGAGTCTTTATAAATGGTAGCGTTGTTGACTAACTCACAAGGACCAGAACTTTCAGAGTCAGAAATGTGGAGAAGATCATCAAGATTATTGGAATCACTCTGTAGTTGAACCTCCTCCGAGACGAGTGTGTCGATCAGAAATGTTTGGTGACACTCGTCATCATCATGTGGCTGCTTTGCAATGTGGAAAACATTCACTTCCAATGTCATGTTCCCGAAAGATATCTTCATGAGACCATTCCTACAGTTGATCAAAGCATTGGCTGTAGCAAGGAAAGGTCTACCGAGGATGATGGGAATCTTGGATTCCACGCTCACCACAGATTGGGTATCTAGGACAAGGAAGTCAACGGGGTAATAGAACTTCTCAACTTGAACCAGAACATCCTCAACTATACCCCGAGGCTTCTTGATCGAACGATCGGCCAGTTGCAAAACCACAAATGTGGGCTTAATCTCTCCTAGACCAAGTTGCGAGTAGATAGAGTAGGGCATGAGATTGACACTCGCTCCAAGGTCGAGCAAAGCTTGGCCGAATTCCTGAGTCCCAATTTGGCACGAGATGGTGGGACAACCAGGATCTTTGTACTTGGACGGCACCTTCTGCTCGATCACCGCACTCACTTGTTCCGTCAAGAAGGCGGTCTTCTTAACGTGGTGCTTCCTTTTGACGGTGCACAGATCCTTGATGACTTTGGCATAAGCCGGCACTTGTTTGATCACATGAAGCAAAGGAAGATTAATCTTCACTTGAGTCAAATGCTCTAGGATCTCACTTTGACTGTCCAGCACTTTCCCAGCAGATCGCAGAGCTTGGGGGAAAGGCACCTTTACTGGAAGTTCAGTTGGTTCATCTTTCTTGGGGGCGACTTCTCGACTACTTGAAGTGACAGTAGTTCTTGATGGTTCATCCAAAATCTTGCCACTACGAGTGGTGATGGCATTGACCTCCTTGATGTTTTGCCCTTTAGAGTTGGAGGTTTGTGCCATGTGTTGCCCCGTGACGTTGGATTGGGCTTGGGAAGGAAACTTGCCTCGTTCTTGAACAGCCAAGGCACCAGTCAGCTTTGTGATCTGGCTCTTCATCTCTTTACTTTCTTCCACCATTTGCGTGAAAAGTGATTCGAACTTTTGGTTCATCCTAGTCTGTGCCTCCATGAAAGATTGCAAGGTATTCTCGAGAGAATTCCTCGGCGGTTGTGCATGATACTGAGGTGCAGAATTTTCCTTTAGTGGTTGTGGCTATTGCTCCGTTCTCCATTGTCCACCTGATGGTTAAGTTTGATTGGAATCTCTCCAACTGAAGTTCGGATGGTTCCTCCAGCCAGGATTGTACGTGTTAGAGAAAGGCTTGTTGTATGCCCCTAAGGCATTACATTGCTCCTCGTAACTCCCTCTCATTTCACTATAAACAAGGCAATCCTTAGCTAAATGTTCCACCCCTCCACAAACGAAGCATGGCTCTTGTGACTCTGCCCTTGCGACCATGTGGATTCATCTACCTTCCTTGGTTTTGAGGGCCTCAATCTGTCGTGTCAAAGACTCGATTTGGGCCTTGAGATTATCCTCTTCCCTTAGTTGGTAGACTCCAGCAGGTCGAGAACGACTAGTGCTGTCAGTAGCACTTGGTCCAGTCCATGTGTGGGCTTTCTCGGCTAGCTCGTTGAGATACTCGAAAGCCTCTTCGGGATCCTTCTGGAGAAACTCACCATTGCACATCATCTCCACAAATTGACGCTCTCGGATTGTGAGTCCTTCGTAGAAATAACTGACGAGGCGCCAACTCTCGTAACCATGGTGGGGACATTGATTCAACAGATCTTTAAACCGCTCCCAGACTTGATAGAGGGTTTCATTGTCCTTCTGAGTAAAGGTCGAGATCTGTCGTTTAAGACCATTAGTCTTATGGTGTGGGAAATACTTGTTGAAGAATGCAGTTGTCATCTCTTCCCATGTTCCAATAGACCTGGGTCACAAAGAATACAACCAACTTTTGGCTTTGTCCTTAAGAGAGAAAGGGAAAAATTTTAATCGCACAGAATCTGCAGCCTCAGCTCGGTTGTGGAAAGTGGCCACCACCTCGTCAAACTCCCGAATGTGCACGTATGGATTTTCGCTTTCTAACCCATGAAAGGTTGGCAAAAGTTGAATCATTCCCGGCTTGAAATCCAAATTCAGCAAATTAGGTGGAAACATTATGCATGATGGTGTGGCCGTACGCGTAGGGTGAAGGTAGTCGTTCAACGTCTTTTGTTGGACCTCCTCGTTTTGAGTCATTGCAAAAGGATTTGGAATTGCTAAAGCGTTTGGAGATGGAGGAAGGCTAGACGTAGAAGAAGAAACTTCACTAGGGTCTTCAGGTCTTCTTGCGAATCTCCCTAGTTTGTTTCTATAACGATTCATTCACCTTAAGCGTTTTTTTTTTTTTTTTTTTTTAAACAAAGAAAACTTTTACAAAAACAACAATATGTAAAACTGCGAATCGCAATCCCTAAGAATGCTCCCAGGAAAGATTGGTGGGGCGAGGCCTCCTTAAAAACCAATCTCCTAGACAGAACTCTCTTAGTTCGTACTTTCCAACGTTTCCACACAATTGCTTGGAAAATTTATTAAATTTTATAACATATTTTATGAAATGTTAGATGTTAGATATTAGTATCCTAAGTTAATGCTATACTAAAACCTAAGGTTATACAAATTATGAGTCTTAATTTATTAACACTAAATTAGTAACCAAAACAGTTAAAACCTAAAAAAAAAAAATAGTACAAAGACTTAAAACAAGCTATAAAATGGAAATTAAATGAAAATTAACAAAAACAAAACAGAAGGAAGAAAAAAAATAAAAATAAATTAAAAGACTAGCAAATTGATAAAAAAAAAATACTACGAAACTAATTAGCATTAATAATAATAATAATAATAAGAATAATAATAATAGGCGGAAACAATGAACAGTAATTTTTTTTAAATTAATCGGAAGAAAAAAAAATGAAAATACATATATATATAATATATGAAATCAATAAATTAAAAGAACTGACAAATGGTAAAAAAAAAAATAATTATTATAATAATAGAATTACAAAAACGGAAACTAATAACAATAGTAAAGGAAAAGACAGACCTCAAGAAAATTTACTACAAAAAAATCAAAAACTGACAAATGGACAAAATTAAAGTAACAATACTACAAAAACTAACTAATGTGCTAGAAAAAAATAAAGAAGAATAAAATATATATATATATATATATATATGAATAGATAGATAAAAGTAATTAAATATATATATATATATATATATATATACACACACACTAAGAGGATCTAACCTATAAAGAGAAACCTAACAAATGCAATCTAACTAATAACCAAAAAAACCGGTGAACTATACAAACTTAAACACAATTTTTTTTTAACGTAAAAATAATAAAGAAAATAAAAATAAAAATAAAATAAAATAAAATTACTTACCTCTTGGCAAAATATCTACTGTTCAATCTTGCTTCTTGACACCTCCCCGACAACGGCGCCAAAATTTGATTACGCCCAAATGTGTACAAAAAAACAAGCGGTCGATTGTAGCACAATTAGGACGGTCGATCCCACGAGTAGGTGATAAAAACAAACAAGAAAAGATTAGCGGAACAAAAGCGTCAGAGAAATAAGTAATCGAATAAAGAAACTGAAGAAATATTTTTGTGATTTTTAAACAAATTTAAAAACAACGTAATTTAAAAATGGAGAAAAAAATTCAATAATTAAAAGTGGTAAATCATCAAGAATCCCTCACGTATGTTGTTTTCTAATTTCAGTTTTGATTCAACAAAAGTATTCAAATAAATTAAACTTCTCACGTTAAGACCAAAAAGATTATTATTATAAATTATCTAAAATCGACAATATATCAAATTGATAATATTGCAGTAAAAGATCAATTTATAAAAATAATTCTAGTTACAAAATATTACATGATAACATTTACATAGAAAAAGCTTGACTGAATCTATATAAAAACTTAGCAAATAATATTTTGCATTCAAAGAAAATTAGAAAATGGAGAAGAATAATTCACTCAAATATATATGCATTATAGAATCAAACAACAAAACCTCAATTGGAATACTCAACACATGAGTTCATCTCTAGCTTCACCAAGAGAATTTTAGCCAAACATGCTCAACATTCTCACAAAAACTCTCAAGGAAAATAGGAAAAGAAATAGGCTCTAAACTCAACCCAAAAATTGGTAAGAAATACAACAACCTTGCTCTCTTGAGAAACCCTCATTTTATAGCCACTAGAGAGGATTTTTCGCCCAACAAATCCACCGTCCAGGCTGGTAAATCAGCTGGAAACTCGCGGTAAACTGGCTGGAGTTGCAGCTGGAGGGACGCTGATGGGGCTGATTTCATGCGGGCTGGCTGCTTGGCTGAAGACACGGGCCTAGGATCACGGCCCTGAGATCATGCTGCTGGGATTGCGGGCTTAGATGGGAGATTGGTGGCCTGAGCAACCCAGAAATCTCGTGGGCTTGGACCACAGGCTGGAGTCACGCCCGGGCTTGGATTGCGCGCACGTGGAGGGAGAGCTGGGGCTGCGTGTCTGGGCTGGAATCACGCGGGCCTGGCTGGCAGCTGGAACTGGAATTAAGGGCTGGGCTGGCAGTGGATTGAGCCACAACAGCAGAGGCTACGCCTGCGGAAGAAAGGAAAGAAAAAGGAAAAGAGAGAAAAAAAAATAGAGGAAAGAATCAAAATAATTAAAATAATAAATATTTCTAAAGTAAAATATTATGAATTAATATTATGAAATACACATTTAAAATGTAAATTATCTACTAAATTATATTAATAAAAATATATTTTTGTGCATTTATCATCATCCCAACCTTTTTTATTTTTATTTTTTTGCTTATTGTGTTTTTTATTTTTTATTTTTTTGGATTTTTTTTCTTCTTAAATTTGATGTATGTTTTTATGGTTTTTTGTGATTTGTAATAAATTTTTAGGATTCTTTTTTTCAGCAATCCAATGATAAAGTGTGACGGAGTTGGCGGTTACCGAGGTATCCTACCAGTGGAGATGTTATCAGTTAGTATCCTGTTGGTCGGGTGGTTACAACTAGTAATCAGTTGGTATCGTATCAGCAGAGGTGGTTATTGTTAGGTAACCAGTCAGTATCTTCTAGGCTAATAACCAATCGGCGACGGTGGTTTCACGATGGATACTAGATGGTAACTAATCGATAACTTTCAGCTAGCCAGTATCACTAATCTATAAAGGAATGTAATATGAAAGGTAATGATATTGGAAAGTAATGGAATAAAAAGGAGAATTATTGATTCCCTTTCTAGTGTTTATTTGCCCATGTGATGGTGTAAAGGGAGACAATTACATGCCTTTTGTAGTGTTTTCTAATGTTAGTACGGTTAATCTTAATAACGTAATTACTAGAATATCCATTTACATAATTTAAAAAATTAGCAAATGGAAACTTATTAAGGGTATACGTGTAAATTTGATATGTATTCCATTTGACAAGTAATCAAAACCAAGGGTTGTAAGAATTGGTATTCTCCTTTTTCATTCTCTATATTGTGTAAGGTCTACTAAAATCTCATTCCACATTTTGTAAGTAAACACATGATTAAGTAGGAAATGTAACTATTCACTTTCTCTTTCCCTTTGATCCAAAGTAAACATGTCTTAAAGAGTATAATTGGTATTTTATGATAAATAACTAGATATTATGTGATGATATGCTATGATATTTTTTTTAATAGTTTTTTTGTTATAGCAAAAATCAATATAAGACATGAATAGACGACATTTCTCTAAAAACCTAATATTTTCAAGGAAAAAAAAAAAGGCATTTTTTCAAAAACAGTCGAACAATTATTAAAAGTATGTTTGAAAAAAAGTCATTTACCCTTATATTCTAATGATTCTTCGAAGGAAATTTTGCTCCGTTTGGATCACGTATTCATTTTTGAAAAGAAAAATATTCTTATTTTAAATGACAAAATCTTTTTATTTTGAAAATAAGATGGTATTTTGATGTGTAAAAATTTTTCTTTTAAAAATAAAAAATTGATTAGAATGAGAATAAATAGTGTTAGGAATAATACATTATGAGAAGATTAAATTTTTTTTCTTTTTAAAATAATAGTATACTAAGTAGTTTGAAAATATTTTCTTTTTTAAAATGACAAAATGACTAAAAAATTAGAAAATACACACTTTTAAAAAAAAAAATTCAATTTTCTATACTAGACCTCTCATAGTGGTAATATATTTATCACATTTTTTATGGGCCCACCAAAATCCACGTGTTCTAAAAAAAGTAGAAACGCAACGTTTAACTTTCCTCACAAATTCACCATCATTCATTAAAAAAAAAAAAAAAAAAAGACTCAAAATCCAAACACTTAAGAGAGTCAAAACTCCGAACAGTCATTGCACTTGCAACAAAAAAAAAAAAATTCCAACGACGATTTCTCCACCGAAATTGTCACCAATCCCTCAACTCAGAAATGGGGTTCTTCGGAGAGACTATCGACTCCATCAAGTCCATCCAAATCCGACAAACTCTCTCCCAGATCATCATTCTCGGTCCCCACAATCCCCAAACCGTTTTCTTTTTCTTCTGTTTTTTTTTTTTTACTCGGGTTGAGCAATTTCTTCTCCATGTAACTGCAAAATCCCAAATACCCTTTTGGTGAAACTGGATTTTTTTTTTTTTGGTGTTTTAATCTGTTTTTCCAGGCTTGATTGTGTCCTCGGCGTTGGTGATATGGAAAGGGTTGATGTGCGTGACTGGCAGTGAATCCCCTGTTGTGGTTGTGCTCTCTGAAAGCATGGAACCTGGCTTTGCAAGGGTGAGTTTTTGAATCTAGTTTGTTTCTTGGGAAAATTTGTTTTGTTTTTCGGTATTTGATTGGACCCAAATGGTTGATATTTATCTTCGATTTTGAGTAATTGATTTCGTTTAGTTTATAATGAATGATAAAAAATGTAAAAAATGGGAGCTTTTTGTTAAATTACTTCTTGTTACATTTTTGTCTATTATATTTGTCAAGTTTGCATCAGTTGATTTCTTGAATAAACACTTTTGTCTTTTGCTGTTTGATTTTACCTGAATTCTTAACATTTTCCATGATCTGAGAGTCATGATCCAAGGTGGGTTTTTTTTCTTCTCTATTATTAATTTTTTTTTTGGGATCTACATTTGATAATTTCTTTTGGTTCAGTTTACGGTGAATGATGGAAATGTGAAAACTGGGAGCTTTTACCAAATTACTGTTTGTTTGGACTTGCCAATTTTACATTTTTACTAGCGATATTTGTTGAGTTTGCTCAGTTGATTTTTTTTTTTTTTTTAATTATCAAAAACACTTCTGTTTTTGGGTCCCACATTGTGAGAGTTGCTTTTGATTTAGTTTTATAGTCAATGATCAGAATGCCAAAAAATGGAAAGCTAATGTCAAGATAAAACAAGAGAGGAGTCCTGTTTACAAGTTTTAAGTTTCATGAATGTGCTTTATATGAGGACGTATGTCTTTTATTTGCGGTATTGGTTGGAACAAAACATTCAGTCGAGTTTAACACTTACAACTAAAGAAATTAACCGCCGTACCTCATTGGAAAGGGCTTTCCTTTCTATCCTCAATTGTTGTAATGATGGAGAGCACAACACACTATTTTTTCTTTTGCATTTTGTTTGACCTTTGGCATCTTATGCTTCTGTAAGGTGAACAGAAATACCGTTAATCTTTTTGGTTTCTCTTTACAATTTGGTTTTATTACTTTGCAGGGTGACATTCTTTTCTTGACTATGAGCGAGGATCCCATTCGTGCAGGAGAAATTATTGTGTTCAATGTGGAAGTAAGTTCTTCTTTACACTATTTATCCATTAGCCATTAGGTTGCTTATTTGTTTTCAGCTCCTTTACTTTTCTTTTTTCTTGTTCTTTTTAAATTGTTACAACTTAGAAAATTATGCTATTTAACTTGGAGGACTTTCTTTCTTTTGAATACTTCTCATTCCTAGGGGCTATAATCTGAGGCCTTCTATATATGTGTTCCTTACTAGTGGCCTTTGTATACAATTTGAGCTTTCTATATTTTCGTTTCTTCATTTTTTCCCTGCTTGCTGATCCATCTTCTGTATGTTGTCTAGGGACATCCTATTTCAATCGTTCATCGAGTAATCAAGGTAAAAGTTCTAAGGGTCTTAACTTTGCAATATTAATTTCTGGTTCCATATATAGGCAACCACCACTTCTCTGGATGTTTTCTATTTCATGGATGATACTTTCTCTCGTGTAGATATACATACGTTAGTTTTTAGTTAGTAAAGTGTAGGCTAAGATAAGAGAGGATCCCATTTCAATGTATCGCTTGCCTTCCTATGGTGACAATCAGTAATATTGCGTGGTTTAGCTGGATTGGCAATACAATCTGCAGAAAACAAAAAATAACTCTTAAAATCAAAGTACTATCATTTGTTTTTAATGACTGGTCAGTGCCTTTCTGATCCTCTTTGGTAGGTTCATGAGCGAGAGGATACTGGAGAAGTTTATGTCCTCACTAAAGGTACTAATCTCCTTAATGTGATCATTTTTCTCTCTGGGATATTAAAAATTTGGAAGAAAATATACGTACAATCTTGCAATATGGTTGTGGAGTTGGAACTTTTTCATATTTTATTGGAAGTCATATATAAAGTTGAAAATGGTTCTTGTTTTAGTGTGCTCAATACTTCTTATTCATTGCTTCATTTTGATATTTTCTCAGGAGACAACAATGAAGTGGATGATAGGATGTTGTATGCTCCAGGCCAAAAATGGTTAGAACGCCAACATATCATGGGACGAGCTGTTGGGTAAGCCTAGAACTTTAGAACAAAATGAGTAGTGTTTTAGTTTTCATATGACAAAGGACAATTCATTCTCTACGGTTTCTAGGTCTAAAAGCCAATATTTTCACATGAAAATTTCGACTGTGAGATTTTTCATGACATCATTTGCCCTCACTCTGCAGGTTCTTGCCTTATGTTGGCTGGCTTACAATAATCATGACAGAGAAGCCTATAATCAAGGTTAGTTTTCACAAAAAGTTGGGGAAGATTCACAACTTCATCGAACTTATTGTTTTTCTTATTCTTTTTTCTCTTGGTTTTCTTGGCGTAATTTTATTTTGACTATTTTTATTTTTTAATCTAATTGCAGTATATAGTTATAGGAGCATTGGGATTGCTGGTTATCACCTCAAAGGATTAGAAATACAACTTTTCAAGTTTACAGACAAATGGTTCCAAGTTCCAACCAAAAAGGCATTCCTTTTCTGTCGGAAACATGAAAGATGATTTTGATCCCGGATAAAATACACAGAACATTAGTAGGGATCAGTGTGACGGTGGCGATTGAATTTCGACTTGTTTTCCCTTCAAGTTTTATCCGTCGAATGTAATACACCATTACGCTTTCCAATATTTATTCAGCTGTCTTTGTAGCAATTATATAGCATGTAAAGTTTCTATCATTGAACTAGTGCATGCATAGTTTATGGAGTGTTGTATCTTTTGAAATTTGGTGTTCCTTTGCTACGTGTATCCCAATTTTGTGTTCCACGAGCATTATCCACATCCAGCGGAGTCGGACATCACAAGAACCAGAGGTGGCCCTACATGGAGCGTTCACATGTGGAGCCCACCTTTTATTGCTTGTGTCCGAGCATTTTCAAGCAAATATAACTTCAAATAGAGAAATACTCTACATTCCCGACCAAATTCAGTGGGAGAGGCACTTTTTGTTCAAAAATCATCTAAGAGAAAAGCAATGACTCTGAACATGACATATTACTGACTAATTTTTCTTGGCCCCACAAAAATCCACATGTCCTAAAAGTATTCGAGGTGCCACGTTTTGGCATAAATACAATGTTGACCAAGTCAAATTTCCTCCAGCCAAAAATTACAGAAGAGTCATTTGCATTGCCATGGTCATTGGCCACCATAAAACACAAATATTTGTTATTATAAGTATCAAATTCCCCTCTATCAAATATAAATAAATAAATAATCCCAACACAATTCCTTACCAAATTGCCATCAATTTGTTTCACTGAGAAATGGGATGGTTTGGACAGACCCTCGACTCCATCAAGTCCATTCAAATCAGGCAAACTTTCTCTCAGGTCCTCACTTTTGGTACGTAACAATCTCAAACACAATCATGAAAAACTAAATATATATATATGTATATGTGTGTGTGTATATATATATATATTATGTTGCATTGAAAAATTGAAAATGCCCTTTTTGTTGAGATTACATTTTGTAGTCCGAATTTGTTTGTCAGGCATGATTGTGTCGTCGGCATTGATAATCTGGAAAGGGTTGGTGTGCATAACTGGGACTGAATCGCCGGTGGTGGTTGTCCTCACTGGAAGCATGGAACCCGGCTTCGCAAGGGTGAGTTTTTCTTTTTTTCTTTTTTTAATGGTCCATGGCAACAGATTTATTCTGTCTTCACAATATTGTGAGAATGATCAAAATGTAATAGCGTGTTTTGACCTAATATACTAATAAGGATGAAAATATCGGTATCGACAAAAATAATGACAATTTGAATTTATGAGAACATCATTTGATATTGTTGATAGCCAATGTAGCTGCTGGTAAAAATTAAAACAAATCAGGTCGATAAAATATCAATATTCTATCTTAATATAGCTTGCTCCTTGATTGTCCGTATTAAGAGTCCATATTTAAGATGCATTTGAATTACATCAATTAACTATGAACCTTATTATCCGAAAGGTCCTTTTGTTTGATATAGTCTAACTGTAATTCTACATCTGAATCTATCATGAATAGTTCAAATCCCTCGACCCAAGTTTAATAAATATATAGCTTTCAAATAGTTCTCTATGCAGTTTGTTTAAATTAGCTTGCATATAGACTACCCTTCTTCTTATTTTTCATATTTATAATTTGGCGCATACAAATATATATATATATACATATATGTATGTATGTATGTATGTATGTATGACATATTAATCCCTTCGCAGGGTGACATTCTGATTTTGCATATGAGCAAGGATCCCATACGTGCTGGAGAAATTGTTGTTTTCAATATAGAAGTGAGTTCCTTTTTATGCTGTTTGTCAATTTTTTTCTTCTTCTTCTCCCCCCCCCCCCCTTAAATTGTTGCAAAAACTCGTTATTGATTTTTCTATGAAATTGGACCTTATATATATATATATATATATATAAATTAATACTTTCTAATCCCTAGAGACAATCATTTTACTTTATTATGCCCATTTTTGCTTTGAAACTCGGCTTTATAAACCATCACATAACTTTATGGCCTAAAAATTAAAAAGGAAGTAAATAAAAGTAGAGGACATTTGATGTGTTCATGCTTCGTCAGGAACATTTAAGTTATGAGCGGTATTGAAAAAAAAAATGAAGAAGAAGAAGAAGAAAGAAAGATTGAGTGACTAAACAATAATAATTCTGAATAGCTACACAATAACAGTGGCTTAAAGCTTGAATAGTAAAATAGTAAAGAGGGATATTATTTGAATATGAATTGAGGAAAAATCCAATTACTGATTCGAGCATTAAACACGAGTGATTCGGTTTTTAGATGTTTCACTGTGTCTTGTGTGTTAAGAATGTTGTGTAACTCCATGTTGGAATCATGTCTCGTAGAGTTGCATATACTAAGCTAAAAATAAGTTGAATGTAAAGAGAAATCATGCTTAAATGCGAGGTAGGGCAACCATGTCAAAAATACGAGGTAGGACGACCTTACTAAAAGTTCAAAGGCAAGGCAAGGTCGAGCAACCTCCGTAAAATTGTTAGGTTAGGCAACCTTACTTAAAAAACAAGGTTCACCTGCACCGAGGGTTCAACTTTGATATGAAAGCAGGTTCAACGTTGATTAAAAAAAAAAAGCACCACTTCGAGTCATGCCTTCTATCATTGGGATTGCTAAGGGTGTACGTCACGGCCTTTGCATTAAAATCACCTAAACCCGCCATCAAATATTTTTCACTAAATATCGATTTCACACTTTGAATAAGATTATTGGCCATTTTCTTCATAAGCACGGCAAAATGTCGTTGTTTAAAATCACATTTTTCATGTGTATCGCATTATTTCTCGATTTGGGGTCTTTCTAAAAAATTTAAAAAAAAACATATGTATTTATCTTAGGCCCTTAGTGTTTTTCTTCAAGTGGTGTATATGAAATTTGAATTTGTTCAAGTGTTTTGCTTGCTGATCTATCTTCTAAATGTTGTGTAGGGGCGTGATATTCCGATCGTTCATCGAGTTATCAAGGTAAGAAATCCGAGGGTCTTAACTAAATCGGGCAAAAGAAGAGAATGCCATTTCAATCTATATTCTCTCAAGGAATTCAGTTTCTTACCCACACATATGTTTCATTTGCATCTAAGCAGGCTGTAGGGTAAGGTGACAGTTTAGTAATTCTTCATTTTGTTTGATCCAGAGATTGGCAACAAAATCTAATAAAAATGTGAGACTATGTTCTCTAAATCAATTATTCTAAAGGAAACGGTAGTGAATTAGCATTTTTACAAAATTAAACGATATACATAACAAGATTTTAAAATATTTGAAACAAATAACAAATTATTAGATGAATAGAAAATTTTACTTAGAATAAATAGATTACTGCTGTTTATTCCAAACTTTTTAAAAGCATATTATCTACTTTAAATATTTTACTGAAAACTGCTATTTACTTCTTTCTCCCATCTTTTTTAGAAAAAAAGAACCTGTAAGGTTGTAGCCATAAACTCGCCGAACATCCTCAATTCGAGTCTCACTTTGGACTTGTGGAATTTCAACTAATGAGGCTTAAAAATATTTTATTTTCTATTTTATCGTTGAATGATTTCATGTCTTCATCAAATAAGATACTCATTCAGCGAAAAATTAATAAATTAGCGATACTTATTGCCCTTGTCCACCGTGTGTTTTTATTTTTGTTTTCTTTTGTTTTTGTTTGAACAAGTAATCGGTACTAATTTTTTTGCTTCTTTTTGGCAGGTTCATGAGCGACAAGATACCGGAGAAGTTAATGTCCTCACAAAAGGTACCATCTTTCCTTCACATCTCTACTTATTTTATTGAGAGTTCAGACCCGCTAATTCATTTTCATGTCCCATTTGTTAGCATTCTAATCAAATTTTCACCTCAGTTCAAAACTTAAAAAAAATAAATTCTTCAGTTCATATTTACATAAACAGGTTGTTAAATAGAGATGACATGACAAATAAAGGACAAAATGAACAATAAACCTGGACTCTTTTATTGGAGAAGAAAAGGATGGATAAATTTTGTTTGGTGGAACTCATAATAAATTGTCAATTGCTACTTGCTTATTAATCACGATCCCAAATCATGTCTGCTAAAATTTTCAGGAGATAATAACCCGGAAGATGATAGGAATGGGATGCTGTATGCACAGGACCAGGAATGGTTGAAACGCCACCATATCATGGGAAGAGCTGTTGGGTAAGTTGACGAATGACGACTAACATAAAATTAAAAAAGATTTGAATTTAGATCACCTGACTTTATTATAAAGTGTAGAGTTTAAATTCCTGTATTTCAAATATAAATTAAGCATGCAAGTATCTAGAAGTCCATTTTTTCCCTTATGAAGTTTCAATTTTGAATCTCTCCACACTTTTGACTTGTCATGACATGTGTTCTCAATCCGCCAAGGTTCTTGCCTTATGTTGGCTGGCTGACAATAGTCATGACAGAAAAGCCTACTGTCAAGGTTAGTTTTCACTGCAAACTTGCAAGATTCACATATTTATTACAACATTTTTGTGTTGCTATGTTTGTTTTCTTCAAATAAGACTATGCAAGAAAAATCGTAAACTGCCAAATCAAATCAATCTGACGGTTTTTTAAACCATTGATCCGATTCCACATAGGAACCGTTTTTAAAACGGTTTGACACCACATCCGGTCCAATCTATAATTTTTTAAAACGGTTTAGATTAGACCGAACCGTTTCTTATAATAATATATTTTTATTTTTATGTTTATATAAATATATACATATTTTAAAAAATTGAAGGAACACCGACGTTTGTACTCCTCTCTCTCACTTTTATTTCCACTTACATGATACTTGTTTTTATTGTTGATGGAGTGTTTGACTTTGTGTTTATTTGGAGATTGTAGTTAGATGTCTCTATGTTTCCTTGGACAAGTTAGTTTGGATGTCTTAACGTTTGCTTGGATTTTGGACTTTGTAGTTTGGTTGTGATTTTGTATGTTTGCATTTTGAACTTTGTAGTTTGGATGCGTTTATGTTTTATTTGGATTTTAAACTTTAAATGTCTTTTGTGCATGTTTGGATTACTTTTAAATTTACATTTATGTTTCCTTATTGGAATCGAATAACAAACTTTTATTAATACGAGTATTTTAGTTTTATTTTAAAAACGGAGAAAGCACCTAAATGACACATTTAAATAACATTGCACCAACATGAATATTAACACTAGATCAATATGACACAAAATATTAACACATTTAAAGACCATTACACAAACATGACACAAAATATTAACATTAGATCAATATAACACAAAATTAAACTAAAATTAACTAATATTTGTGTCATGTTGATCAAGAATGAAGAATTTGTGTCATGTTGGTCAATAGATGAAAAAAAAGATTATTAATTACGTAATTTTCTCTTTAAAAAAACATTTAAAAAATTCATCAAGCCAAAATTGGACTAAGAAAAATAAATAAATCGCAGATTAAACCAAACCAAACCATTTTAAAACGGTCAAGTCTATAATTTTCTAGACGGTTTAAAACGGCCCAGTTTGACAAACCTAACGGTCTGGTACCCGACCCGACCCGACCGTGCACACCCCTAATCCCAATGGTGAAACTTGAGTAGTAAGTAGTTCCTAAGGGACGGCCAGAACTTAGATATTCAGCAGTAACTCTTTTTGTTGTTTTGGCTGCAGTATATAGCGATTGGCGCGATGGGATTGCTGGTTATTACGTCCAAAGATTAAACTTCTCTACTTATACGACGACCATGGGTATTCCAAACGTTTGTAACCATTGGATTTAATCAAAATCATATCAAAATGAAAAAGAAATTCAAAAGGGCAACCTAGAATATTTGTCATACCCTACCCTGGAATTCTCATATTATACCACGTCAAAAAATCTTTATAGGAGTAGGGCCTTACCAGGAATCAGTGAACTGGTAGCAATTAACTTTCAACTTTTCCACCCAAGTTTATTCTATGAACATTCTACATCCCAACATTTGTTTTAATTATTAGTAGATGATATAGTATGTAAGCTGGTATTCTTGAACAAGTGAATGTAACTAAATATGTCTATGGGAGCTTTATCTTACGGCTAAAAAAATGCTGATTCCGCTACCCAAAAAAATCCCCATCATAGGGATAGACCCTTTTCTGAGAGCCCCAACCGTTAAGCTGTAGAAAAAACAACAGGAGGTAGGGACTGAAAACAAATGCAATATATTATATCAGATATTTTTTGCACTCGTGCACTCAAAACCTATCGTATAGTTGTAATTTGTTACTTTTAATCTTGACAATTTACATCTTGAATTTACAGATCTGTAACACCCAACCCCATTGATAAAAATATTGATTTTTTTTTAATTGAAATTCCATGTGATTTGTATATGAGTTGTTAAGCCTGTTTATTATCCATTCAATCCAAGCAAACCTGGATTCATGCCTGTGTGACATGGCTATTCACCAACCACAGAAAGGATATATTTAAGCAACGAGAGATTATGACAAAAACTACACATGGTAATATCAGCAGAACCTGTGACCTCAATGATAGGAAGGCTTGAAATTTAATATATGTGTATATTAGAAAGCATATTTAACTGAATGAGAGATTTTCACAAAAATTTATGTTGCAACATGTAAGAAGAATATATGAGAGGTTGTAAGCAAGACAAAACTAGCTACTGTAATAAATTTCTTTGCGGGAAAAAAGGGTGGAAAAGTAAAGAAAAAGAAAAGAGAACCCGCAAGTATTATGCTTCATTTCTTGCGCAAATTCCATGATCCTTTGTGTACTCTTCCGAACAGGAAATACTGAACCACTTTTGGTATGTCACCAAACAAGCACTCTGCAAGGGACAGACACACCAGCTTTGAACACAAGATCTTACTCCTTTTGCCATAACTAAAACAAAAATTGAAATTCATTCGATAAGACTTTTACAAACGCTCTCACATAATATTATTTAAACTGGGAAAGACAGGCATGTGCGAATAGTCCTATTTTTCCCAAGCTCGCGTGTGAATATCCTCTTTTGCCTCCACGGCGATAAGGGGCTAAAAGATCTACAACTCTAATTCCAGTTTCAAAAATAGATAACTTTGTATCTAATTTTATATAGGAAGGTGCATATCTATGAATAGGTGATGTTGTGCAAGTATATGTAAACACCTGTAGAGACATATTTTGGTGGCGGGGCGGGGCCTAATATGACCTCAAAGTTGCTGTATAGTAATTTATGGATGGCACCTTATGAAGAAACATGGAAAAGAATGAAAATCCCTTATTCTATTGATATTAATAATCTGGGTATATTCTTACACAAAGCCAAATCTAATTTGAGAAATCAACCATTGCTTCAAAACAAAATAGTAGCTTTTACACTTAAAGAACGAAGCATTGGTGTTATTTTTGTAATTTAACCCTACAATACTAAAGTACTAAATAAAACACAGGGATTAAATATGAAACAAAAAGATAGCAAATACTAACTAGTATCAAGCAATCTTTTACAATGGAGTATAACCATGCTCGTTCTATCCGTGGAAACGAAAGAAGCAAAATCACTTATTACCAATTGCTTAACTAATATTTTCCCCTAACAAGAGGGGAACAATTTTACAACAACCTAAACAAAATTATAGTAAGAATAATAGAAATTTGACCTCTATTCAAGTCAGTATGCCTTCGACTCGAACTGCTGCAACATGTCGCAGTGTGGCGTCTCGCGAATGAACCCCCACTGACGACGCTGAATCTCGAGCCGGCAATTCTGAGCAAGAATATTATAGTACTCTCTCTCAACCTGATGCTCTAACTTAGCTCGTTCGTAACTGCCCGTCGGATAATCCTCCTCAAATTTTGTCGATTTAACATAGTAATTAACAGCCTTTTCCGTTGTGAACTTGTACTCATAAGGATGCGATCTTGAAAGTGCGTAAATGGGCTCCGAAGACGGCAAGAAGTTCAGCAGCAGAATCAACAAAACCGGCAGGATCTGAATCAATGCCCTGAGGTTCAACCCGCTGGAGCCATGGGGATGGTCAGCCGCCCTTGGCCCCCTTCCGGTATCAAAGTTGAAGCCACGGAACTGCGTTGCCGGAGCCATCCCGCCGAAGAAAAAGTTCCTGAATATCTCATCCGCATCGAACTCGGCCTCATAAAAACCGCCATTGAATCCGTTCGCAGCATGCCTTGTGGTGCGTCTCTCATAGACCGGCTCGTCGGAGCCAACAAGATCATACTTTTTCCTACTCTCTTCATCGCTGAGACACTGAAACGCCTTCGAAACTGCCTTGAACGCTTCCTCAGCCCCGGGCGCTTTGTTCTTATCGGGATGAACCTTCAGGGAGAGCTTTCTATACGCCTTTCGCACGTCTTCAACACTGCAAGTCTTCTCTAACCCCAGAATCTCGTAATAATCCTTCTTCTTCTTAATCTGCCTCACGATCACAATCTGTTCCTCCGTGTACGCCGCCGACGAAGAAGAAGAAGTAGACGACGAAGCGCCATTCGACGGAACCCGATGGCGAAGTGAGGGTTGATCGGACGGCTTACAAGAAGGCGAATCAGACCGACCCGGACCATTGGATGCGACGTCGGCGTCTTTCGGCGATCCGTCGCCGGAATCTTTCTCGATCGCCGACAAGAGATCGTCGACGGAAAGCGCCGGATCGAGACGCCGGGCTTTGGTGATGAATTTCAAGGCGCGAGCCCGATCGCCGGAATCAAACGCATCTTTTCCGATCTTGAGGCACTTCAAAGCGTCGTCTTTGTTCCCATCCATCTTCGAGCTCTCGGAAATTGAACAAAAACCAACAGAAAATCCCCCAAAAAAAGCCCTAGAAAACTAGGGATTGAAGAAGAACGACTGTGAATTTATCAGAACCTACTCATAACCAGAGAAAATTTTGATGTTAAAATGGGAAAATTTGAATCGATTTTCTTATCGATGAGAAATAAAGAAATGAAACCAGAGATCGAATTTGTTGATTGCGACTAAATCGAGAGAAAATTTAAGAGGAAAATTGAACTTACGATTGAGATTGATCGGGACGAGAGGTTTTGGTGAGGAGATTTCGTCGGAAACCACGAGATTGATCGAATTAGGGTTTCATTGTTTGGAGGATTTGGAGCAGAGAGAGATGGGATTTTTGGGGGTTAAAGAAGAAGAAATTATATTCTTGAATTTTTATTTCATGGTTTTTTTTTTTTTTTTTTTTTAATCTCACTTTTTTTTGTTTTGTTTTATTTTTTTTTTAACATATTTTTCGACGAACAATTTAAATATTAAAATTATAATTTAATTTTTATCCTTTTTTTTTTACTCAGCTTCACTATTTATATGATTTTGTAACTCAAATTTTAAAAATTCATAATTTTATATAAATAAATTTAAATAAGAAATTTTTTTTTAAATACATAGAATTTCGAAACGAACGAAATAAGTTCCATATTGATATTTTTTCCAAATACATTTTAAGTTTTTATATTTTTTAACTCCAGTAATTCAAATGATTCGATAAAAGCACAATCAATCTAAACTCAAATTCTACAATCTAACCTTAACACCAAACACATACTTAATTTATCGGTAAGTTGAAATGCTATGTCTGGTTGGCCTAGTTTTAAAAGCCGTAATGATGTTTCCTTTGGACCTATTTACTGGTGAAACAAACACGTCTTTATTTATTTATTATTATTATTTTTTTTCAATTTCGGAACTTATGAAGGGAAATAGTGATAAGTCCACCTGAGCCTTAAAAAAAAATCAACCTGAACTAAGGGTTTGTTTGATGAAAGTTTGAGTTGAAAATTTTAAGTTTTAATAGTAATTTTTGTTGACTTTTTTAGAAAAGATAAAAAAAAATTTCAGAAAAAGACAAAAAAGTACAGTTTAACTTGAGTGCCAAACAGGTCCTAAAAGTTGTATTTCTGCCCATAAAAATAAAAATAATAATAATTAAAAAAACCGATTAAGTTGTATTAAAAAATTATTAATCATAATCTTTTATTAAAAAAATTATCTTTTTTTTTTTTTTTTTTGTGAATTAAAGGATTTCGGGGTGGTCCCATCATTTACAGATTTTCAGCCTCACAGGCAGGAACCATTTTTCCTATGTATGACAAAAACAAGTTCTTATAAAAGTTTCCCTTAATCGTCCACTCGGTACCTACCCTGTTATTATTAAACCATACTTCAATGGACGAATGAGAGAAGCCTAATAAAGACACCAACTTATTTGCCAACCCATCAACCCCTGTAAGTGTTAAAAAAAAAAAATTTATCTCTTACTAAAAGAAACATTTTTCTTTCCTTTTAAAAAAAATAATAATTTTTTTCCTACAAACAAGAAGCTAATATCAGGTAAATTTTTAACCTTAGATTTTGGATATAGACAAAAATATTGATGATATTTTTTTCAGCCGTTCTATGTTTTGAAAACATATTTTTGTCAAAATATCGACAAAATAGCCGTAATAACACTAAATATCGTTTAAAAATTTTGATTTTGGGATTGTATTTTAATTTATACAATATTTCCGGATATTTTCATACCATATCGTCAACTGTGGTAATAGCTTAAAATTTCAATCATGTATGTAATTTTGTTACTGTTATTATCATTATCATTATCACTATTATTATTATTATTTTGTCAATACTTATAATAGAAAATCTGCATATTGCTCTTAATCGAAAAAAAATTCTCCAGGAAAATTGAACTTACAATGGAGATTGATAGAAATGAGATGTCTTCTGAGGAGATAACAGATTGATCCCTTTAAAAAATAATAATAAATAATAAATTAAAAAAAAATAACAGATTGATCGAATCAGGGTTTCATTGTTTGAGGAATTTGAGGGAGTGAGACATGACTTTTTTGGTGGTTAGAGCATCTCCGACCCAAAGCATAAAAATGGTGTAACAATTAACAATTTACCCTTTGGTATTTCTTAAAAAAGTTGCAATGTGCTTACTTAGAAAATGCAGTGAACATGTCATTACTCTCGATTTTGGAGTCAAATTGAAAAGGGTTATTTACATAGTTATATCCTTTTAGTTATAATTATTTTTCAATTTATATTTTTGTTTTTATAAACTATAAAGGTAATTTTGTAAATTATACGGGTACTATCGATTGAAGATCTATCTGTACTTCTTATTTCTTTTTATTTCCTTCTCTCTTCTACAAAACAGTGGTGAAATTTTCTTAACAATGGATTTATATCTATACAATGCTTATAGAATTTCAGTTGAACCCTCACTCTATGTAAAAAATTATAATTATGTTCATACTTATTTATTAGTAAAATGCATAATTATATCTTTATTTCTAGAAAGTTATCTCTATTTTCTTTTTCCATAATGTCCATATTGAAATTCATTTTTATTTTTTCACTTCACTACCTCTACAAAATATGACCTTGTTGAAGTAGTTTACTTTTTTTTTATTTTTTTTTAGAAAGGCTGTGGTAGAGTTTTATTTAGAAACCTTACGGTAGAGCTCATTTTATAACCGTTCGATAAATATCAACAATTGAGATATTATTTATATACGATAAGTGTGATGCACCTTAACTCATAGTATTATAATCTAATAAATTAAAGAAATTAAATAAATAAAAAACACCAAATGGTCCACCGCCGCCCCCCCTTCTTTCCCCGTTGGTCCCCGACCTACGAAACCACCCCGCTCAGCCGACCGCCAGTGAAAACCAACCAACTCCAAGTGCCAGATTTGCCTAGCCCAGGCCCCCCGCCACCCCCTCTTGCTGGGCACAGACCCCAACGACAGGACACCCCCTTGCCAGATCTGCGCGACCCAAACCCTGAAGGAAAAATTAAAGAAAATAATTTACGTAGAGGAAAACCTAGTATGGTGGATTTTTAAAATTTTTTACCATACCAAAAGAATCGAACAAACACATATTGCTATATACAATAATTAATTTACAATAAATACATACCGGTTTGGCCATCAATTCTAGATGCTCAAACAAGCTTCCAGATTATGATCACCAACCACCTGACCTTCCTTGCTATGACTCTTCCACGTACGAGTGTGCGTGGGCACACTTGGTAAAATTTCTGATCACGAAGCAATACTCCTTTTCTTTATCGTCTCTCCGTTTTCAATTATGAAAATCCCTTGTTTCTATGGAGAATTCCAAAATAGAAAATAAAACGCAGAAAGTTAGATAATGGTTCTTCTTAGTCCATTAGACTTAGCTTAGACCTTAGTCTTAGCTATATGTCTCTTAGTCAAAATTTGCTTCATTAATCAAATATTTATAGCAACCAATAAAGATTTAATTAATTAATTTTTGACAACCATTATCCTTAATTTAAATAAAAGATTATCCATATCCATAGATAATTATCCATTTATTTAAATTTAAATTCGTAAAGAATATTTAATCCAAGATATTATCTTGTATGCTTTTAAATTTAAATTAAATTGTGATATTTATCCAAGGATAACAAATTTAATTCAACAATTTAAATTTCAAATATTATCATCTAATCAAAGATAAAAATTATTGAACCTCAAATAATTTCTAGAATAAAAAATTTTCGTTACCGGTAAAATTAATTCTTCCTGAAATTATCCGAAACAACTTGAGACTGCATCATCTTATCCCATCCGGGATAGTTCTGGCATAGTGTCGGAATACTAGAAATTATTCTATGACATTTCTTGAAATATTTGAGCTAGTAAGGGGATACGATAGACATATAAAATCAAAGCTAAAATAATATTAGATAAAATTAAATAACCCAATTCAATTTATCCATATTATTAATTTCTATGACTACTCCACTAAAAATATAAAGCTGAACTCTTTGATTCTATACCGTATAACGAAAGCTCATTAATTGGGTTTTTGTTCATGACAAATATTGTAATGTAGAATCTTAATAGGATATTCATAATTGAGATTAAAATTAAAATTCCGTTTTACTGTCTTAATTGTTTTATCATTAAAGTTTTCGTCATTTCATCTTTATCAAACTCTATTTATGAAATCCTCCATAAATAAAAAATCATTCAGTAAACAAATTATAGAATGATCGAGATCTTTTATTGTTTAATCAAGTCCTGAATGACACGTTAAGAGAATATCATTTACTCTGATAAAAAGCTATGGATTCTATATCTATGAATAATGCTGTCATCATCTATGCAATGCATCTCCAACTTATCAATTAAAAGTTGATATTACTTTGACGCCCTGGTCCTTTGATAAATCAAAATATATATCACGCAGATATGCAATTATTTGTCCACTCAAGATTAAGAAGTCCACAATAATATCCGTCAAAGTGAATTGATTTATCTTAAATGAAATTATTACATAAGTCAATATCACTTTAAATCCAGTCCAATATATATGATAACCCCTTATATTTATCAAAGTTTTTACTTGGAAATCCCCATTCCAATAGCCAAGATAAATTATCCCATAAGAGTAGAAGTAGACGAATATATTATAGTCTTACAGAAGTCAAAGTGCCCACCTTTACTTCACGACTACATACTCTCAATTTAGATTATTACTTCAATATTATATCTTTCCGCATACTTCCTTATGCATAATATTAAACTTATTATACCGATAATCTTTGTGTTATTTGCTTATAACAAATCTATACAGATGAAAGTATCCAGGACAACCGAAATGTGAAACAAATAAATAACATTTATTGATAGATAAATGTCAAAACCATGAACAAATTTTCACTTCAGGGTATTAATCCTAACAAACCCGCCCCCACCCCCACCCTATCTATGAAATCCTCCATAAATAGAAAATCATTCAATAAACAAATTACAGAATAGCCAAGATCTCTTATTATTTAATCAAGTCTCAAATGATACTTTAAGAGAATATCATTGACTCTCATGAAATAGCTATGAATTCTACATCTATGAATAACGTTGTCATCATCCATGTAACACATCTCCAACTTATTGAGAAAAAGTTGTCATTACTTAGGCGCCTAATCTTTTGATAAATCAAAATATACATCACACAGATATGCAATCATTTATCCACTCAAGATTAAGACGTCCACAAGAATATCCGTCAAAGTTAATTGATTTATCTTAAACGGAATTATTACATAAATCAGTATTACTTTAGGTCCGGTCCAATATATATGATAAACCCCTCATATATATATCAATGTTTCTACTTGGAATTCTCATATATATATATATATATATATATCACATAAGAGTGGAAGTAGACGAATATATTACAGTCTTACCGAACTCAAAGTGCCCACCTTTGCTTTACGACTGCGGACTCTTAATTTAGATTATCACTTCAATATTAAATATTTCTGCATACTTCATTATGCATAATATTAAAGTTATTATATCGATAATCTTGGTGCTATTTGCTTGTAACAAATATATACTAATGAAAATATTCAGGACAACAGATATGTGAAACAAATGAATAACATTTATTGATAAATAAATGTCAAACCCATGAACAAATTTTCGCTTTTGGACACTAATTCTAACAGAACCACCCCCAACCAGCTCAGACCCGGCAACGCGATGACCCCCTACCCTCCGCGCCCAGACCCCGACGACAGGACACGCCCATGCCAAATTGGCACGACCAGACCCTCCCCCACCCACCTAGACCCCAACGATAAGTTCGCACCCCCCCCCCCCCCCCAAGATCTACATGAACCTCCAACGAAACCTACTCCTCTAACTTGCGGCAACCACCCCAACACAACCTCCAACAACAACCCCCTCACCCCTGGACCTACACGAACCTCCGACAAAATCCCGACATAGAAGAGTTCAATTTTTTTTTTCTTTAAAAAATTTTTCCTACAATCTAACAAGTCAGGGCTTACTGATAACTTTATAAATTAAAATTATTTTAACATTTTTAAGCTAATATTTTTTCTATAATCTTAATATTTAATATTAATTTTCCCCCAAATTTATTACGTTATCCTAAGTATGAATTAATTATGTTAATAGGGTTAAAAGTAGCAATTTGGAGTTAAAATGTGATAAAAAGGATTTAAAATAGCAAAAGAAATTTCGAAGCCAACGTCGACCACTCGCGCGAGTATCCACACGCACCACTCGCTTTTCTAGCTGTTAGATTGTCTCAGCAGTGGCCCAAATTAGCGAGTGCCTTCCACTCGCCCAGCCAGGCGCGCCTCTATCCGCATGTCAGATCCCTTAGGCTATGCCGGATTCGGTGCTTCGTGTCCCACCGTGTGTCCATGTGCCTGCGTGCTCTAATGAAATCCAGCGTGCCATGTGTCCAAGCTTCAGCACTCGCCAATCGTTGCCCGTCACCTGTCTTCGTGAGGCCTAGGTGTGCTGCTGCGCGTCAGCTGCAACATCAGAAAAAGAAGAGAAAATAAAAATAAAAAAAAAAAAAAAAAGGAAAAACCTAGTAATTGAAGGCGGCGGCTAAGGCATATAAAAAGGAGCTTTAGGCTTCATAAAGGGGGTTTTTGGCTTTTTGGAGCTAAAAACCCTAGAAGAAAAGCAAGAAAAAAAAAGTTTAATTATTAGGTTTAGTTTTCTTCTAAATTAGGGAGAAATTATCTTGATTTATCAAGAAGAGAGGGAGAAGAAAATTAATGAGAAGGCTTTGGAGACATGTGGCACCTCAAAACTGGGTTTTCTTGTTTTTTTTTTTTTTTTCCTTATCTTTTTATTTTTGTAATTTAAGAATGATTAAACCCTTATTTTAAATATTTCTATTTTTATTTATGAAGTAATTTTCTTTTCTAGAAATACGATATATTTCGATTATGATTATTTGAGTTTTTCTATTTTTAATTGATTGATGTTCTATTCCAATTCTATATTGAAGTAATTAATCTGTGCTCAATGCTTGTGAATTTCTGGCCAACTTTTGCATGATTTGGTATTTGATTTGAAACAGAGAAGTGATAATTGAATAAGCTCTTATTTAAATTACCATGAGATTGTCATAAGCTATAGATAGTTATGAAACTTGTGCAACATTATGAATTTCCTGTTCTTAATGAATAGTGGTAAGCTTAGAGTTTGAGACCGAAAGGTGATAACGGACTTATTGTGAGATAAATTGTTAATGCCTAAGAAGGATTAATGATTACGTTAGAGAGATTCGCTGGCAACATAGGGAATAAACATTGATTGATTGAATTAGAGGATTTTAATATGATTAATTCGGTAAAATCAGAAACCCTAGATTTTTAGTATTTTGAGTCTCTTATCTTTTTTACTTGTTTTGTTATTTTTATTTAAAAATCTCTTTTCAATTATTCAAAAAAGCTAGAGTTAATATAATTTTGGTAATTGGTAACAACAGTTCTCGTGGGAACGATATTTTACTTATCACTTTATTATTTCTTTAGGATATTGTACACTTGTAATTTTCTGCAACACTTATTTTAGTTATTATGCGCCCTTTATATGTTATCCATTCGATTAACTTTGAATAGTCTTAGATGGAGTCCTACCAATATGGCATATAAAAAGGTATGTACCACAGATCCTCCCTTTTTTTTCCTCACTAAAGTTCATTTAACCTCCTCGTGTTTTGAGAAAGCTTGATGGGTTCATATAAAGGCTGGGTTTTTTATTTATTTATTTTTTTTTACGTAAGACTGCGGTAAAATTCCTTTTATATGTCTTATCGATATAGTCCCTTTTTAAACAGTTAAAATATAATCAAATTATTAATGTATTGCTTGTGTATGATAGTTATAATGCACATTCTAGTATAAACTAAAAAATTTAAAAATAATAGATAAAAAATAAATTAAAAAGAAAACACTAATCATTTCCTCCCCGACCACTAGCGACGCTTTCCGATAGACCACTCCCCCCCCCCCCCCAACCTGCGTCGTGAGCCCAAAGCCCCCCTCCCCCTTGCTCCCGCCACAAGCTCAGTACCCTCATCGCCCCCCGAAACCAGATTGGTTGGCGTTTGGGGGGTGGGGGGCGTCAGTGTTGGGGGAAGGGGGGGGCCCCGGTGGATGATCACAAGACCAGTTTTTTTTTTTTTTTAATAATTATTTTGAATTACTTAGAATTTCTATTTTTTTTTATTTTTAGTTTATAATATTATGGGTAAACGTATATTATAGTTATCATGCACAAACAACATTTCAACCGTTCGATTATATCAGGACGGTTTAAAAATAAGCTATACTGATAGAGCATATAAATGAGACTTTATCACAAATTTATCATTTTTATTGGGTATTTTTTTTTTTTTTTTTTTGGAGGATAGGTTTACATGTTAAAAAATTAAACTGTTCAAGTCTTTCGTTGAGCGTTTTGGTCGAACGCACTTTTTGAGTGAAATAAGTGCTTCTCTCGAGCGTCTTTTGGTTCCCTGTTATTGCTGTTACTTCTCTCACTCTTCTCTCTCTCTGTTTGGTAAAGCTGAAGATTCTCTGAAGATTTTCTCCGCACATCCTCGAGAGCTCTGGCTTTTCGGTCTTTGGAGCAAAAACCCACAAGAAACACACTCTCTATTCCTCATCATCGACTTCAATACCTCGCTTTTCTTCTTATGCATTTTTTCCCGCACCGACTTCTTATACGTGCTCTCTTTCTTTTTTTTTTTTTCCCCTGGTCTATTTCTCTGTCTTTGGTATTTGTTATTTCCGTCCTCTCTTACACTTCTCTGGCAATATTTCTGTGCTCAGCCTTTTGGATATCTTATGCTTTTCTTCTTCTAGGAATTTTGTTTGTTCACTTTCCCTTTCTCGCATGTCGTTATCTCCTCATCATCGAAAACAGAGACTGTGTTTGTTGTGGTCTCCTGCCATTAGAGCAACTGTTTCCTTGGTCAAAAGAAATCTGTAACTGAAAGCTTCAGATTTTAGCATTCTCTCCTCGTCCTGATTCTTTCAATTAAAGAGCCTCTTTTTTGTCCTTCCTTTTGGTTAGTTTCTGCGTGCTGCCATTCTATTCGCTTCGTCTTGTTTTCGAAAGGTTAGAACAATACTTGCATGTCCTTTTTCTTTTTTCTGTTTGACGCCTATCCATCTCTTGCGTTGTAGAATTTTTCTTATAGGTCTTCCATAGCTTGTTCTGTGTTTGCAGATGGTCCATCATCATCATCATCATCCTTGTTTCAGGTTTCTATCTTCTTTTTCTTTACAGTCTTTTTTTTTTTTTTTTTTTTTTTTGGGTATAGTTGATTTTAGATGCTTCGATTTAGATTTGAGATAGCGGCAGCTGAATCATTGTTATTCATTTAGGTGAATTTTATTGCCTTTGAACCAAATGTGTTGTGTTTCACCTAATCAGATGTGTTTAATTTTGTTTTCATCGTAGAAGCTCTTGTAAGTATATCACATTGGTGCATTTGACGGTTTTAAAATCTTTGGATTACTAATTGTGGCGGTGTTTTCATTTGAGTTTGTTGTTTTATAAGCAATTTTGGAATGTTATTGAAAGATAATAGCATATTTCATTTTGTGGTATCTGGATCTTAAACAACATGCAGCTCATAATATTTAAATGATATTTTTTTTAACTGATTGAATAATTTGTTTGGGAAAAAAAAAATTCAAAACAAGAGGTTTTTTTTTTTTTTTTTTTTTTCCCCCCTCTTCGTGGGTTTTGTTTTTTCTTACCCACCTTAATTCCTCAACTTAGAGGCTGCACAAGTTTCTGAGTTTTTTTTTTTATAGTTTGGTTCTTGAATAAAGTCACGAGATTCTTCATTGTTAATTGATTTTAATCTTGTTCTGACTTGTTCTGCAGAATAGGCATTGGTTTTAGTTACAATCCTCCCTACACGCCGCCAAGCCAGACAATTTGCAAGCATTTCTCCTCACCTTTTTTTCCCGGTTAACTTTTCACAGATAAATTTTTGATAATATTGTTAATATTACTTTTGGTAGTTTCTTTACTTCTTTACTTTTCATGATTAGTGTGTGTTAAGTTCATCTTGGTCGTTTGCTTAACTTTTAGGTTCTTTGTTTCTCGTAGGTACCCACCACATGGGAAAAGGGCAGTGGCTATAGACATTGGAGTGCCATGAGAAAGGCTTGAACTGTACGCCTTGGTGATCACATTGAGAAAATGGAGAATAAACAAAGAATTTCCTTGCGGTTAGAGTCTCATACCACACCATTTTAGTCTCTTAAGTTTCCTAAGGTTTGGTGGTTCAAACTGATCTAGGTTAAATTTCTTTCTTTCATGAGTTGGCTTCGTTAGGTGGTCTAGTGAGAGAGAGTGAGGGAGAGAGAGAAGATTGGTTACAGTATCCAGAAAAAATCTTTCAACTTCATCCCTATTAGAGAACTCCAATTCAAATCTATTTCTTTACTTTTTTTTAAGATATAGTGGTTGTCCAATGATGATTGTCAAGAGCAAAACCCGTGTTAAAATTAATATTCATCAACATTAATACAAATTTGTTGACAGCTAAATTATGTAAAAGAAATTGTTATTTTAGATTTGGCTAAACTTGATCACAGATATTTCCTCACTAGATTAATGTACCTAAGCATGTATATTTCACTAAATCAGTTTAAAATCATTGGTTTAATAACATGATGGGCTCTCTATGTTGTAGGTTGGTGATGGTGGAGTTTTTAGTCGCTATCAATGCTTATGGGTTGATCTTTAGTATCATATCCGATCATAAGATCAGTTTATTGATTTAGGAAATAGAACTGTTCAAATATTAAAGTTGATTGCTCTTAAAAACCTAAGACATGGGCTCTATTTTATTAAAACCATTGACGATATTTGGTTCTTGACAAAAAATATGGAATAAGAAATGATTCTGAATGACTTCTTTCATCTATATTACAAGGGTATAAATAGCTGATTCTAATCAGTTAAATAAGGAAACAGAAAAGATATCCCCAAATCAGGGATTATAATCACTACCCTATCAATTAGCTATGATTTGTAGGATCTCCTAGTTAGCTAGCTGTACAAATACAAACAGATACTTTTTTCCTAACGTAGAAAACCGTGTATTTTCTAACACTCCTCCTTAAGCTGGCAAGTGGATATCTTCCATTCCCAGCTTGCTAATTATTTCTTGAAATACTACGTTAGGCAATCCTTTGGTGAGCATGTCTGCCAATTGATTCCTGGTTGGGACAAAAGGTGTGCAGATTAAACCACTGTCCAGCTTTTCTTTTATAAAGTGTCTGTCAACTTCGATATGCTTTGTACGGTCATGTTGCACTGGGTTGTGTGCAATGTTGATAGCTGATTTGTTATCACAGTAGAGCCTCATTGGTTTCCTCCATTCAATCTTTAGATCTTCCAAAATAATCTTCAGCCATAGTAATTCACATATTCCGAGAACCATTGATTAGAATTCAGCTTATGCACTGGACCTTGCTACCACATTTTGCTTTTTACTTCTCCACGTTACAAGATTTCCTCCAAGAAAAGTGCAGTAACCTGAAGTGGACCAAATATCAACCATAGATCCCACATAATTTGCATCTGTGTAGGCTTCCAAAGTTAGTCCCTCTCCCTTTTTGAATAGAATTCCTTTTCCAGGCGTTCCTTTTAGGTACTGTAAAATCCGGTGTACTGCTTTGAGATGAGACCCCTTCGGATTGTGCATGAATTGGCTTACAACACTTACTGCATAAGCTATATCCGGTCGAGTATGAGACAAGTAAATTAGTCTTCCCACGAGTCTTTGATTGGAGCGCTTATCCACTGTAATGTCCTGAGGATCATCATCAAGTTTGTGGTTGAACTCTATCGGAGTCTTTACCAGTTTACAACCCAGCTTCCCTGTTTCCTTCAGCAAGTCTAACACGTACTTTTGCTATGATATAAAGATCCCTTGTTGAGAATGGGCCACCTCAATACCAAGAAAGTATTTCAACTTGCCTAATTCCTTGATCTCACACTCCTCTACTGGCTTATCCTTCAACTTCTCCATCCCTATCAAATCATCTCCTGTCACTATAATATCGTCCAGATAAACCAACAATACAGTAACTCCCCCTGATGCAGAATGCTTGACAAATAAAGTATGGTCTCCTTGACTTTGTTTGTATCCCATTTGGAGCATTACCTTGGCAAATCTCCCAAACCAGGCTCTAGGAGATTGCTTCAATCCATACAAAGCCTTCTTCAACCTGCACACCATATTCTTTTCTTTTTCCGAGCAAAATCCTGGAGGAATCTCCATATAAATTTCTTCTTCAAGGTCGCCATGTAGAAAAGCATTCTTGACATCGAATTGATGCAGTCTCCATCCAAGGTTAGCAGCCAAAGACAACAGCACTCTCACGATATTCATCTTGGCCACGGGAGCAAACGTCTCAAGATAGTCTATGCCGTAAGTTTGAGTATACCCTTTGGCAACTAATCTTGTTTTGTACCTCTCAAGGGAGCCATTGAACCTGTATTTAACAGAAAAAACCCATTTGCACCCAACTGGTTTCTTCTCTTCAGGTAGTCTCACCAAGTCCCACGTCTAGTTTTTTTCAAGAGCCTTCATTTCAATCTTCATCGCATTCTTCCAGTGATCAATTTTAATTGCCTCTGATAAAGTATTAGGGATAGACACTGTATTTAGGCTAGTAAGGAATGATCTGTGATTATGAGATATATTCTTATAGGACATAAATAAACATAAAGGATGTTGAGTGCAAGCTCTTGTTCCTTTACGAATAGCTATAGGAATATCATAATCATTTGGCTCATCACTAACCACTGGAATAACATTATCAGGAGAGGTAGGATTAACAGTTACCTCAACAGGATCGGATTCGGATGGTTGAACCTGCACAGATTGAGGAATCGGTATCTTCTTCCTTGAGTAGGTCAACAGTGGTCGAGTGGAGCTTTGAGTCTGACACATCGAAGAGCTCGTGGATCAAGTTTTCCCCTGTTTTGAGAATGCACATGAACAAATGCAACACAACCAAATATTTTTGGAACAAGACCATTTGAGGCATGGAAATCAGGAAAGAAGTTTCGAAGAATTTCCATAGGACTTCTAAGGTTAAGGACCCTCGTTGGTAACCTATTGATCAAATGAGCTGCTGTTAGAACAGCTTCCCCCCAGTAATGTTTTGGGACATTTTTTTGAAACAGAAAGGCTCTTGTCATGGCCAAAAGCTGGCCATTCTTCCTTTATGCCACTCCGTTTTGTTGGGGTGAATTGACACACGAAGATTCATGAATTATGCCCTGTTTTTGGAAATAAGGGGATAAGAACTGATTGAAATAGTCTTTAGCATTATCTGATCGAAACCTTTTAATCCCTACCCCAAATTGAGTTTTAACCATATTGTAAAAGGTTGGAAATATTAAGCTCACATCAGACTTATTTTTTAGGAGGAAAATCCAAGACACACATGTACAATCATCAATAAACGAAACAAACCACCGAGCTCCAGAAATATTAGCAACAGTTGAAGGTCCCCAAATGTCACTATGAATAAGATAAAATGGAACAAACATTCTTTTATTGCTTATAAAATGGAACATACATTCTTTTATTGCTTATTTGAAAAGAAGCACGTTTGTGTTTTGCAGGTTCGCACACATCACAATGAAAACTTTCAACGGACAATCCTTTGAACAGTAAAGGAAACATAATTTTAAGAATACTAAACGATGGGTGACCAAGACGAAAATGTTGAAGCCAAATTTTGTCTTTATTGGAATTCAAAGACTCGGACAGAAATGATAAAGGTGAAGAACCTGTAGATCCAACTTTTCCAGTTGATTCCTCAAGGTAGTAAAGACCGTCCCTCTCTCTAGCACGTCCAATCATCCTCCTCGTGCCCTATTCCTGAAACACACAATGAGATGGGTGAAAAATCACACTGCAATTGGAGTATTTGGTGAGTTTCTGTATGGACAGAAGGTTGGTGTATAGCTTGGGGACATGGAGAACATTTTTGAGTGTGATAGAGTTATTTATACGAATATCCCCTTGACCAGCAACAGTTGTTATTGAACCATTTGCTATTGTTATCTTCTGGTTGCTAGGACATGGAGTATATGACAGGAATTTTAGTGAAGAATAGGTCATATGATCCGTGGCACCTGAATCTATAACCCAGACATTGGAAGAGTCCTTAACTAAGACTTTAAACGCATGAGAAGTGGTGGTTATACCTGTGAATGCCAAGGAGCAGGTACCTGAGTTGGATGGTTTCTCTAGTGTCATTAGCAGATTCTTCAGCTTCTCAAGTTCTTCACTATTGAAGGCTACATTCGGCTTTTCTTGGGAGTCTGGATTGTCTGGCTCTATCCTGGCTGTGTATACTTGCTTCTGTCTACTCCTATTAGGGAAATTCTGAGGCCTGCCATGAAGTTTTCAGCACGTGCCTTTTGTGTGCCTTGACTTTTTACAATAGATGCACCATAGCGAGTCATTATTGACTGTCCTCGTCGATTCCCTGTGTCTGTTATTTTCCCCAGAGTGTTGCTCCATGTTGGGATTCTTCATGTTTGCAATCTTTGACACCAAAGCCGATCCTTCTACTGTAGGAGTATCAACCATTACTCCTGTTCTCCCTTCCTCAGCGAGTACTATTGCAATAGTCTCATTCAGCGATGGCAGGTCTTCTTTTCTGAGTACTTGTATTCTTATTGCATCAAACTCAATATTTAATCCTGCAAGGAAGTCATAAATTCGGTCTTTCTCTACAAACCTTTGTAGGGCAGTCACATCTTCACTACACTTCATTTGAATGCTCTGATAGTGATCCATCTCCTGCCATAAACCTTTTAAAAGGTTTGAATACTCTGTGATCGAACGATCTCCTTGTTTGGTGGCGGTGACCTTGGTCTTGATTGCATAGATCTGGGCTGCATCACGTACCTTGGAGTAAGTCTGCCTCATAGCCTCCCAAATGACCTTAGCAGTGTTCAAAAACATGCACGTATCACTGATTTCTGGAACCATTGAGTTCCACAACCAGGACATCACCATGGAGTCTTGTTCATCCCAAGCATCGAACTTTGGATCTCCCTATTCAGGCCCATTGTCGAGTAGATGACCTAGCTTGCCTCTTCCCTTCAAAAACGTACGAACCATTTGTGACCACTTCAAGTAATTTTTCCCGTTCAATCTGTAGGCTGCTTGGATATTCTGCAATTCTCCCATTGGCGCTGGATTGATGTTTTCAATCACTGCAGTCTTCTAGATGTTGCTAGTTGCAGAGGTGTTGGTCATTTTCTTGGACGGATTTGAGGGGTGATTAATTTAGGGTTTGAAGGTCGATGAAGGAGGTAAGACGAACACAAAGAGGGCTACTATAATTCCCAGAAAAAATTGAGCCTAAAGCTCTGATAGCATGACAGAAAATATGGAATAAGAAATAATTATGAATTACTTCTTTCATCGGTATTACAAGGGTATAAATAGCTGATTCTAATCAGTTAAATAAGGAAACAGAAAATATATCCTGAAATCAGGGATTATAATCACTACCCTATCAATTAGCTATGATTTACAGGATCTCCTAATTAGCTAGCTGTACTAATACAAACAAATACTTTTTTCCTAACATAGAAAACCGTGTATTTTCTAACAGTGCTGAAGATTTCCAACCAGGTCTTAAAGTTGTGTTTATTTTACGGGGATAATGGACAGAAATATTTTAGAGCTGAATACGTCCATGGTGAAGAAAATGATGTTGCACTTGCAGCAAATGCTGTTAAATATAAGACACTGAACATTTTATTGATACTCGTTGGCGAAAGAATCTTGCCTCAATATGATCCTTTGAAACTTATTATCGCCTTTGAATTTTGTGGTTGTGTAGAAGGTTTTGCAGTTCAATCTCATTGTTATTTTGTTGCTTTCAGATCTAGAGATTGATTATACCCCAATAAGATCATTCTTCAACTTCTATTATTTCGTCATAGTTATGGAGCACCTTGAGGAGCTCAACAATTGAATGATTTTTAGAGAAATTAATGAGTTAAGTTACACCATCATGGTGTATCCTTTAAACATTCCATAGTGATTATGTACCATAATGTCTTTTTAATTGTAAAGTTTATACTGAACGAAGTCATGAACAATATTGGCAATGCTTTAAGACCTGTATTTACTTTTCCTTGTGTCTTTTTAAAGCAAGTCATCTGGTCTTCTTTCTGTCTCCTTTTTTGAAACTACAGCACTCTCTCCTTCATGCCGCACTGGCTTCTTCCTGTGGGTGGGTATGCGTGGGTTTTGAGAATAAAAGAAGGTGGAGTGTCGGGTCTACAAGTGAGAGAGAGAGAGAGAGAGAGAGAGAGAGACCATTTTTTTTTTTTTTTTTTAAGGGAGGGTGAGAGAGAGAGAGAGAGAGAGAGAGAGACCATTTTTTTTTTTTTTTTTTAAGGGAGGGTGAGAGAGAGAGAGAGAGAGAGAGAGAGAGACCATTTTTTTTTTTTTTTTTAAGGGAGGGTGAGAGAGAGAGAGAGAGAGAGAGTGAGAGAGAAAGAAATAGCCTTTTTGTGGGGTTTTTTTTTTGGCTTCAGTTTTCGAGGGAGGGTGAGAGAGGGAGAGGGAGAGGGAGAGGGAGAGGGAGAGAGAGAGAGAGAGAGAGCCAAAAATGTTGTTTTATTATTATTATTATTATTATTATTATTTTTTGCTTCACTTTTGGAGGGAGGGTGAGAGAGTGTGTGGGTGTTGGGAAAAAAAAGAAGGGAGGAGTGGGATATGTGGGGTCCATAAAGTGAGAGAGAGAGACAGACAAATAGAGTGGAAATATTGTTGGAATGTTTTTCTTTCAGGGAAAGACAGTATAATTTTTATATATATTCTATCGGTAAAATTCATTTTACAGATTGTTTGATATATTTTAGCGGTTAAGATATTATTTGTGTATGATATTTATCATGCATCTTAGTTTATAGGATTCTAATCTAATAAATTTAAAAAAAAAACTTCAAAGCAAAATAGGAAAAATACAAAAAAACCTAACCGATTGGAAAACCACCACCGACAACCGGTGGCCCCTATCGAAGAGATCCTAATGACCTTTTGCTGTTCACCGGTGAAATGCCCCCCCAAACCCAATATGCGAAACCCATCCACCCTTCCACCCCCCCCCCCCCCCCCAAAAAAAAAAAAAACAAAAAACAAAACCCGATCTGTGAGCCCCCCACGTTCGGCGGCGACCCCCCCCCCCCCCCCCCCCCCCCCCCCACGTTTGATGAAAACCAAACCTGCGAAACACCCCCCAACATGTTCGGCGACTACCGGTAGGGTATATAAAAAGAACTCTATCGCAGTCTTTCCCTTTATATTGTCACTAAATTGGGAATGACTGTGGTAGAGTTTCATTGAGGAGCACTACTGGTAGTTATTATTTTGTAGGCTGTTAAGATGAAATCAAAATGATTAAAAATATAGAGGAACACATAACGTTCGATGCACATTTATGTACTTAATAAAAATTTATTAAATACAAAACCTTTTTTTTTCTCCCCTAAAATGTGGAAAAAAACAAATTTCAACCAAAACCCTGCTGTCATCCACACTCGGCCACAGGAGAAGCCACCGGCAACCATGGAAAAGATTGGGCGTCGACTGCCCGTCTCTCTCTTCTCTCCTTTCGGTCGTCACTGTCTAGGTCTTCGATCTCTATCGCGAGATCCATAATCTCCGTCCACCCACCACGTCAAGTCCTTGCCCCCCCCCCCCAGCCCCTCAACCTGCTCACCCCCCACTAGATCCGTGCGACCCAGAACCTCACACCCTGACCTTCGGCAACCCCTCACCGACGATGAGTAGGAAAAAGGGATAATTTATACAGCGGAATTTTAAAAAATTTTCTTAAGATCATACTAACTCATGTTGTTATACTCAATAAGTTATTCTACAATCTACGAACTTTGAGAGAAGACAACAGGAATGCCAGAGGATGTGATTAAAGAGAGCTTCAACCAACTAGTCTTCTTTACTATTCTCCAATTCCCAGATGGTAGAGTGTGTGGGCACTCAGTCTCTTGATCGGTATTCGTGCGCTGCTTTTTTCTTCCAACCACCCAAATCTCTTGCATCTTATTATTACTATAATGGGGGAATAATAATAACATCATTCAGCTTAGAGTCTATAGTCTAAATAAAATAGGAGGCACTAGAGTCTTATTTATAGTGAATGGACTGGGTGGAATTTGAATTCAAAAAGGGCACTTGATAAAGATTTTTCTCTCTCCTCCTTCCCTAATATGCATTTTTTGTCTAGGAGATTCAAAATTTGATTTAAATTTTTATCTCCAATTATCTTATGATTTTATCTCCATGGATAATGTTCCATAACTCCAATTTAAATTCAAACTAAAATCATGGCAATTTTATTTGAATTAAATAATTATGTAATAATTATCCAAATTAAATCATAAAGAGAAAATATTTTCTTTCCCTTATCCTCATAAAAAACGTCTTCACAAGGTAGACTATGATAAGATTTTGTTTCAATTTCAAATCCAAATAGGAAAATTACCATATTTAATTTAAAATATTTATTTAAATAAGATTATCTAGATATTTAAATTAATTATCTAAATAATTAATTTATCCATATCTCTTAATTTAAATTAATATCATATTTATCACAAAATATAAATATAATAAATTCAAATTTCAAATATTGTCTTTAAATAAATATTTATCCAAACTAAATATTTATTCAATTAATTAAATGAAACAAATTCCCATTCTACCCTTAGTAGAAAAAAACGCCTACACCTTGTGGAAGGTGTTCCAAATTTTTCTCTTCACTAAGTCCAAGAATTAAAGACATAATGGATATCCTAATTGATTACCATCCGTTAGGGAATTATATTGAGTTAGTAAAGGTACCAATTGGACATATATAATATGAGATCTAATAATATATGCAATTAATTAGTCTACACCAAATAAATTAATTGTACAATTATTAGTTTCAGAATCACACCACTATAAACTTGAAACTGTACTCCCAATTATATACCGTATTACGTAAGCCAGTGTGTAGTCGTAGTCCAATGACCTTGTCATGTATGCAACACTCATATGATATCCATGATCAACGTAAAGTCAAAGTTTGTTAAACCTTTTGATCTCGCTATTTTAAATATCCATTATACATCTAATGGGAAAATGATTATTCACCCAAAGTAAATAATTAGTCATTTGCCCAGCAAATGACATGAGGCCTCGTCCATTTTCATATCATGTATAATGTCGTTAAGAGAATAACGTTTACTCTTTATGGGAGTTATGATTACATATCTTTAAGCAAAACTCATATCGAATATAAGTCATGTGCCTAACGAACTGAATTAATAGCTTACTATTCCAAGGCGCTTTAGCGTTTGGAACATTAAAGTACATAAGTCAAAACATGGAGTTATTTACTTACTTAGGATTAAGATTACTGCATAATAAACGTCAACAGTAAATTAATCTAATCAATCGGACTTATAGATTAATTACACTTTGGTTCAGTCCAATATATCACCACCACTAGGCAATATATCTATATCTTTAGTTGGGAGTCGGCTCGCTCCAAATGGTCAAGACAAACCATCTTCCCAATTGGCTTTGGTCACATAATAGTCTTCACATAAGTTAGATGCTTACTCTAATCCCATAGACTACGAACTATATATTCAGACTATTTAATTTAGAACGTTGTCTTCTCGCATACAAAAATCCATTGCATGCAACATTCTAACAGTTTAAACACCAAGTAGTCAATTAATCATATTTGCTTACATATACTTTAACATGTAAATCTAAATGAGGATAGTATAATAAATGTGTAATAAAAAATCTCAAATATATTATTAATCAATTCAAAATAAATGAAATACAAGTAAAATGTCTTTCACTCTTACGGCATTCTTAACACGATGGACTCCCCCGACCTCGGAGAGAGAACGAGGCTAGCGGCAGTAAGTTTTTGACAATGGTGTTGAATTGGAGTCGCCTTCATCTCCGACAGTGGGCCAATGTCGATTATATCAAATTTTTTTTTTAATCAGATCTGATTTGTGGAAGTTTTGTGGAAGGAAGAATTAAAAGAAAAAAAAAGTAAATTTAATATAAAGGATTGTGTGTATACGATATTATAGTAACATTAGATGCACCGTATATCATAATTGTTTATTTAGTCACACAACTATTTTAAACCGTTAGATAGGTTCCTATTGGTAATGCTCTTCAATTGAGTTTTATCACAGTTTTTCCCATCACTAAATGGTATATATCACGAAATATTTATAAGATTTATTTAGTAAAAAAAAAAAAACAGTTATACATCTAAAACTTTATAACATATAATTTAATTATCTTAATGCATTTATTTTTTAAAATTTAAATATAATTTCTATATTCTAGATTTTTTTAAGATTTATTTTTAGTATATATATTTATTTTATATTATTTTTTAAAAAAATATTTGTTTCAAATTTTGTAAAATTTTCTATTTTCTTGTAATTTTTTACACATTTCATTATAAATAAATCAAATTGATTTAAGAAAATTCTTTTCCTTAAAATATTATTTTCTAAAGAATTTTTTTTTTCATTTTAATCCTTTTTATTTATTGGTCTATTTTTAATATTTTAGTACTTTTATCTTTTGATTTTTTTATACATTTTTTTAATACTTTTTACTTGTATATTTTTTTTTATTTAGATAAATTTTCTCAAATACGTTTAATCATGTGCATCCAATATGCTTTTAAACCATTATATATAGAAGTACCAAAAGTGGTACTGTTCATGAGCCTTCATCCAAGACGCACGTTAGGTCCTTTTTTCTTTTTTCTTTTCTTTTCAATCTTTTTATTATTATTATTATTTTGTTCTTCTTTCTTTGATTTTTTATTTAATATTGAGCATTGAATAACTTTTTATTTATTTTTTGGTCCTTCAGTTTTCTCTTTTTTTCATTTTTTTCATTTTTTTATGTCTCTCTCTCTTTCTAATATTTTTTGATTTTTTTGGTGTATATTTACTCATATATATATATATATATTTCCTATTTAGATAAATTTTATCAACAAAATTTCACAATTAGTTTTCTTTTTTTCCTTTGCCCCAAATGTTTTTTCAAATTTTTTTTTTCATTTTAGTCATTTTTCATGTATTGGTTTATTTTAACATTTTAGTCTTTTTAGTTTTTTGGTCTTTTTTTGGTGCCTTCTTTTTATATTTTCAGGTACTTTGTTCGTTTTTTATCTATTTTTTATTAATATATTTTTTTACTATTCATATAAATCTTTTCAAATATATCCAATCATGTGTAGTGCACATGCTTTTGAAATAATATACATATATGACATAGTTTTAGTATGTATTGTTAAGGTAAGAGTCCGTTTGGTGAATGAGTTGAGTTTGAGTTGAGATGAAATTTTTAAGTTTGAGTTGAGTTGACTTTTTAAAAAGTAGTTATAAATTTTGTTGACCGTTCAGAAAAAGACAAAAATTAAGATGAAAAAGTACAGTTTAATTGGAGTTAAACTTTGTTACCAAACAAAGATTACTCATTTATTTCTTAAACTTTTAATCTTATGTAACTTTAGTTCCTGGTCTTTTTTTCGTAGTTACAATGCTTATAAACTATTAAAATATTGTTACAATTATTATTTTTGATAATTTTTGGACATAATCCATTAGTAATTTAGTCAAAAAGCAGTGCTAACTACAGATCCTGTGGAAAGAACTATTGTATCAACGTTTATAATATTTTATGGTCATTTCAACTACCAAAAAAGAACAGAGAATGCCCCTAAACTATTATAATGTTGTTACAATTGTCTTTTCTGTTAATTTTTGGACGAAATCCATTAATAATTTGGTAAAAAGGTGATGCTAACTGACAGATTTCATTCAAAAATTAACAAAAGGACTGTTGTAACAACATTTTAATAATTTAAGAGTATTCAAACTACAATATATATATATATATATAAATTAAAATTGTATAAAGTTAAAAATTCAGAGACCAACCTAACAATCTAACCAATTAAGACAACGTGGAGTATAAATGCAAGTGTGATGTTTAACTCTTTTACATTTTAAGAAACGACATGTTGTTTTAATTTTCTAAAAGAAATGCCAAATATTGTTGATTTTCATTATTTAAGCCATAAAATAATTCTCAAAATAGTAAAAAAAAAGGTTATTTACGGTTTTATATCTTATAGTTTGCTTTTATTCAACAATTGTATTTTGAAATTTTACATTTTTTTAGCTTTAGATTTCAATTAATATATAAATCTATACATTTTTTAGGTCAACACATGATTTTGACCTAAACATATCCAAAATACCATAAAAAAATAACTAAAAATTTAGATTATTCACCTTTTGTATCTTGAGTTTTGCTTTTACTCAAAAGTTCAACCTACATCTCAAAATAATGTATTTTTATATCATTCTACTATATTTTAATGTATTTTTATAGTTTCTTGATCAAATCTTCATTTGGACCTTAAGATGTCCAAAATACCCTACGCAGTTTTTGAGGGTATTTACACTATTTTTGATATCAAATTAATGGTATAAACATAAAAGAACTTCAAAATACACAATATATTTTCTAAATAAAAACAAAATGCAGGTATAAAAAGTAAATACTATGTAATTTTGATTTTTCTTTGTATGGTATGTTGGGTATTTTCGGTCAAAATAATATGTTGTCCAAGAAATTGTATAAATTTTTATATTAAACGTAATTTGATGGTATTAAAATGTAAAATTTCAAATTGCTAAGATATACTTTATGAATAAGAGTGAAATATGAGTATAAAATGGTAAATAACAAAAAAAAAAAAAAAAAAAAACATAAAATAACTTCTCGGGGAAAAAAAAAGCATCCAGAATGAACTACTTGCCGTTTATTTGAAATGGAAGGAATAACCCAATTTCACAATTTAGGGCAAACTAACGAAAACGAGAACGTCGTCGTTTTAGTTTGATCAAAGGGACCGAAACCCAAACGAAACACAAGGACAGGCTTAAACCCTGAAAGTAGTGTATCCTGTCGTTCGTTTAGGTTTTGTTACCTCCTTTGCTTTCACCAAAGTCCGCCATTGAAGAGGGAGGCTCGTGAAGATGGAGACTCAGCCTCAGCCTCAGTTTCAGATCGACCTTGGCAACCTCATGGCCTTCGACCCTCATCACAGCTTTCCTTCCCAGCCCTCCTCCAGGTTCCTTTTCTTTTCTTCTTTTTCTTTTTGTTTTTTTTTTTTTTGCAAGTTTATGTTCATTTTTCTGTGGATACATATCAAGCTTTTGTTGTGATTTCAAGATTTTTTGTCTTTATTATATTTGAAATAATGGTATTTATATATTTGCTTATTTTTGTTTGTTTTTGAGATTTTACTACATGGGTATAACAACACTTCCTCAGAAATTACATTTTTGTTTTTTGTTTTGTTTTGGTTTTGTTTTAATTTTTTTTTTTTGGAGAAGAAGATGATTATGGAGTGTATAAAGGTTGGAACTGAACAAATATTATAATATTCTTATGTTGAACAAATGGTGAGATGGACATTGAAATGACGTTGGTTTGTTGTACTTTGTGTTGCTATCTGGATTTGGGTTTGAAATGAAACTTAGCTGAAATGTGTGAAAAGGGCATAAATTAGTAGATTCTTGTTGGATTTAGATGTATTGTGAAATGTTTTCTTTCTTCTTTTTTTTTTTTTTTATAATATTTTTTATAACATTTGTGTTTGTATGCAATAGATAATTTCTTTTTATGCCTTGGAAAACTATTAGCTAGTTCTACTACAGTTTTTTTAAACGGAACGGTTGCATATGTCTGATACTATGGCTGTCTTTGGTTAGAGGGAAAGAAAATAGGGAGGAAAGAAAGGTATATAACCTAGGGGAGGAAAATGGGGTATTGATGACTTGTGTAATTTTTAAGGTGTGTGAGATTCTTGACAATTCAATGTATCTTTGTTATACGCCTGTTCATTGCTTATGTATTTCTAAGGGATTCTTTTTATACTTTGCAATTCTTAATTGTTTGTTTCTATTTTCTTTCAAATTCTGTCAATCTTAGGGAGGAGTTAGTGAAGGAATGTCTAAAGAAAGGAACTGAGTTAGTTCAAGCTATAGCTGATAATCTTTTCAACCTGCCTTCTACCGAAGATGTAGATGGTCCCCTCGTCAAGTTGCCTCCACCAACTACTCGATTGCCTAGAGAGAAGCCTGTAAGTTGCGCTTCTATTTTTATGTTGTCTTACATTTTTAACTTGTGAATTGTGATACATACCATTTTCTTAACAAAAAAAATCTAACAATGTCATCTGACTAGGTGCTTAAATTTCTTTTTAAATTGGACCTTCTAATTATACATATTCACCTGTCTAAACTAAGAACTCTTGATGGAATGAGAATTAAAGGTTATTTTAGGCTTCATATTTAATTTCCCTGCCCCTGAGCGTGCAAGTTTTGTAAGTTACCATCACGTTGTTACAGGAGGCCTATGAGGCTCGACTTTATCCTACTGAGACGGAAACTTTGATTTGTGTTGATGAATTAAGGTTCTCCTCATGGAACTGTGATAAGAAAACTCTTATGAAAGAAAGACTAAGATAGGAAAAGGTTCCAAAATTGTGAAAGCTTGTTACTTAAGATTAAGAGTAGGTTCGAAATCATCAAAGGGGTTTGATTTTGACATTTTTCAGTCATATTGTAATTTTTTTTTGATTTTCATATCTAAGCGCAGAACTGAAATGCATTTCTTTTTTTCTATTTACAGCTGCCAAAGCCTAAACCTCCAACAAAGTGGGAATTATTTGCAAAAGCCAAAGGTTAGTGTCTTTTATGTTATCGACTGTTTATACTGAAACATAATGAAAGCGCCTCCCTTTCCCTCAAACTGCAATAAAAGCTCTAGTTGAAATCTGTTAGATTTCGGCTTTTGGGCCTTTAGCTCATTATTTGAATTTCACAGCTCGAAGATTTTGTAAGTTCATTAATTTGGGTTTTATTGCAGGTATAAAGAGGCGGAAGAAGGATAAGATTGTTTATGATGAGCAGACTGGTACTTGGAAACGTCGTTATGGCTATGATCGTGCAAATGACGAAGATAAAGTACCCATTATTGATGCAAAAGTTACTGATGGTAATTCAAAGTCCTTTTTTGCCCCATTTGTTTTTATAGTGCAAATATTGATCTAGAAAGAATTCATGGCCGCATGGGTAATCACGCAGTAAACTTGCAATTTTTTTGTTCATGGACTTTTCATCTGTCAACATAATGCACTATGTTGATATGTTATACGATCAGATCAGTGTCAATGACTCATGCTTTTAATTTCTGCAGAGCCGGGGGAAGATCCTTTTGCTAAAAAGCGTGCAGACAAAAAGAAAAAAATTGAAAATCAAGAGAAAAATAGGTTGCAGAACCTCAAACAAGCGGCCAAAGTTGGTGCTTTGCCGAGGTTTAATCCTTATATTGCTTCTCTATGTGATGAAATTTGCATAATTAGTTTTACTTGGTCTCTGTCTCAATGGCTTTGAATTTGCTCCATTTTTTTGTTGAGAAACATAAAATTCTCTCCTTGTAAGCTTTGTTTATTCCAGTTTCAAAATTCATTTCTTCCTTGTATTAGTCGGAAATTCGATTTTATTCAATGGTGGAACATATTTTCATACAAGATTGCTTGCAAGTCACGAGATTTTTTTATTTTTTATTTTAAATCCTTGAACATTATTAGAGAAGAAAAAAAATCGACTTTTATGATATGGTGTGTGAGAACCAATATTCATGGATATATATGCATGGATACATGAAGTTATTCACATACAGGAAAAAAAAAAAAAAAAAAAGAAGTCTCTAACAAGAAAGTTTTTGTGCAGTCATGTTCAACTAGCTGCGACAGCTTTGCCGATAACCGGAAGTCAGGCTGTACCCAGGAAGGTTACTAAAGAGGAACTCGGGAATGTGGCCGGAATGGCAGCAACCTCAACAGCTAGCGGGGGAAAGTTTGACAAGAAATTGCCAGGTGAAAAGCCTGCTAAACACAAAGGAAAATATCGCAAGGTCGGTACACTAATCCTATCATGTAAACGCTCAACTATTCTATTATTATGTACGACGCTACATTTTTTTTATTCGTTATCTGTTTCAGTTCCTACCAGTCGTAGAAGGAAAAGGGACAGGTTCACAAGAGAGAGAGCAAACAGAGAAAGTTCTGAACAAGCTATTCTCTAAGAATTCGCATGAGATGCTCAACGTTAACAAGGTTCGATTCTTTTTCTAGTGTGAGTTATGTCTTTTTTCGGTCTTATTGAATTTCCACCTCATTTATTTGCTTGAAAAACAGGCGGTCAACATGTACAATGTGAAGAAAGAGAAGAAATGGAAAAATAGAGAAGGCAAATCTTCACCAAGCTCAAGCAAGTTGAAACCAAAGAAGACGCTTAAGAAGAAACCATCAAGTAAGGGTTCCTCAAAGAAAGGCAAGGCTAAGTGAAACGAGTTTATAGTTAAAACAGGTGTAAGCTTGTGCGATTTTGTGATACACTTTGGTTACTGGAAGAATATGTTCTTGTTTGTTTGTTTCATATTTTTAAGGAAAAAATTTAGTTTCAATTAATAGTCTCTCTCTCTCTCTCTCTCTAAGTTTTGTGATAAGTCAAGTGACAAGCTAGCTAACCTGTAGGAGCATTTCCTCTGTTTTTGATGCTTGAGTTTTGAATAGGAACTCGCTCTTGATCTTTTGTTTGAATGCCTATAAAGGTGTAGCCAATCATTCTGGGGATATATTATTTTGCTTTTCTTTTCCTTTAAATAAAAAAAATTGTGGGGACGGTTTTGTCGGCATCCTAAACAAATTACAGGTTCTTGGTGCCTGAATTTTGACTAAATTGGTTTTGACTGAACGTCTTATTTTGTTAACTTTTCACTATTTTGAAGATTTGAATTTGGAAGATTTGCATTGGGGTTTGTAATTTTTGGTCAGATTTTGGGTTGTCCATTTTACATGGGGCTCATGTGGGTTTTGTGTCACCAATTTAACGGAAAATTAAAACAAAATGGTACATATTGTAACAGTTTAGAAAGTTAAGGAAACAAATCAAAATCAAAAGTTTAAGGAGTAAGTTGCTAAAAGGTGACAAGTTTAGATGGCAATAGTTCTAAATACCCAACTTTTTATTGTGATAAATTACTTTAGAATATAATCAAATGTTCCTGAATGTCTTTTAAACAATGAATGCTCTGAAATTTTAGAAGGAAGTTTTCTTACGCACAAAACACGTTGTGTTTTTTTTTATTGTTTTCTGAAATTTCAGTCTCTTCCCTTAAAAAGTAGTGGCAACGCAAATGAAGGCTATTCTGTTTTAATTTTAACAAGGAGTTGGTACATCTTTTTTTTTTTTTTGGTTTAATTTGTCAAAATTAAAAATTTGGAGAGTAATTTTCCGATCTTGGAAAGTTCAAAATGCAGATTTTCCCAAAACCATGAATAACCGGTCCAAGTCAAAATATCAGTTTTCATCCAAGATAGTTGCAAACTATGGCTTATGGAAACTCATTTGAGCTTCTTCTGGCAACGGGTTTTGGCTGGAGAAAAGAGGCTATTAATAGCCCACGCATAAATGTCCAAATTGGTCAAACATTCTATTAATAAGATGAAAATTCACCAACGACCTGTGGTGGTGAGATGGTAACATTAATGTCTTATTCAAGGTTTTCAATTTTATCACGTCTCACATTGTGGTGATGTATGTAATGTTTAACCTTGGTAAGAAAGATCGTGTTACCTACTCTTGAAACTTGGGATTTGCTAGCTATTGAAGATCTGGGGCTATGATCTTATCATCCCATCAGTGTGATTAATGAGCTAACCCAATGATCATCGGGATGTCCTCCATCCCCTTTTTGTATGGAAAAAAAAGATGAAAATTGACGGTCTTTCATTTTTCCCGAGAAAGTAAATAATAGCATATACATACATAAATGTATATCTATGTATGTATTTACATACATATATATATATATATATATTTCATCTGGGCGTGAATATGAAAATTCATTCTAAATCATTTTTTTTTGCCGGTCTTGCTTCAACTCAGTCCATGGAAATAGTCTAGTTGCCTTTCATTAACGTGTGGTAGTAAAAATCACCTAAAAAGAAAGAAAAAAAAATACCAAAAAGAGAGAGAAAGAGAGAGAGAAGAAAAGAAAAGAAAGAAAGAGAATCTCATTCTGTCTCTGGCACATAATCATTTTAGAGAACCCTCTTGGACAAAATTCACTTCTTGGGGTTAACGACAAAATATCAGTTTTATCTCAATTTTGTGGCTCCAATTGCCAAAAAACTTCATACATAAACTTACATGGTAAGAGAATTTCTGACCAAACATCCTACGACTAAGATATCTTGTCTGATAAATATTCTAACTCTACCGACAATGCTAAAACCACCACTCATTCAACCTATTTGCTTTCTCAAAATATATGTATCTATACGTTTCTAATGACTGATGTAGAAATTGGTGTCATTTTCAGCCTTAACATTACAACCATGCAAAATCTATCAGAAAATGTCGTTCAACTTCAACCACTCAAGCCTTAAGGAAGTTAAGTAAACTTCTAATTGGCACTCTGTTGGACCTGAGGCGAAAAAACGGAGCGAAAAAAAAATGTTGAAAGCGTAAAGTTCGAAGATTATGCCACCCCTTCTCTACTCTTGTATGATTCTAGAGAGAGAATGGAAGGGATAGAGAAATAGAGGTGTTTTCTGGCTTTATTCAACATGACTTTGTGGTAATCTCTATGTTTCTCTATTTTCTATAGGTTTATATGCTCATATTCCTCAAAAGATTCTTTTACAAAGTTCATTGTGTGATTATGCAGACTAGGAGTTGTTCCAAAGACATTGGAAAGTGGAGAAAATAGCGCGTTTTGAAACTCGGGGCTAATGGGTGGAAGAAAGTCCTTAGATGTTGAGCTTGGGAGCAAAGCTGTGACAATTTCTAGCTGTGTGATTGACATTCATCAATTTAATGAGAGAAGTTACAGCGCCGGTGGCTTATTCGCTAGTGTTGGTAAAGTGGGAATGGGGTTTGGGATTTTGCCGAGTCCTCAAAATCCTAGTGGCGGCAGAGTGATACTCCCGAATGCCAAGTCGTATATGAAGTATGTCTCGATCCTTGAGTCTAGTTTTCAAATTAGATTGGCTTCGGAGTTGGTGAGAAGAAAGGAATTGGAAGTTGGAGAAGAGCATGTGGTGGTGAAAAGGAGCAAAAGGGATGGCCTAAAACTGAGAATCAAGATCGGGAATGAGTCGCTGAGGAGGTTGATGAGTGGAGGGATCGCAGGTGCAGTGTCACGCAGTGTGGTTGCGCCATTGGAGACAATAAAGACGCATTTGATGGTGGGAAGCTGTGGCCTGTCCATGGCCGAAGTGTTCCAATCTATCATGAAAACTGAAGGGTGGAAAGGCTTGTATAGGGGCAACCTCGTTAATGTGATTCGAGTTGCGCCGAACAAGGCAATTGAGGTGCGAAATCAAGGCTCTAGCACCTTTTATATCTGGGATTTTCTGTGTACTATTGTAACTTAAAATAAAAATTTCCAAATCTGATTTGACTGGTTTGTCTATACAGTTATTTGCATACGATACGGTTAAGAAGCACTTGACTCCAAAACCAGGAGACGACAACAAAATCCCAGTCCCTGCTTCATTAATCGCAGGCGCTGTTGCTGGATTCAGCTCAACTTTCTGTACTTACCCTCTTGAGCTGCTCAAAACCAGATTAACCATCGAGGCAAGTTCTCGATCATTCTCAAGAATACAAAATCAGATCACTATATTGTCACTGTAAACTCGTTACTAACAAATGTCTTCTCATTTTCAGAGAGGAGTGTATAATAACTCTTTACACGCTACAATGAAGATCGTCGGAGAGGAGGGAGCTGCGGAACTATACAGAGGATTAGTCCCAAGTCTAATCGGAGTGATCCCATACGCCGCCACCAACTATTTTGTTTATGACACACTGAGGAAAACTTATAAGAAAGCCTTCATTATGGAGGAAATTGGAAACGTGGCCACCCTCTTGATTGGTTCAGCAGCTGCTGTGGTTTCGAGTGGGGCAACTTTCCCGCTCGAGGTGGCACGGAAGCAAATGCAAGCTGGAGCTTTCAGCGGGAGGCAATACAGGAACATGCTTCATGCCCTTGTGAGCATACTCGAAAGGGAGGGAATCCGAGGTCTGTACCGAGGATTAGGCCCTAGCTGCATGAAGTTGGTGCCTGCTGCTGGGATATCTTTCATGTGCTATGAGGCATGCAAGAGGGTAATGATAGAGAACAAAGAGGATGTGTAAATGTAATACCCAAAAAAAAAAAAAAAAAGCACATTTTTTTGTTACCCACTTCTTGATTTGTAAGAAAGGTTAGATATTTGAATTGATATGTTAATTCAAAAGACAAGATTCAAAATATAGTGCTAATGAAAATAGTGTTTTGTTGAAGCCTTTTGCCAACCATAATGGTTCTAGAACTTATCAAATTTAACAATAAATATTGAGTACACAATTTCATAGCTGATTATCATGCCATTTTGAACAAACTTTTGGTGTATATAGCAAAACAAATGTATTAATCTAACGGACCAACGAGAACTTGGACAGGTGGTAAGCTCAATCGTCCCTGATGGAGAAAAAAAAAAAAAGAAAAAAAGAAAATCGTGGGTTCAAACCGAGACTGCGATGGATATCAAGATATTGAGCAATCTACCTTGAAAAGGATCAACATACTATGCAAGATACACCAAGCTAGGACCATACACCACGCAATAGCCAACACCACCACCGCCATCATCCAAGTATACCATTCTCTTCCCCCATAATCGTTTATCTTAATTTTTTTTATTTTTTTTTTAATTTTTAAAGACAGAATTAAGCCCCTCAGTTTTGAGCTTGTAAACCCAAACTCTTATCCTGGTTTGAGAATCAGAATTTGTAAATCCCTCCATGATTTGACTTATAATTTCTCATTAATGAAATTTGTAAGAACTATTTCTTGAGAATGCTTAATCTCCCTATCCGGGTTCTGAGTGATTTGTAGAACAAGACGAATGGAAAATGGAATTGCTCAAAAGAAGGGATGTGAATAATGAATGACCTCTATTTCATATGCTCACAATGGGGAGGCTAAAAAGAAAACGAATCAAGATATCTTCATAGAACACAAAGATTATGAACCAATTGTGCACATATCAAAAAAACAACATAACATCATGCATACGCGAATCAGAAGCCAAAGATCAGATAACAAAATTTGATCTCGAATATAAAAGTGACTTTGAATCTAAGCTCCTAAAACCTTCAGTATTTATCAAAACCATGTGGACAACAAAAACTCAGAAACCTAAAACCTATATTCAACAAAAAAGAATAATAAAGATCTCGTATACTAAAACAAGCAAAACCACAGACTAGATAAGCATCACAATTCAACCCTGCTCTTCACCCTCTGCAGCTGCTTCTCTTTCTTCCGCAGCAGCCGCCATCAGTTCATCGAAGTTTTCAGTTTTTCCAAGCACTATCTCAATCTGAGGGAGATAAATCAACAGAAATGTATCGCAAGGTCAGATGTCAAAACAATTTAGATATAGGCAGGACACCGTCTGTCTACAACATATCAATTTATAGAAACGTAGTTTGATCGGCTAATGATTGGTGGGCATTTTTTCATCCAAGCTAGATTCTAATAACTTTTAAGACGACAACACAAAATCCAAATTTGATAAATGCCACAAAGGAAGCCTAGTACGTTAATGGTACAGTCTATAAAATGAGAAGAAAATTTACAAAATCACCATTCACGCACACATTCAATAACAAAGAAACCTTTTATAATTAGGGCAAGAGAAAAATACAAAATCGTATATCGCATGGTCGCATGTATGCTGTATACCATAAACCAAATATATTCACATTGTATCATCAAATTACCTTGGCCTTTTGGATTGGTCGCCCTCTTGAGTCATCTTTCATGTCAACAGTGGAGGTCATGATCTCTGAGAAAATATGAAGTTAATAATATCTTGTAGAGATCAATAACAGACAGTTCAATATGAAAGAGGAGATGCGATCTTATTAAAAAAAAAAAAAAAAAATCTTACTCTTCTCAAGAGCTAATCCATTGTTTTTCAGAATTTCTGCAACAGTGACAACCGTGGCAATAGCTGAAAAACATAAACACAACAAATTACTATATTAGCTTCTATTATCTTAAAAAAAAAAAAAGAGAATTCTCTGGTAGCATAAGAAAAAAATAAACTTCTGGTTTAGACTGCCATATTTTGATCAAGTGCTATTAAACCTGTCATTCTTTTATTTTACTTTTCTGTTGTAAATCTGATGTTTGTGACAATTCATATATTTAAGTAACATATGTGTATATATCATAATCTACGACAAACTTCTCGGAATAAAAAAACACAGAAAAAAAGATGTATTGTCCAAAGAATTTGAGTTTGAAAGAAGCTAACGGTGTTTAATGTGTGTGTGTGTGTGTGTGTGTAGCTCATAATATCTAGAGAAACAGAATTGAACCAGAAAGGAAAAAATTAAAAACAAACTATACTAATTAACTACTTCGTACCAAAAGCATTATTCATATTAAACATGGAAAAATCTCAATCCTGATTCTACAAAGATTACACATGCGAACTTGTAACTCAATTGGATAAAACAACAAATATTTAGCTTATTTATTCTAAACACATACACACATACATATATATATATGCATATGTATATATACGCATATGTATACACACACACACACACACACACACACACACACACACACACACATATATGTATAAGAATAATTAATGATTATAAACAAAGGACGAAGAAAAAATTACCCATTCCAAGGGCAGAAAGCTCAACCTCATTGTGCTGTTGCATATACCTCTGCAACATACAAATTGCATAAAAAAAAAACCGTCAAAAAAAAAAAAAAAAAAAAAAAACCCACGAGAAATACCATTAAAAGGAAGAACCTAGCGAAATCAACAGAAACAGAAACAAATAAAAAAATAAAATAAAAAACCCAGATTGAGAAAGGCGTTACCTTGGCGAGATTGACGTAGAAAAACAAGGGCTTTTTGGTGTTGGAGACTTGAATCCGGTTCTTCTTATAAGTTATCGGAAGAAGCTATGTTAATGGCGTTTACTCCCTCCGTGATCTCTTCCATCGTCGTCTGAGTAAAACTGGAATCCCAAAACCTGAAAAATTCCCCAAAAACCCTAACCCTAAAATTCGATTTCTCTCCGCCTGGTGAAGAAGACGATAAATGGGAAAAGAAACGCGGCAGAAAAAGAGGCGAAGCTATCGAACGATGTCTATGGGCCTCATCTGGCAAGCCCATGTCCCATTTTCTAGAGAGAATTAGGCCCAAGTATAGCTGTTGATTCTCGAGTATTTAGCACTCCCTCTAAACTTGTTAATCTTTAACAATTTACCTCCCAAAATTTTAATTTTAGTAATTTATCTCCTAAACTTATTAAATTATTACAATATACTCCTTTTAATTAATTTTACTTTAAATTACAGATATAAAACCGGAATATTTAAATTAGGGTTTGTATTAAATTTAAAAATCTTTGGTTGAAAATGGATTTTTTCATCTTTACATGAGGCATATGTGGTTTTTTGTTACTAATTTAACAGAAAATTAATTCATAAAAGTACATTATAATAATTTAGCAAGTTAAGGGTGATTTGCCAAAAATTAAAAGTTTTAGCGTAAGTTGCAAAAAGATAACAAGTTTGAGGGCATCCGTACTAAATACTTAATGATTCTTTGGATTGTCCCTTTATATCTCTAATTTATTATCCTTAGTTATAATTATTTTAGGGATCATTTTTGTTTATATCCACTGAACTTTAGGGTAACTCTTACTTTACCTTCAAAATTTAAGAACTCACATCATACTTCATGAACTTTGAATTTAACCATACTTTACCCTTTCTAAATAAACCAGAAAAAAAAATAGAAGAATTAGTTTTAATAAGCCCATTTTGTTACGATTTCTGCGCAAAAAAAAAAAAAAAAAATGAATAAATAAAGGGGAAAAAAAGGACGCATGAGAATACAAATCTCATTTTTCAATCTTAAATTGATATAGGGTCCACCAAATAACTCTTTTTTTTTCATATAAATAAATAAGTAAACGGTTGATTGACTGCAATATTTTGCTCCTAGTAAATAAACATATAATTTATTTTGATACTTAAATAGAAAAATGCCTCTAATAAAGTACCATTTATACTAAATTTGACATATGTCAAAATATAAAGAAAAGAAGAAAAAAAATTCTTCGGTCTTCACACAATCACATAATTAAAGTAAGTGTGGTTCTGTTGACACTGTTTTTAACTCTCCACCTCCTATAATTGAATATTTTAATTACAATAAGACAGTCAAGATGGCATAAAATGACAATTATTATCAAATTAATTACGTAAACAAAATACTCATAAAAAGGAAACTCAATTATATTCTTTTTATTTTCTTTACAAACACACCTACATATCAAATCCCAAATAAAAGTTATAAATATCTATACTTTGAAACATTAAAAAAGAAAATCTAGTTTTTATTCTTCAACGAGTATTTCAAAATTTTCCATTATGTTATTCTTTTTTTTAATCATAATTTTATAAGTTATAGATTTTGTGCTTGTTTTGTGTTTAATATTTTTTCATTTTTGTGCAAAACTTATCATTTTTATAAATATTTAACATGATCGATGGTTGAAAAATCATAAAAGAAAATAATGAAAGTAATAAGAGAGAAGAATAGCGTACAAAGATATACAACGTGGATATATATATATATATATATATATCCATAAAATGAAAAAATAAATAAATTATTATTCAGAAACATTATAATGAACTCACATATTGTATATTATATTATAAATACAAGTTACAATTTATAAAATTATAAATAAGGACAAAATTATAACAATGACACGAGTGAAAGGTAATGCTTTAAATTTGTGAGAGATATTTCTCTCTCACCTTGCAACGCAGAACACTCATTTGGTGGAAGGTGGATAGGCAAATAAAACAATAATGCAATACTGGTACGCAGTTTCGTGGAAGCTTCTCTCGCAGTGGGATTGAAAGTGCGAAAAGATTCTCATCGCTTGCTTAGTTGATCAGAAGCTAGCTGAGAAAGAAAATGGCAGAGACGTTCTTGAGCCCTGTCATTGAGAAGTTGCTCGAGCTACTAATTGAAGAGGCAAAATCGTTGAAAGGACTCAAGAGAGATGTCGAAAGTTTGAAAGATGAGCTGGAGATCATCCAGCCTTTCCTTAGAGATGCAGAGGCGAAGTCGGAGAGAGGAGAAGTCAACGATGCTGCGAAAGTATGGTTGAAGCAAATAAGAAAGCAAGCCGAACGCATTGAAGACGTGGTTGATGAGTACCTTTACCATGTTGAACAACATCACCGTCAAGGTGGATTTGTCGGTTCTTTGCGCAAAGCTGGTCGTTGCGTTAAATCTTTGAAACCGCGTCATGACATAGCTTTGGAGATTCAAGATATCCAAAAGTCACTGCGTGAGATCAAGGATAGAAGTATTGGTTACGGATTAAGACCTCTAGAAGAAGGATCAAGCAGCAGAGTAACAGATGTTGAGCGGCGCGATCCTCGCCTCAGGTCCCTTTTCATGGAAGATGATGAGATTATTGGTATTGACGGTGCCTCGAAGGATCTTATCAGAAGATTGACTGGAGGACCCCCTATGCGCTCGGTGACTTCATTGGTAGGTCAAGGTGGAATTGGGAAGACAACTCTTGCGAGGAAAGTCTACAACGATGAAGAGGTGCAAGCTCACTTTGATTGCCATGCTTGGATCACAGTGTCTCAGTCATATGATATGATGAAGCTTCTGAGGATCTTAATCAGGCATGTATGTGGAGCAGTGGCGAGAATGGAGGAAGATTGTACCAAGGAAGAGCTCATTAGTGTTTTGAGGCAACATCTACAAACAAAGAGGTACGTGATTGTTTTTGATGATGTTTGGCATCGAGATTTTTGGGAAGATATGAAACATGCTTTGCCAAATAAAGAGAATGGCAATAGGATAATTATCACAACACGCAATGTCGCTATCGCAACTTCTTGTAAAGAAAACTCTTGTGATGTTATTCAAAAGTTACAAACTTGGTCATCAGAGATGGCATGGCTGTTATTTTGCAAGAGGGCATTTCGAGATTATGAGAATGAGGGGCATTGCCCCCAAAAGTTAGAGCAATTGTCGCATGAGATTATAAGCAAATGCCAAGGCTTGCCACTTGCCATTTCAACCATAGCTGGTTTGTTGTCAAGCAAAGAGAAAGATGACATTGTATGGAGAAAGGTGCTCAGTGATCTCAATTCAGAATATGAAAAAACTGATATTCCAAAAATTCTCTCCTTAAGTTATCTTGATCTACCTTACCACCTTAAACTTTGCTTGTTATACTTTGGCATCTTTCCTGAAGACCATCAAATTCCCGAGTGGTATTTATGTCGCCTCTGGATTGCTGAAGGTTTTGTTAAAGAAACAAAAAACAAAACATTAGAAGAAGTTGCTAATGAGTATTTAGATGAGCTCATCCAAAGAAACTTAGTTTTGTTTGAAGTTAAAAATGGAGTAGAAAGACATTGTAAAGTCCATGATTTGATGCATGATATCATCTTAACAAGAACCCGTGAATTGTGCTTTTCTTGTTCTTTAGATGGAACCAAGTCCCATAATGAAGAAAAGAGCCGTCGTCTCTCAATTCGTGATACTATCGAAAATGTTTTGGAAAGAGTTAGAGATTCCAAGATTTGGTCTATTTTTCTTTTCGATGTGGATGAATGTAGCAAGTCCTTTCTAATTGAGTTGTTCAACACTTTTAAACTTTTGAAAGTACTGGATTTTAGCGAAGCTCCTCTTGATAATCTACCAAAAGAAGTAGGGAATTTGTTCCACTTGACATACTTGTGTTTGAGAGGTACAGAGGTGAAAGTGCTTCCAAAGTCCATTGGTAAGCTGCACAATCTACAGACACTGGATGTTGGAGGGACTTTAGTGCGGGCGCTACCTGTCGAGGTTAACAAACTAAGGAAATTGCGACACCTATTAGCTGGTTCATTGAATGAGGCGATAGAATATAGTTTTGATTACTTTTGTGGTGTGAGGATGGGAGAGGGGATTGGAAAGTTGGAAGAGTTACAAGCACTAAGTAGAGTTGAAGCATACCCCAGCAGAGTTAATTTTATGAAAGAGCTACAGAACTTGAGGAAACTAAAAGTTTTGGGTATTACAAAAGTGACTGCAGATATGGGGAAGGCTTTGGGAGCCTCCATTGAGAAAATGAACTGCCTTGACAAGCTTTATTTGACCTCAATCCATGAGGATGAAGTTATAGATTTAACATCCATTTCATCTCCTCTTTGTTTGCGTTACCTCCAATTGACTTGTCGACTGCAGCAACTGCCCAATTGGATATCTGAGCTTCATAATCTACAGGGATTAGAGTTAAATTTCTCAAGGTTAAATGATGAACCACTAAAATTTCTCAAAGGTTTGCCTAATTTAGCATTCCTTCGCTTGTACCAAACATATGCCGGAGTGGAATTGCATTTTGAGGAGGGTAGTTTTAAAAAACTTAAGAATCTTTGTTTACTAAAGTTGGAAGGATTAAAGGTGATGAAAATTGACAGAGGAGCATTGCCTCTTCTTGAACAGCTGGTGCTTGGGCCTTGTCCACTAATGAAGGAGATGCCTTCCGATATTCAACACTTGAAGAACCTCAAATATCTTTATTTTCAAGACATGCCAAGGGAATTTGTGTTTGGTTTGCAGCAAGATGGAGGCTCTGATTATTGGAAAATTCAGCATTTACCTTCTGTCGCCTTTGAATATTACAGGCATGAAGGGTGGAGTTTTGATCACTACAAGCTGGGTAGCTCAGACTTGTTGAAGCTTCTGCAACAGCAAGCTAGTTGATAAGCGATGTCAAGTTTTGCTGGTACACCTTTATAACCGACTTTGTAGTACAGTTTCTCGCATTGTAATCACCTTTGTTTTATTTATGCTTCATTTCTCTTCTTCTTCTTTATTATTATTATTTTTTTCAAAAAACAGAATCCCTAAAGTTCCAGTCCTCCCTCGTTTTTGTTTTTCTTTGCATCATTTTTTTTTTGGTCACCATATCAATATATATTTACCAACCAGTTTAAATTTCTGTTATACATTGGGTACAGTAATTAATCAGTTCATACAACTTCATGCTATTAATTTGATTACTTTCTTGTTTCATTTGGAATTGATATAAACAATGATTTGTCGTGTTACAGTTCCAGTTTATTTATTTTATTCATTCACTTAGGAAATACTTGCAGATATTTTTCTCCGAATTATTCATAAACTTAACTAGGAAATTTATTTTACATTTTCCTACTAGGGACGCTCAAGTTGACCCCTGAAAAGGAGCCTCAGGGCATTTCTCAGATGAGGGTAGAAGATTTATCTTGACTTCGCAGTCATGTTGTGTACTTTCCAAATCACTTTTTTTTTTTTTTTCAGTTTGATGTGTGTAAGGATTGGAACTCCTGTTATTGTTCTAGTATGAGATGTATTGCTAATAATGAGATTGAAGGTATTGCTAATAATGGAACGCCGGTTATTGTTCTAGTATGGAATGTATTTATTTTCGGTTTGATGTTTGCATGGATATGAACTTCTATTGTTGTTTTCGTTTGTTGTGTATTACTACTAATGAGACTGAGGACATTGCTCAGACAATGCAAACGATTTGTCCATTCTCGATTTGGTCGTTATTGACTTTCCGTTGATGTTGTTCTGACATGGAACTCTTGTAACTCATTTAGTTTGCGATGTATTATGCTAATAACGTGGGGTTGTTCTTTTTTTGTTTTGTTTTTTTTTTTTCCTTTTTTTTGACAAATCAATGTGGTCATGGTTAGTGTTTCCACAGTTAGTACTATGTGTATGCATGTAAGTAATACCTATTAGAGAGGACATGAAATTGGCATCCAGATATCTATAATTTTCCTATTCATCACTTCTGTAAAAAAAAAAAAATAAATAAATAAAACAAAACAATACAGAACAGGACAATTTGAAAACTTCTCAGTGGTTAAGATAGTTAAACCGGTAACTTTTACATCATAGACGCAAGGGTTAGAGGAAAGAGTTTTGATTATCTCTAGAATAGAAACAATATATACCTTTTCTTTTTCTACTGAAGTAAAAGATGTTAATTTTAGGGAAATCTTCAAGCCACTGGCTGTACAACTCTACTAAATGGCAGTTTTGGCATTTATTTTGTATGACATAAATGAGTTCATATGATTTATGATTATATGGCATAAAATAAACACATCATTGTTGTGACGAAAAATTTTGAAACAATGGAATTACGGCTAATCATGATCAATGATTGATCAGAGACATATTTTGGATCTCGAACTTATGTTTTCAAGCAAGTTTATATCAGTAAGTACCATACTGAAATGATAAAAGTAATGTGAAGAACTGAGCAACCAAACTGCGGTAGCAGAGAATTCAACTTTGAAAAACAGTCACATTTCCATAAACATGTAGTTTGGAAGGAAATCCGATGCAACCCAGTGAAACAAACAGAAAAAAGGCCAGTGAACGTCTCGACCAACAAACTACAAGACAAAAGGAGTTCCACATCTACAACTATATATAAGAAAGAAAGATCAGAACAAACATTTTGAATTATTAATGCATTTTGTTTTTGACAGAAAAGAGTATTATAAAAATTTTCAGTAATGTTAAAGCAGTAAGTTCTGCATCAAAGGTGAAGGGACAGGATAGGATCGGAAAGAGTTTGAGCACCAACAAGACAAAACAACAAAATTTTGTATGAAAAAAATTAGTTCATTCGACTTATGATTTCTCATACAATCAGTCTGCAGCTGATACAGACATTAAAAAGTTTGATTTTTAAGTACATACTAAAAAAAATAAAAAATAAAAGATAGAGAGAGATAGAAAACACACTACAAGGATTTTTGGTTATTTTAAAACTTGAAATTTGTAGTTAGTCCTCGTCAGTATTTTTGTGTGTAAACCATTACCGTAATACACTCAAATAATCTTCTTGAAATAGAGGATGAAGTTGTATTTCCAGCCACTAATTGCTGGAGCCAATGAGAACATTCTGGTTGTATTAAAACTTGCATTCATAAAGTGCCCTTGAGAGTGGTGTGTTCTTCTTAATATTGACAGAAGTTGAGAGACTGGATTTGCTAGAAAAATCCTTGTACTTGACGTCACCTGTGTCCCTTGGCGGATCGGAATTTGATGAGATTCACAACATGTGAAGCAACATCAGTCGCGGTTGGCATTGAAGTAGCAGAGCTTTCGAGAGCCTTTAACAGCTCATTTTTTGTTCTTCAATTTTAATGAATCAATAACAAGAGTCATCGGTGCCTTCTTTTGAATGCTTTCTGGAGATACAAGGTGATCAATCGGAGAGATACGATTAAGCTACCAACACAAGTCATTCATTTTTTTTTTGTTTTAATTTATTTTAAGATAGTTAATCCAGTAACTTTTACATCTTAGATGCAAGGGTTAGATTGGAAAGAGTTTGATCATCTCTAGGATAGACACAAACAAATACCTTTTTTTTTGCTACTGAAATAAAAGATGCTAATTGACAGTTTTCACATTTATTTTGTACGACATAAATGAGTTCATTTGATTTACGATCATATAACAGAAAACCAATACAACATTGTTGTCACGAAAAATTTTGAAACGACAAAGTTACGGCGAGAACAAGATCAATGATTGAGAAGAGACATGTCTTAGAACTTGAACATATCCTATGTTTTCAAGCTAGCTTATATCAGAAGTACCATGCTGAAACGATGAAATTAATGTAAAGAAATGAGCAAGCAAACTACGGTACCAGATGATTCCACTGTTGAAAAACGGTCACATTAACACATTAGTATGCGTTCCTCGTTAAGGATCAGTGCCGTAAATATGTAGTTTGGAAGGGATGAATTTGGTGCGAGGCACTGCAACACACAGAAAGAAAGGCCAGTGAACGTCTCGACCAACAAACGTTCATAATATTGGCATATAAATACTTTGTACGCGGACGAAGATAAAAACTATTAATCAAAGTCTTAACAGTTACAAAAAAAAAAAAAAAAAAGGTTTCGTAAGCATATAAATACTTTGATTACTAGTTTTTAACTTCGTTGGTTATAATATGTTTTGAAGACTAGGTTTCATCGGATATTTGTATTTTTAGGTATTGTCATCACTCTATTTTAAGTAACAATTTTCATAATTACTAGTAGTCTTTACAATCATAATTATTACTGATAGCATAATATACTATTGACTGTATTTTTACTGTATATTTACTATGTGAGGAGTCTTTCGATGAAAGTGGTTGTAATTTTGTATTGTAACCATTTCATGATTGACCGTTTTAGCTTTGTTATGAATCAAATTTTATTAAGTTATTTCCATAAAAACCATGAGTAATTCTAATAATGGCTATTATCTGAAAGCTTTTAGAGTATGAATGTTTTTGGAAAAATAAAATTTATTATTGATAGTCATTAATTGTTAAAAGCTGGGACAACCATACTCTTTGGTTCATATTTCTTGAAATTTTTTTTTTTGAAGAAAAAAATACTTTATTAACAAATCAGGTTTTTATCATAAATTTACTTTGTCATGACGCATAGAGTAATTGTGATAATTACCGCTAATAATTATAAAATTGACCAAAATTTGTATGAAAAAATGTGGGTTGTTGAGGGTAAATGTGGAAGTGTAAAATGTGGGACCCTCAAAATCTGACGTGGTAGTGTTAGATATGAAAGTTTCAAAAAGTGATATTGTTTTTTTCATAAGTGTTGTTATCAAAATTAACCCTTTGTGCAACAGAGAAGGATAGCTTTTGGATATAGTATTTCAAAACAAGAGGTCTATTAACACACCACTATTTACTTTTTTCATGTCTTTTTTTAAATATTTTTTATTACTAAATTACCACTAAATCAAATTACGTTTAAGTATAAAAGTAATTTAAAGAATACTTTTCACATACACCTCGCTCTAAATAATTTAAGAATATATCCCTTTAGATACCCGCTTTTTTTTTTTTTTCATTCTTTCTTTGATTTTTTTTTCTTTTTAGGAAGATACCATACATATTATTAACGAAAAAAATTAAAATATTAATTGTAAAAAAAGCATGATTTTGGGAAAATAAATAAATATTAGTAGGGACTTTTTTGAATAATTAAGAATCTGATAGGTAATTATATAAATCCAAAATTTAATTACCGGTGGTTTAAGAAATGGTGTGGGACAAAAAAACTAAGGGATGGTAATAGACCTCCGAGAAAATTGTACTGAATCTTTACATTTACAAGTGCACCTCTTGGTGCTTTAGGCTTGTTCAACGATGGATTTAGCTTGATTCTTTCTTTCTGCATCAACTATTCTTATTGAATTACTATATGATGACAAGTGTGATGGTTATCAGTCTCTATAAGGAAATGAGTAAGCTGTACAGCTCAAAATCACTTGAGACTACCTCCTAATGGTATGAGACCTTTTGGGGGTTAAGCAAAATAGCAAAACCTTGCGGGCACGAGGTCCAAAGCGGACAATATCGTACCAAAGGGAGGCATGGGTCGTTACAAATAGTATCGGAGCTTATACCCAACCAGAAGTGTGGCCAACAAGGACGTTGGGCCCTAAAAGTAAGGGTGATTATGACAGTAATCAGTCCCTACAATGAAAAGGGTAAACTGTATAGTTCTACATCACTTGGGAATTGATATATGTGATAGTTCATAAGTAAAGAGACAAATTCCTAATAGTATGAGGCCTTTTGAGGTGAGCCCAAGAGTAAAACCGTGTAGGCACTAGGCCCAAAGCAGATAATATCATACCAAAGGAAAGCATGAGTCATTACAATGAGTCATAATGAAAATTACTACAAATAATTTTGATCATTACTGACAAGGGTTTTTAGTTGAAAATATGGGGGTATTTCGACAATTTAACTTTGTGGGATAAACAAAATAATAAGAGTGTTAGAAAAGAATGTATTGAAAAATGGTGTTGAGTCTGATTATGTAATAACTGAATTTTTTACGGACTCATGATTCCCTTATATATAAAGGAATTTAAGTCCGTACTATGTATTTATGTGATGTTTCATGAAAATTATGAATATCAATGTGAAATTCATAATTTTATTATCAGAATATGTTTGAGTTCTTATAATATCGTAAGACTCGACGATGATTTATCAAATCAAGTATAAGGCCTTATGATTAAAAGGCAGAATCATGATTTATGTTTTTGTTCTGGCCTATGTATGACCAGGATAACTCATGACCTGTATAAGATGGTACTGCAGTATAATAAGCAGTGTTGAAATTATATTGTGACTGGTCGTCATTACGGATGCAGAATTAAGAATAAGGTATGGGATTACTCTAGAATAATCAGGAGTAATATTTGGAGCAATGAGGGCTAAGTAGCTTCAAGTCCTAAGAAAAACCTATACGTGGTCTAGTTAAGCGCAGATGAATTCTAGACTGCAGTTCAGTATTACTATACTGTTAATAGTTAAAACAGTATTGGTAATAACTGGATCATTAAGAAAATGGACTGTATTTTAGGAGAAAGTGCCAAACATGGCCCTACTTGGAGGATACCTGATCATGGATAAATACATAATTTTGGGGATTTTTAAAATTATAGAAAGTGGATAATTATGAAAAGATTTTTAGTGGATTAAGCTCAACATGGCCGGCCACCTCATGGGACTAAAGGGTAAATATTTTGTTTGTAGGGTCAAATATGTAATTTTAAGAAAAAAAAATAATTGTTAGAAATTGTGAAATTTTCACCTATATATAGGTGTTGTGAGGTTGAATTTGAACCATTTAGTTAAACCTCCCAATTTTTAGTTCTCTTCCAACTTTCCCTCCGTAGCCTTAAAGGAAAAAAAAGAGAGAGAGAGAGAGTGGCCGGTTGTTGGTGAAGAGTGTGGAGGAAAAACATTTTCTCATCCAAAAGTCTAGAGCAACCATTCTAACTTTAGAGGTATTCCTCTTGATCCTCTAAGAATTTCATTAAGCTTTTGGTTCAGGATTTATGTGTATTTCAAAGTTTGGGTTGTAAGATCATAAGCTCATAATTTTTATTTTGCCCTATATTATGGTTTTTATTTGATTGGTTATGCCTAGATCTATGCTTAGGTTAACTCGGTGCTAGATCTAACCATGGGTTTGATTTTTATGCTCTATGTTGAGTTTAAGGTTATGTGTGCTCATTGCTCACCATATGTTTGTGAAAATACCTTCACATGTTTAAGTAGGGAGATGTTAGGAATAATGATGATGATAATGATGATGTGAATGCAAAGTGTATGTTGGTTAAGGAATTAACCTAAAAACACAATTTGGTAAGCTTGAAAAGTTTATCAAATATTATGTTTTTCATGAAGATGAACAAGTGAATGATTGAATGTTAAGAATGAATCCAACACGTTGCATATTGACGTAGGCTCACGGCTTCGACCGTTTAAGGAAGTGTGTGTGAATTTTTAAGCAAAAACCAACTAAATACAAAACATCCAATTTTCAGATTTAATTGGACAGTTTTCTAGAAACGTAATTTTGAGCCCCTTAGAGGCCGAATCACTACTACAAAATGTGGATTCCACGACGGAGTTTCCACGATCATTTTTTAAAAATCCGTCGTGGAAAATGCGGCAAAAACACGGAGCGGAACATGGTTTCCGAAAACCATCGTGGAAGCCGAAGCTTCCACGACGGATACAGAAAACCATCGTGGAAGACCATGCTTCCACGACGGTTATAGAAAACCGTCGAAGCTAGAGATACCACGACGGTTAAAAAAACCGTCGTGGTATCTCAACTAAAATTTTGAAAAAAAAAATTTAATTTAAAGAAAAAAAAACCGTCGTGGAATTTTTTAAAAAAAATTAGCTACCACGACGGTTAAAAAAACCATTGTGGTGTCTCAACTAAAATTTTGAAAAAAAATTTAATTTAAAAAAAAAACCGTTGTGGAATTTAAAAAAAATTAAAAATTAGCTACCAAGACGGTTTTCAGAAACCGTCGTGGAAGCTGAATCTTCCACGGTGGTTTTTTAGAAACCGGCGTGGTAGGTGCGAAGGAGGAATTTTCCAAATTTTTTTTTGAATTTTTCACCCTACAAAAACCGTGTGTGGTATGTATGAAGGTGGGAATTTGAAAATTTTTTGAAATTGTTCAACTTTTTGGCGCGTATATTAAAACCCAAAAAATTACATTCTTTCCCACCTCATTACATTCCGAGCCTTTTCAGTCTCTAATACAAACTCTAACTCAAACTTAAAGCCACCCATATCCTCCCTCCAATTATCTCTCTCCGCTCCCTCTCTATATTCTCGCCACCATTCCTCTCTCTCTCTCTAACTCCGAGCCTTTTTCTCTCTCTCTAGCCGCCATTCCTCCCTCTTTCTCTAACTCCGAGCCTTTTTCCCTCTCCCTCTCACCGCCATTCCTCCGTCCCCTACATTATCTACCATTCCGCCCGTACCCACGCTCGACAATCTGATAAGTTAAAATGTATCTTGCTTGGGTAAGGCACGGATTTGGGAATTTTCTGTCCAAAATGTTGATTTTGTTGATTGGGGTTGTTGATTGTGAAATTTCCGTCCAAAATGTCAAAAATCCACAATGTTCCTTCCAAAATGTTGATTTGGGAATTTCCGTAGAAAAATGTCCAAAATCCGTCCTTTCGTTAATTGTTGATTGTCGTTGTGATTTAGATTGCTTTAAAATTGATTGGGTAAGGCACGGATTTGGGAATTTTTTAGAAAAAATGTTGATTTTGTGAGTTAAATTTCCGGATTTGCCACTTGTGGGAAATGAAATGAATTCGTAAATTTTTTTTTTTCGGCAGACCCCACCACGACGATTTTCTTGAAAAACCATCGTGGTAGGTCCACCTATCACAACAGTTTTTTTGCATAGAGCCGTCGTGGTATTTTCTGAAATATCCACATTTAGGCCCTATTTTTTGCCTATTCCAGGACAGGTAGAAAACCGTCGTGGAATATGAAAAGATTCCATGACCCTGAATTCCACGACGGTTAAAAAACCGTCGTGATATCCACATTCTGTACTAGTGAATTTGGAAAAAGTTATAACTGAAAAGTTGTAGAAAATTGAAAATCCTAGGGGGCTTCATGGACTGTTTTTGAAAATAAGGCTCCAAATATATTTTTATTAAAATCTGAGTATAGACAGTGTACATGGCCATAATTTTTTTAAAAGGAAAAATGAGTAAGTTAAATGCAGATTTAGGTTTTGGACAAACAACAAAAGTTGTAGGTTTCGATGAGATATACACTTTCATGAAGAAAACTTTTTCAAATTCTAAACTAATTTAAAGATAAAACCTTGGATTTTTAAAACTGTGCGGGGTGCAGGAAATTCCTGCATAGGATTTTCAAAACTGTGCATGATACAGGAAATTCCTGCACATGCACTTTCAAACAAACTAAGAGGCTGATTCAAAAGTAGTTTTCAAAGTTTTATATTCTACCGATCCCGGTTGAAAAGAAATTACTGTTTTACAAAGAAAACAGTTTTAAAAAGTTTTGAATCCATTTGAAATTTCACAAGTAGTTTTTGAAAGGCAATTCCAAGTGTTCAATTAAGATAATACTTGAAATTATGAAAACAAGTTATTTATGAGAAAATGGGAATAGGCCCAAATTACTTAAATATATGATAACAATTGTATGACTATGGTAAACCGGATAGGATGCTGATTTACTATGTTTAGGGTTGGCATCTACGATTACCATGATAATCAGATTGGATATCAACATTGTATGTTATGAGTTATGTGGCAGAACGATTCTTACGTTCTATTTGAAAAAAGGAATATAACCTGTTGCCTTCGCCTTTTCGTACGACAGGACAAGGGCTTAGGACAACTTGTAAGTACAAACCTCACATATAGTATGAAAATAGTAAATTATTTTCAAACATGCATGTTTACATGTATGCCATGAGATACCTTGTTCATATACATGTCATGTTTTTACCAATATGCCATGATCATGTATATGCTATGTTTTACAATAATGCCACACTTTAATATTATGTCATAGTTTATGATATGCCATGTTTTTAAATAGTGGCATGTTTTATAAATATGCCACAAGTTGTTTTATGCCATTGATCTTATGTCATGCCATATTTATGTATCACATGCATTATGACTAATAAGATCACAAGTTAAGAATCTTAGTCTTGAAACTAATCTTTGTTAAAGAGTTTATGTGGAAGCATGATTTAAGCAGCCTCATCAAGAATTAAATAACAAGACTAAGACTAAACCAAGACAAGTAAAGTTTCGTACCAGCCTCTCGTAGATCGTGGAGGATCATGACCTTCCGTAGATCGTGAAGGGTTATGTATGTTTTAAGATTCCCAGAATTTTAGGACCTTATAAACCTAACTTTTTGTGGATTGCGCGCATATGGTACGTACACAAAGGGCCCATATTTTAAGCAAGATAATAAGTCCATAATGAAACATAAGAGATTCATAATCGACCATAAATGATTCATACATAAGTTACATGATACTTGTTATGTTTTGTGAGATTAAGTTTGTACTGCTGAACGTAAGCTAATTATTATATTTACATACCGTAGGTAAAAGCCTGCAGCTTAATGGTGGGCCATAAAGATGATGCGGCAAGTGAAGGGCGGTGTGGGATACCACTACGCAGATTTTTCCGCAAACTCTTTTGAACTATAAATATATATATATATATATTATGTTATATATGTGTAAGATGTGTGAAGACTTGGGTTAAATGTAAGATTATATATATGACTTTATATTTGGTAAACAAATAATGGTATGCACGGAAAGTTACCTATATGAACTAGTCTATTCTTATGGTGTTTAAAAAAAATTATTCTGAAATTTTCAGTAAGTTTAAGTATTTAAAATTAAGATTTAATTTAAGTAAGCATGGTAATGGCGTACGTAGACAGGTCGTTACAAAAAACACCGACGATTGGGTTTGTGTAGTACCCAATTTTTTTATAAGGAATTATTATGAATTAATAAGTGAATTCATCAAAATTCATTCTATAAATTAAAATTTAGGTTATAATTTTAAGCTGAAGCTAATGAAATGAATTTTTATGATGTGATATTTATTAATTTGTCACACAATAAGCTTAGGTCACATATTATTATTCAAAAAGGTTTGAATAATAAAAAAGTGACCAATTGATGCATGTGTAGAAAAATTATCAAATCACGAAATGTAGTATTTAAACAGTTTTAGCAGTATGGGAATTAGCAGTCTTGGAGTTTTCTAGACAAGACTTTTTTGCATAAAAAAATGCAGTATCAAGGATTTGACATCAGCTTTTTAGTCAGATAAAAATTAGATTGTCTAGCCTTTAACATATAAAATTTAGACAGATTACCTTTTTCAGTATAAGAACTGACATCAGATGAAATTTTTACTAAGTTACTTTTTCAGTAAAAAGCCTTCTAGGATAAGTTTTCTATGCAGTAAAAATTAATACTGCTTAACTTTTTGACAGTATTGGACTTTGGGAATTGGTGGAAGATGATAGAAATATATTGTTATGCCAAGATAACTGTCTAAGAATTATTGTTGAAGACTCATATTATTGTATTGTATCAGTAAAACGTTCATCGATCATCGATCACGAGCAGTGAACCGTGCATATCCTAATTTTGCGAGACTCTTGCCTGTCTTCTTGGTAGATCACGGTCTAAAAGATGCACTATGATGGGTGTTCACCAATCGTTGAGGTCGGCTGTAGCAATTGCAACTATCCCAATGCTTGTTTTTTGACGTACCCGATAGCGATCATTCGTCAAAGGCTTGGCACATAGGTTGAGCTAAGACTTGTCAACGCATCGACCTAAGTCTTAGAACTTGTACGATGGAACAATTGTTAAAACGTGTCTTCAACAAATGCACCATTGTTAAATACGGCTTCATACAGGGGCTATGTACTTGCCAAGTACTTGGCTCACTGAGTTTATGAGTCACCGTGAACTTTGACCCTTTATGCTCCGAGTGACTTTGCCAATCGCAATCCTGCTATCAAGGCTCCATGCTTTGTCTCATTGTTGGAGGCTTTGAATATTAGGCTAAATGATTGCTCGATTACCACTTCGGTGGACGATCTCAAGTAGATTATAATACCTAAGCCTTTGATGTTCGATGCACCATCTACCATAAGTATCCACTCTGGTAAGGGTCATCGCTCGCCTACAAAACATCAGTTAATTCAGCTATGAAATCGACAATTACCTGAGACTTGAGGCTAGTCCGTGCTCGATAGTCAATGTTGAATTTGCTAAGTTCGACCGCCCACTTTATTAATCGATCTGAGGTGTTTGGACTATGGAGGATGGCTCACAGAGGATATTTTGTCATCACCATGATGGAACGGGACTGAAAATAGGGCTTCCTTTAGAACACTGGTCGAGCAATTGTTTGCTGACGTAGAACGATGAGTACCTCGTTTTGGCGTCGAGTAATGATTTGTTAATGTAGAACAATGGATACCTCGTTTCGGCATTGAGCAATAGTTTGCTGATATAGAACGATGGTTAATCCATTTTGACATCGAGCAATGATTTGTTGACTTAAAACGATGGGTACCTCATTTTGAGCAACAATTTGCTGATGCATAACGATGGATACATTTGTTCAAGCATTGATTTTCTAGTGCAGAACGATGGACACCTTGTTTTGAGCAATAATTTACTGATGCATAACGATGAATACCACGTTTTGGCATCGAGCAATGGTTGGGTTTGCCTTGATTCCTCGTTGGGTGATGAGGTACCCTAAGAACTTCACTGACGGGTGGCGGTAGTAGTAACTCAAACAAAGAATGGCGAGTCGAGATTAGAACAACTAGGAGGTGGACCCGGGTGCCTGCTATTTCTATGGCTGTAGACTTTTGTATGTTGTTGGAGTGTCCCCTGGCATGGTCAACCATTGCACTTGGGCTCTATAGATGTGAACAATGGCCCAAGTTCCCCGGGGGGACCAGTACTTCTAGTAGTGGCAGTAACTCGGGCAATGAACGTCGAGTGGTGGTTGCGTTCCTATATGAACTAGACTCTGGTGTTGGCTCCATCTGTTGCTGTCATAGTTATTGCTGCCAGAGTGAGCCTTGGTGTGGACAGTGGCTCCATGGGAGCTATCTGGCTGTGAGTAATGAGACGCGCTCTCTAGGGATGTAGGATGTGGCTTACCGTTAGCCCCTAATGCTCGTTGCTGCCATGTACCCATTGTAAAGGTAGCAATAATATGAGGAATACGCTGCATGTGTGTTGAGCATTGATTGCTGGTTCCTCAGTGATTAGTTATCTGAGCTAATCCTTTCTATATGGTTTGTGAAGCATTGTGCTTTGAGGTGAGATCTTCTACCAAATGCATCAAGTTAGCAATTTAGGAATTACTTCCAAACGTTGAATCTTCATGCTGAGTCCTTGGACTATTGCGCAGTTGCTCCGTCGGTTGTTCACGGTTTTTCCGACATGTTGCCCAATGAAACTCCGATGTATGATGGCCAAGGGCCCCACAATGGGCGTCAAACTATAGATGCTAAAAAATATAGTCACAAAAATTCAAGTTAAATCGGTGAAAATCAACATACATGAAATATTAGAGTTCTCGAACATCGCAAATGAGAATCATAAAGTAATCATAATGCAAAAATAATGAAAATAATGGAAAGTAATGCAGTAAAAAATAACACCGAAATTTAGAGAGGTTCACCAGAAGTGTGCTACAACCTTTGAGTCTATGGTTTCGCTATATATGAATTTTGAGTACAAGAGGTTACAATTTTTGGGTATAATCCGGCAGAATAGTAGTAGGCAAAGGATTGAAAGATCCTAAAGATCCTCAAATGTGAGGGGTCTTCCTCTATTTATAGAGGAACAGTAATGGATCCAGATTTTAGGATAGTAGTGGGTGGTTTCCTACTACCCTGATAATTTGGAACGTGCATAAAAACGTGGCCACGATCGATCGTGGGCTTAGCAGTTATGAAAGTCGATCTTCAATCGTTCATCGTTCGCTCAAGGTGAACGTCGAACAATGAACCAAGCACCATTTGTAATGGACAGTAATTGGGCATGCATCGGGCCACCGAATGTCATCATTCGTCGTTCATCATGTTGAGCTGATCGAAAGACTTTAGGAGGTCAATGAGACCAATATCGAGTGATCGATGGACCACTGTTTAATGGTTGTGGGTCCCTCATGTGGAGTATTGAGAGTCGAACGTTGTTCATCAAACAAAGCCAATTGTAGAGTTGAACGTAACACATGCTGAGTGGTCGATGGACACATACCAAGTGGTCGACGGACCATGGTTCGACGTTCGTCAGTCCTTTCATTTAAGGATGAAGAATTAGACGTTAGGTCGAGCCCAAGTTTGGTTAGCACCCGGGCTAATGAATGCACAGTGAATGATCAATGGACCATGGTTTGCGTCCGTCGAATATGGGTCAAGAAAAAGACGAAATTAATCGACTTACATAGGACCATGGAACCCATGTCGAGTGATTGATGAATCATGCTTCGATGTTCATCATAGTATCGGATAATGGAGTCAACGAACTCACAAAACCCAAGTCAAAAGGTCAATTGACCACGATTCAATGTTCACTGCTAAGTGTTTGTTATTCTTTTATTAATGAGAACTTGTCTACTGACTATTTGGATCAATCAATCACGAGGCCATGGCAAAGGACGTGCTTGAGTGTGACGTTATCATTGGGTCCACGTCTAAATATGTCAAGTTGATGGAGAAAATTGAAGTCGAACAGAGGAGAACATGGGCCTTAAGAAGTCCGTTGAGGAAAAGGACCCGAACATCGCTGGGCTGGGGGTTTGTGTGGTCAAAGAGTACAAGAGTGTTACCCTCAAGGCACACAATGAGCTTTTAAAAGAGTACAAGGCCGCTATTCAAGTGGAAGGTGGACAAAGAGATCCAACTCTACGAGGAGTTGGCCGAGCGTCGAGCCACTAGAGCGAGAAAAGGCCACTACCGCCAAGTCCCCAACCCCCACGAACCGTGAAAGGAGGACGTAGAGACGAACTTTTATTTTTGAGCCGTTTATGAATGATTGATTTATATGTAGTGACTATATCAATGGAAAATTCAAATTCTTTGAATATAGTTAGTTTTAAAATTTTAAGAGTGCAATTCCAAATTTTTAGTGGAATAATTTAGAATTAATAATTTTGATATTTTAATTAAGGTGTTAATTAACTATCATAATTATTGAAGCTTAAAATTATAATGTTCATAGTCCTTTCAACGGCTCCGTTGAATCATATGAATATTATTTTATGTTAGATTAAATTTATTAATTTAGAATTGAGATTTCTAAATTTATATTCGCACAAAAAATTAATTGGATTAATTTATATTTTAAATAATATGATTATTTAAAATAAATTTAAAATAGTTTTAAATTAAGAATTATACAGTGTGTAAAGGATCACACCGTAGTTGTGCACCACAAGGTTGTTCACATTTTATCCACAAACAAGGTGCGTGTGGAATTTGAATCTAGACACATATGAAAAAGGAAAGATCAGTTATTTTATTTTGAATAGTTCAAAATAATTTTTTTAAATATAAAAAGGAAATAATCAGTTATTTTATTTTGAATAGTTCAAAATAATTTTTTTTTAATATAAAAAAGGAAATGATTAGTGGATAATGGGAGAGAGAAAATCTCTCTCCCATATCTGCCAAAAACACCTACTACTATAGTAGTGGGCGTGTGATTTTTCCACAATGTGGGGAGTGGATTAATTAATTAATTATTTTATTTATTTAATTTTAAAAAAGGGTGTCAATTATTTCTCTATGATATTAAAAATGGATACATGCGATGTATCTGAGATAGAACATTAAGAATACTAATTCCTTTTTACAGAGAAAAAAATGCGTATATTTTTTCTATAGAGTTTCTTCACCTCCCTTCCTTTACTTTGTCTCATGAGTTGAGAAAGCAAAGTGAATCAAAATTCAAGTGTGTAATCAAACCCAATATCAGAAACGCCCACTCTTTTTCTATTCATCGTGATTTGGAGAATGCTGAGAAAGAATCATTGGTATTTCCAAAGGATTTGGAGTTCTCAAGAAGGTTCTTAAAGGAGTTCAAGAATTTCGACCTAATCCGACAACAGTCAATCTCTAAAACTTCTTCCTCTATTATTTCATTAAATTAATATAAACATTGTCATAGGATAAAATTTATATCTGTAATTTAATCCGTACCATGCTTCCGCTATTTAAAAAAAAAAAAACCGGTTTCCGAAACCAACAGAGGGTACAGAGGGTGTTTGGGTTTCTGAAAGCAAACTAGTAACTAGCCAGGTGACACAAATGCCACGTGCACCTCAATTAGACACTAAAGTGGTAGCCTCAGATGAAAGCAATCTGTAAACTAGTTAACTAATATATAATAATTAAATACGTCATAAACCTTGCAAACACACACTTTCACCAACTAGCTTATTTACTTTTCTATAATATAGTTTATAAATATCATATTTGTACACACACACACACATATTTATAGTAATGGTAACCGTATATAAACTATAATTAAATCAATCTTAACTTAAAAAAATAAATAATAAATAAATAAATAAATAAAACATCGCTCCTATGTATTTACACATACATCTAAAATCTCAATTGGTATTCTCTACTATCCAATATCTTTACTGCTGTCAAGAACAAAAGTGACTTCCAAGTAATCTATACAATATAAAACAATGAAATCTTAATACCCTTCTAATTCCAATATTCATAATCTAGAAGCTCAAAAATTGGGGTATTACATCTACAGTCCTAAGACATTTTTTTTTAATCAGCAAATAAAAGGAAAATATAGTTCTTATCAAAGAAATTGTTATTTACAAACGTTGTTTCCATAAATGTAACTTTTGATAGTACAAAAGCCACCCATCCCGAATAGAAAAAATAAAATTAATGAAAACAAATGTAGCCATCTCCCCTTCTCACGGACTCTCATGCGTTTCTTCCGAAATCCAAATATCAAAGGCAGCATACTTGACTCATTTAAGGGCGGTGTAGTATATAATTTTACGATATTGTATTGTATATTCATTATAAAACATTGAGTTTATTTTTTTTTGTCGTATTAAATATTATATTAATTATACTTCGTTTGTTTATCTTAAAACCGTAATGTTTTAAATATCAAATTTTAAAGACAGGAAATTTAGGCCTCGACAACCTCATTCAATTCTATCCTCACCCCTCAGGTGGATCGGATTATTCGAAGGTTGGGGTAAACTTTGGAATTAGGATATCTGTGTGGTTTGATTTAAAGTTTTGGTGACTAGAGCGAGGAGCCTCGGTATTCATAGAGTAGCCAATAGACTTATTTTACCAATGAGGTAGGATACCCAAACCCACTTTTATAAATTACTACTATAGTTATCTTGATTTTTAAATCATTTTGAAAAATGAGAGTGTATATATATCAAATGTTTTGGGTCAAAAGTATATATATGAGTAGATACATTATTTCGAGAGACTTAAGTGAGGTATTTTTAACACTTGGCTTGTCCTGCCCAAGTGTATTGAATTTTCAAACCAAGTCCAATTAAGTGTCGGCAATTGATAGTTTTGCTTGAAAAGTCTTGTTCAGATACTGAGATAGTATCTTGTTACAGATTGGTTGAGGTCAAGCTAGCCACTTGTAAGTATATTTATTTTCAGCAGTTGTTGTTTATGCTTTTATTTATTACGCATTTAATTTGGCCTCAGTAATTTTAATTTACCTTAGCTAAAAACTTTATCTTTAAAACTAACTATTTTAAAGGAGTCAATTGTATCCTACTAGGCTAGTACCTCACGTTTCATTGTTTTTAACACCCCCCCCCCCCCCCGAGAAGGTGCAAGGAGTAGCACCGAGTAGATAGTGTGATGTCAAGGCCATTGCAGTTCAGTGATAATCTATATGTATTTTCATTTCCCGTCTTTTATTTTTCCAAGGCTTGTAAACTTAACTCTCTCTCTAGACTGGGTTTTAGATGTCTGTGCTTTTATTTCCTACTTTGTTTGTTTGTGTGATGAGGCCGGAGGTTGAAATTCCAAACGTATTTTCATATGAAAACTTAATATTTGGAATGCCCACTTTTTGATTAAAAAGCTACTTGACAGTTTTCACTAAATATAAAAATGGTAAATTTTAGGACAAATTCCTATCTGGCTAAATACTCTGATATGTTTTCAAAAGATGGTTGAAATGGGAATTTCATTCAAAGTATGGGTAAATTTTAGAATATTATGTGTTTTATTTACTTGATGATTTTGAATTATGAAATTTTATTTAATTAAACCCCTCCATGTCACCATACCCAGATTTTGGGTTGTGACATTCTTTCTTCTCATTTTCACTGCCCGATATTCACTATAATTATTTATCAAGTGTAGTGAAACTTCCGGAGCCACCACTGAGGACTAGCTCATAAATAGTGAACTTCGATAAAATTTATGTGTCACTTACTTATTTTCTGCACTTTTGTAATGTCCAAAAAATTCACAATATAAATGTAACGACCCGCCTAACGTAGGCCGTTACCGTACATAACATACGTAATTACTTAACTTATTATCTTAGCGGAAATACGAAATATTTTTTTATTTATAAAACAACTTGAAACTAAAATCTATCCCATCACATACTTATATGCATAGACATACATACGTATTTCAGTATTGAAATATCAACTTGCATATAACATAATTGATAACTAATAATATAATGTAGCAAAAGACATAGCGGTCTCCATTCCACGTTTCACAACTTGCCATGCCAAGCCCCATCGTCCTGTATCAAAGATAGCCGATAGGTTGCTTACCTACAGCATAGACGTAAGTCGTGAGCTTTCGCTCAGCAAGTACAACTATGAATCCGCAAAACAAAACTTAATAAAGCAATGCATGAGCCAATTATACTTTAAGTTAGGTCGGGTTTGCCAATCCACATTAGGTCGGGTTTGGTCTACAATTTGATTATGATGGCCTTCAAGGAGGGTTTGAAAGTTCGGTACTCGAGAAAGTACCTATCAGTAAGTATGAGTTTGAGAATGAAGTTCAAATTGAAAGTTTTAAAATAAAGTTTAAAAGAAAAAAAAAAATTTCTTCCAAATTTTCCGCAAGTTTAAGTTAAGTATGTAAGTAAGGTGACGACCCGGCGTGGGAAGTCGGGGCGTTACAGTTTGGTATCAGAGCAGAGTTCCTGCCATCCAGTTTCACAGTTCTGCTGCCAGCGCCACAGTTTTGTAAATTTGTTTTCTTACCTTGTTTTATTAGATAATTATAATGACATGTACCTGGTATTAAATTTGGGTTGGATTAAAGAGGACCACGAGGCTCCGTTGACATTCCGTGGAAAGGAGGAGAAGATTCGCATCTTCAATAAGACTCATGGAGTGGTTGCATGATATGGAGACCCTCCTCAGATTATGTCATGCAGGGACGTATCTTCAGGATATGCTTGCCAGTCGAGCCGACGTCTAGTCAAGGAAGCTCGTGCAAGGAGCCTTGGCCAAGAGGATCTTGAGAGGAGATTCCTAAATGGATTTCTTGACGACAGCAAGGATCGCCCATGTATTACCGCAATATCGAGATGTACTAGGATATGTACATGAGACGATACGTCAGCTATGTTGCAGCTGACATGCTTATCCGAACGAGTTTATGGGCTTTTATTGCCAGTAAATCAGAGTCGCACAGTGGAAGCGTGATGGATAAACTAAGCTTACGATATGATGATCGCTAGAATAACAATAAGAAATGAGTAGGCTCTAAGATTAGATAGCCTATCGTCTCATTTTGGGTATAATGATGATAAGGAATCTTTCCATTTAAGGAATTGGATTGAGATCATGGAAGTTAAGTTTCCTGATTGTGAAACTTTTGCCCCATAAGAGAAATATTGGACATGGGGAAGATTTTGAGGATGCCTTAGTTTGGGGATAGCAAATAAACAATATGCTACCAACAACAATTTATTAGGCTATGATTTTTATGATAAGGATGATGATTAGGAGATTTGATGATATGAAGTTAACGAGGTTAAGGTCGATGGCACCAACCCTGAAGTCGACATATAATGGATGATTAAGGTCGACTGAAGACAACCATTTAAGTAATGGAAATTATGAGATGATGATTGGGAGTTTTAGATATCCCTTAGAACTATGATTATGCCTTTGAGCTTTAAAGGAAATGCTAAAGGCAAGAAGAACGTTTCTACTAGCTAACAAGTAGCTAGTTGATACAAGGATACCTTTCATTGCATCACTTGAACAGTAATATGTTTTCAATAATACTATTTATTATTGATTTTCATGATTGAATTGGAAAAGATTCCAAAAAGTATCTTAAATGTGAGAACATATTAAGACACATGAAAAAACAAGTAACAGTAAGGTGTCGTACCAACCTCCCGTGATCGTGGAGGCTACATGTTTCAGTTGTGATCTTGACCGTCCGTGATCGTGAAGGGTCAAGTTTATAAGACCTTTCGTAAAATCGCAAAGGCTTATAAAATTCCCAGAACTGTTAGGGACCTTGCAAACCCTAGCTTTGTCTGGAGGCTGCGCGCATTTGGTACGTACACTATGGGCCCACATGTTAAGACAAGATAATAAGACACAATATGCTTTTCAAATATGAAAAAGCTATGTGATATGATATGTTTTTAAAGTATGGAAAAGTTATATATATATGCTTTTCAAACATGACAAGTTATATGATATACTTGCTCAGTTTTTCATGTAAATAATTCTTGTGATGCAGTATGAAAGGAAAATATGATGGTATGAAATGAAAACATGAGAGTATGAGGAATGAATTATGATGATGTAGAAAGAAGATTATGATTCTATATAAAAGACATGATCCCATAAGGGTATTAAAATGGGAACATGAACAAGTTATTCAATCCATAGTAACTTGTTATGGATTGATGGTGGATTTGAAGAAAAGCCACTCAGGATTATTCGAATTTTCGAGGACGAAAATCTTTTAAGGAGGGTAGGATGTAATAACCCGAATTTTGATGACTCTAGATTTCCTTTGAATGAGGAAAACTTAAGTCTAGATCATGTTTGGAATAGAATATCGGTATAAGTTTGAGTTCTCGGTTAATTAGCTACGAGACTCAACGATGGATTACTTAGCCTAGTATAAGGCATTTTAAGGAAAATGGCGTGATTAAATTTCATGATTTCATGTTGGTCAAAGTTTGACCAAGAAAGTCAAAGTTGACTAAAAAGTCAAAGGGTTTGACCAAGAACAGTCAAGGTATGACTGTACAGTAATAGGATAAGCAGTATGAGAAATATACTGCTAAAATTATCTTTTTGGACAAAATAACAAGAATAGCTCTGAGACCACCCTAGAAAAATCAAGCACACTAAGTTGAATATCAAAGTCCTAATGACTTTCAGAAATAAGAAGAAAATTTTTACAGTCCATTTTTACGCAGATAAATTTTGGACTACAGTCAAGTATAACAGTACTGAATTATACTGTGTATTAGTAAACACAGTATTGGAAATATCTGTGTTAGCAAGAAAATAGACTGCATTTTAAGGAAAAAGCCAAACAAGGCCTTATGATGATGTCACCCTATTTTGGAATTATGACATCATTTCTTGATTAAAGAAAATTGGAAAGTATTTGATGGCTCTAGAACCTCCCAAAGGCCGGCCACTTGAAGGGTAAAAATGTAAAAATTTTGCCTTTTGGGGCAAAAGTGTAATTTTTAGAAAATAGTGATGTAAGCAAATGATGTCATCATGATGAGGTAAGCAAGGAAACTTGGCCTCCAAGGAGTGAACAAGGGCCGGCCACCTAAGAGGGATCAATTTGCAAAGATTTTGTCTTTATGGGCAAAATGTGTAATTTTGAAAAAATATGATGATGTAAGCATGAGGTAAGCACATGATGTCATCAAGATGATGACATCATGGTGAGGTAAGCAAAACTTGGCCACCAAGTCATGCAATGGCCGGCCAACACTTGTAGGGGTCAAAGTGCAAATATTTTTGCTTCAAGGACTAAAGTGTAATTTTGGAAAAGTAATTAAATCCAAATTCAAGGACTTTTTAGCAATTTTGAAAGTTCAAAATCAGCTATAAATAGGGGTGAAGGGGGGCGGATTTTTGGGTGGAAAAATTAGAAAAACAAGCCAAACTATGGCAAAATTCTCCCATACCCATTTTCTCTCTAAAACCGACCCTAGGAAGAGAAAAAAAAAATTTGGTTGGCTGGATTTTTGGTAATGGCCAGACCTTGTGTGAGTGTGTGAGGCTCAATTTAATTGGCCAAAATTTTGGAACCCCAATTGGAGGGGAGGCCGGTTGTGTGGAGCCAAGGAAAAGGGAGAGAAAGTTGGAATCAATCAAGCCAACCTCTTGGATTGATTTAGGTAAATCTCTAAAACCCTTAAGTTTTTATATTGAGCTTGAAACTAGATACTCATGTGGTTGTTTTCATGAGAAATGGCCGAAAATTGGAACCCATTTGGGGGAGGAGAATCGGCTGCAATAGCAGCCAAGGGGAGTGAGGAAAAAGTTGGAATCCAAGCTTGTGAACCAACATCCAAACTCTAGAGGTAAACCCTTGGCCCTAAACCTTTTTAATTGAGCTTAAATTTGGAAAATTTAAGTGTATTTCCATGTTTGGGACTGTAGAGCATAAGCTCATTTCTTATGCCATGCAATAAGTTTTGTGCTTGATTAGGGTGCTAAGGTCTCAATTATGATTATAGTGCATGGTTTGGTAATTATGCTTGCATGATTTTTAGGGTTTCATGCATGCACATAAGGTGTTTGATATATGTCCCCAACATGCCTAAGAAGTTATAGGTCATGCATGTTTATGTTTGAGCTAGATTAGAAGCTTGATTGATGATTGGTGATACAAATCAAATGTTTTGCAAACCCTAGTTTGGTGCAAGAACACCAAGGGTTTTGCCTTGCATAAAGATGTTTGAATGATGTATGAATGTATGTTTACGTTAGAAAATGTTGCATGATGATTGTAGGCTCTCGGCTGCTGCCGGTTGAGGTAGTGTGCACGTGTTAGGGCGTAAAACGAATTTAAACCCAAAAACTGCCAGTTCGGGTAAAACTGGCCAGTTTTATGGAAAGCTAGATTTGAGGCCCTTAAAAGCCGAATTTGATAAAAGTTAAAACATAAAAGTTGTTCAGAAGGGATTTTCCTAGGGGACCACATGAACAGTTTTCAAAAATAAAGCTCCAAAGGCCTTCGTTTTTATAAAAATCCGAGCCTAGTCTGCACAGACCTAGTTTACACGACTAGCCAGTTTCAAATGAAAACTGACAAGGATACAAGCGGAACTGGAATTTTCACAAAATATGAAAGTTTTAGGATTTTTCGAGAGCTAGAACTTTCATGAAGACAACTTTTTCAAAATCAGAATGGATTTTTAAACTGACATGGATTTCTAAAACTGTGCCGGAAACAGGAAATTCCTGCACAGGATTTTCTAAAACAATACAGGAAAACTGTATTTTTGCACCAACACCAATGTTTTGACTGTAGGAACTGTTCCAAAGGCAGTTTTCAACAGTTAATAATTTTTACAAACCTTTCTCAAAGAATTACAATTTTTCAAGGGTTTTTATAAGAAATGAACAAAGAGAACCAAGTTTTTCCAAAGCAAAGAAAAAAACAAGTTTTCGAACTCTAAGTTATCTTTCTTTCGGTAACAAGATAATGATGGACGATAACCGGAAAGGATACCCGAGTTACTGAACGGGGTTCAAAGCCCAAGGTTAACTTAGGATAATTGAACTAAGATTGACTACCTCAAGGGTTACTCAAGGTAACCCAACAAGGTGTCAAGATTGGGTTTGGATCTAAAACCCAAAAGATTATGGATAGATAACCAGGCATAGGCCAAGGTTAGGATGATAACCTAACCCTATTCATGTATGATTGGGATTAATACCCAAGGTTACCTTATGTAACCAAGTAAGCTATCATGAGTATAGGAGGGGACATATAACTAAGACTATGAATGGGTGTTGGTTAGGTCACCAGCATCTTAAGATTATAATTATAATTATGAAGCCTTATACTATGTCCTTTGACATAACAGGAGATAGCCTGTTCTTGTGCCTCAGCTTGGAGTCGCACGAAATAGGACACAGCTAACCAAGTAAGTACAACTCCGCCTTCAGCATAGGCCCTTTGTTGTTACTTGCCTAATGTGATGGTATGTGATGATATGTTATGGCGTGTAATGTTATGGTATGATATGTTATGGTATGTATGGCATGTTATGGTATGTTATGAATGAGGTTATGTTATGTTATATGTTGTAATATTGTGACATCATGTAGCATGTTCACTAAAGTTAACCACCTGTTAAGAACAAGACAAGTAGGATGTTGTGTCGTGCCGACTTGCCACAAAGGCGGGTTTAAATGGTATGGTTCATGGTTTGAGTTGGATTGGATGGCTACCTAAACTACTCCATGTTAAACTTTGTGTTTCATGGTTTGAGTTAAAATGGACTGCCGCCTTCAACCATTCCTTGACTATGTACCACGGTACGAGCACACATGATAAGTAAAGGAATAGAACTAAATTAAGTTATGAATCCATAATTGATTCATAAGAGATCATAATTGGTTCATGCATAATGATATGTTTTGTGTCACAGATGTAACAGTTGTACTTGCTGAGCGAAAGCTCACGTCTTACGTCTATGCTGTAGGTAAGCAACCTGCCAGCAATCTCTGATGCAATACTGTGGAGGGCTGGTGCTGCGAACTGTGAAATGTGGGATGGACACTGTCACGGCTTTTGAAAAAAAAATATATACTCTATAAAATGTGTTGTAATGAAAAAGGGTTTTCATATTTTCATGATGTTTTAAGTATGAATGACAGAGTTTATGTATGTATGGCAAGCAAGTTGCCTCTTGTGGTACCAATCCACATTAGGTCGGGTTTGGTCTATAATTTGATTATGATGGCCTTCAAGGAGGGTTTTGAAAGTTCGGTACTCGAGAAAGTACCTATCAGTAAGTATGAGTTTGAGAATGAAGTTCAAATTGAAAGTTTTAAAATAAAGTTTAAAAGAAAAAAAAAATTTCTTCCAAATTTTCCGCAAGTTTAAGTTAAGTATGTAAGTAAGGTGACGACCGGGCGTGGGAAGTCGGGGCGTTACAGTATGTACATGAATTGCCTGTTCCTGCACTGTTTTACAAATCCTGTGCAGGAATTCCTATTTTCTGCACAGTTTTCAGAATCTATTTATACCTTAGAATCTGTTTTGAATTTGAAAAACTTTTCTTCATGAAAGTTTTAGATTTTGAAAATTCCTACAACTTTCATTCTTTACTCAGAACCCATTTCTGTCTCTAACCTTCTCTTTTTCCTTGTTGAACCTGCCTGGCCGTGCACAAGGTTTAGGCATGACCAGGTTCGGATTTGTGTGAAAACAGAGACCTTTGAAGCTTTATTTTTAAAAACCATCTGCACTACTCCCCAGTATTTTCCATTTCCTACAACTTCTCAGTTTTAACTTTTCTCAAATTCAGCTTCTAAAGGCCTCAAAATCCTGTTTCCAGATTACTTCCCAGTCTTGACCCGAGATTGGCAGTTTCTGTTTTAATTAATTCTTACGTGATATAACGCGCACACTACCTCAAACGGTTAAAACCATGAGCCTATATCAAGTCATGCAGTGTATTACGTACTGTTTTCATTGCCATACATTGATTCTCATTCATACAAACCCATATGGTAAATTATTACCAATTAGGGTTTTAAGGGTTTTTCATAACCCTTCTAGCATCATACATGAATTACAACATGATCAATCACACTCTACATCTTCTTGAGTGTGTGGGGACATATTACAAACATTTGCTAGGCATTCATACATACCATACATACTCTAGCAATTGAAATCATAACCATACAATGAATCATAGCCATACAATGAATCATAAATCAAGACCATTAACTCTAATCAAGCACAAATCTAAGCTAACACAATGAGCTTATGCTCTTACATACCCACATAAAATACACATAAAGCTTGAACCAAAAACTTAATTGGATAGCTTAAAGGTTTTAGAAGGATACCTTTAAGCTTGAAGATTGGTTCTAGACTTTGAATCAAACTTCTCCTTCTTGCTTGGTTTCTCTCTAAAATCCGAACACTTGTTCTCTTTTCTCTCTCTCTCTCTCTCTCTTTTATTTTTTTTTTCTCTCTATGGGGGTTTCGGCTGCTAAGGGGAAGGTAAGGTTGAGGAGAAAATTTGCAAGAGTTTTGGTAAGGTTGCACAAAAATGACTCAAAATCATCCCCCCCCCCCCCAATCACCTATTTATAGGTGAAAAATAAATTTCTTTTGGATTTATTTTTATTTTCAAAATTACATATGAGTCCTTATGAGCAAAATATTTGTCCAAAAACCCTTAAAGTGGCCGGCCATTGGGAGCCTTGGGGCCAAGTTTGCTAATTCTTTCCCTAATTTTCTAAAATCCAATAAATCATTTATTTATCCATTGATGAGGTGTCCCCCCTTTTGGGCCTTGTTTGTCTTTCCTTCTTAATGCAGTCCATTCTCATACAAATGCAGATATTATAAATACTATTTTTACTAATAACAGTACTGTCTTACTGAACTGCAGTCCTGCGTTTTATTGGACTGTATAAAAATTATCTTATGACTTAAAGCTACTTAGCCCTTCTTGTTCTAAATAATGTGCTTGATTTTTCTATAGTGGTCTTGAACCTTATTCTTACTATCTTATCTGTGATGATAGTTTTTCACAGTATAATTCTTATACTGCTTACTATAATGCAGAACCGTCATATTCATACATTTGACTTTTCTTGGTCAAATTTTGACCAACATAAAATCATAAATTTCATTCTACCTTTTTACTCAAAAGGCCTTATGCTTGACTAAGTAATCTATTATTGAGTCTTATAAAGCTATAAGAACTCACACAAAATCTGATAAAATCAGATCAGGCATTTCATAAGTACTTATAGTACATTTTAAATTCCTTAAAAAAGGAAATCGTAATTTCATAAAACGTTGGCTATTACAATCTTCCCCCCTTAAAAATTTTCGTCCTCGAAAATTAAAACAAGTTGGGGTAGTTCTTTCTCATATCCTCTTCTAATTCACACGTTGCTTCTTCAACCTTATGATTTCGCCATAACACTTTGACCATAGGAATGGTTTTGTTTCTTAAAACTTTTTCTTCCCGGTCCAAAATCCGGACTGGCTTTTCTTCATATGTCAAGTCAGTTTTGTAATAACCAAACTTTTTACAAATTTATGATTTCCGTTTTAAGAAATCAAAGTTTGTATTATGTATGTTTATATGAAATGTTTGATTGAATTGTCAGAAAATTATTGAATTCTTTGTTATAAGACTCAATAATTACTTATGCAAGTTGAAGCCTTTTCTTGAAAAAGGTGAAGTTAGGATTTATGAACTTATGTCGGTCAATGTTTGACCAGAATGACTTAAGGTATGATTAAAATGGTACTACAGTATAATTAGCTGAATGAAAATTATACTGTGGAAAACCATCATTTCATACGAATAAGCAAAAATAAGGTACGAGACCGCTGTAGAAAAATCAAGCACAATTTTTTAGTACAATTATACTGTTAATAGTTAAAAACAGTAAATCGTAATATCTGTATGGACTGCATTTAGGAGAAAAGCCAAACGAAGCCTTATGGGATGACACCTCGTCTTTAAATGAATGACTAAGCAAAAATAAGATGACAAGTGTCACCACCATAGCCGGCCACCTCCTAAGGACTAAAATGAAAATATTTTTGTCTTTAGGGGCCAAAGTGCAAATTTGAGAAAATTATGTGATTATAGATTTTTGGAGTTATAGATTTTTCTAACCAAGTTTTCAAGTCCAACTAAGCCAATGACCAACTGCAAGCTTGGTTAACTTAGTTGGAAACCAAAGAAATAAGTTAGGGTTTGATGAATCAAAATTGCCCTAACCATGTTCTTCCACATGAACCTACTAGGACCGGCCACCTCATGGTTCTATGAGCAAATATTTTGCTCTTAAAGACCAATATGCAAATTAGGAAAATTTGAAATTCGTTAGAAGTTGACACTTTATATTTTTAGCTAGTAAGCATTGTAGCCTTGCTTACTTGGCTATGTGTTGTATTTCAATTAGCAAGTCCCTTTATTTGGCATGTCATGATCGGCCACTCATGTGGTACACAAGCAAAGATTGTGTTTCTAGGGACTCATAGGCAAATAAGTAAATATGTGGTTTATGGAGAGTTTGACACCTCATGCCCTAGCTTTGATGAGCAAGCTCTTAGCCTTGCTTACTTGGCTAGCTAAGACATGCACAACACTCCACCTATGGCCGGCCACCATGAGGATTGAACATCTCATGTCCTAGCTTTGATGAGCAAGCACCTAGCCTTGCTCACTTGGCTAGCTAGAACACTCACCACTCTCCACCTATGGCCGGCCATCACAAGGAATGGACACCTCATGTCCTAGCCTTGATGAGCAAGCCTTAGCCTTGCTTACTTGGCTAGCTAGAGTAAGCACAATCTTCCACATATGGCCGGCCACCACAAGGAGAAGACACCTCATGCTTATAGCCTTGATGAGTAAGTCTCTTAGCCTTGCTTACTTGGCTAACTAGGACAAGCACCATGTCTCAACACATGGCCGGCCACCACAAGGAGAGGACACCTCATGCTTCTAGTTTTGAGGAACAAGTCCCCCTAGCCTTGCTCACTTGGCTAGTTTAGGCAAGCTTGGTCGGCCACCACATAAGGGTTATAAGCAAATATTTTGCTCTTGAGGATTACTAAGCAATTCCAAAAGAAAGTTGATTTCACCTATAAATAGGTGGAAATAAGATCACTTCAAGAACTTTTAGTGAAACCTAAAAAGCAAGCAACTCATTCTCTAGTTCTTTTCCCTCTTAGAAGCTAAGACAAAAAGAAAGAAAAAGTGAGAGAGAGAGTTCAGATTTGTGATGCTAGTAAAGTGTGAAGAAAATTTCTAACCCTAGTCTAGAACCACTTCCGTGGAACTTGAGGTAAAATATTTTTATCCTCTAGTTCTTCATTTAAGTTTTGGTTTAAGATTTAAGTGTATTCCCATGTTGTGAATGTAAGAGCATAAGCTCACTTTTTATTTTTATGCACTAGGGTTATGGTCATTGCTTGATTATGCAAGATTAGGGTTTGGTGGTCTCTAGTTATGATTTGAAGCAAGTTCATGATTATTTGAGTTAGAGGTTAGTTGGCTGTATGTATGCTTACGATATGGTTGCTATATGTTCTCATATACTCAAAGATGAGAATTTATGAATGGTTATGGTATAAGTTATGTATGTTGCAATTAGGGTTTTAGAGAACCCTAAAAACCCTAATATGGTATAGATTACCATTTGGGTTTGCACCAAGGTTATATGGATAAGAAATGATTGTATGATTGTGAATGTTATAAAACGCCCCGCATGCTTGTCATAGGCTCATGGTTTTTAACCGTTCGAGGTAGTGTGCACGGAATTTTACGTAGAAACTTATTTGAATGAAATCTGCCATTTTCGTTTTAACTGGACAGTTTTCTGGAAACAAGATTTTGAGGCCTTTAGAGGCCGAATTTGGAAAAAGTCAAAACAAAAAAGTTGTAGGAAATAGAAAATACAAGGGACTATCGCGGCCTGTTTTTGAAAATAAGGCTTCTAAGGCCTTTATTTTTATCAAAACCCGAGACCAATCTTTCGGTTAGTAATTATGGTCAAAAAATTTTCAAAGGAAGAAACAAGCAGGTTAAAGATAGAATTGAGTTTTGAGTTAAAAACAAAAGTTGTAGGATTCTCTAAGGTCTACAACTTTCATAAAAAACTTTTTCAAATTCAAAATAGATTTTTAAGAGAAAACCAAATTTATGAGATTGGTTTCAAATACAGTTTTTAGAATTTTAAAGTTGTATTATTTCTGTTTAAATTAATTACAGTTTTCTTAAAAACAGTTTAAAAAGGAAGTTTAAGTCTTAGGGTTTGTGTTATGATAAGTCTTGGATCCAAGGTTACTTATAGTAACCGAATGGGATACCATTGCAACGCAATAAGCTTGTAACTAGGGTTACTTATGGTTATTAGTTTAAATACCGATACTATGATAGGATGATTCTTATCCTACGATTTCTTTCTGAAAACAGGAAAGTGACCTGTTTAGGCGGAACATCGAACTCAGGATTTAGCATAAGGTAAGTACAATTCCGCCTACAGCATAAGCGAAAAATGTTTTACTGCTTGTAAGCTTTCAAGTTCATGCATACATGTTGAAGTGCATATGATTTATGCTTTATTGTGACATCATGAAGCATGCTCACTAATGATAAGTTATATGGTAAGAATAAGAACCCAGTTTCAAGTAAGAAACTGTTTATAAGTATGAAATGATTTTTCTGTATTAAAGTAAGAACAAGTTTTAAGTATGATGGTAAGCAAGTTACCCCGTGTAGTACCAACCTACACTAGGACAGGTTTGGTCCATGGTTTGAGTTGGACAGGGCTGGCCGCCCCAACCACTCCATGGCTGCGCGCCAAGGTACGTACACTTATGTTATGTAAGGGCCCAAAAAGTATGTTAACCTAATAAAGCATAATCAAAGAATAAGTGATTCATGCATTGTTTATTATGAAATGTTTTGTGGGTTAATAGTTGTGCTTGCTGAGCGAAAGCTCACAACTTACGTTTATGCTGTAGGTAAGCAATCTTATGGCAACATGTGATGCAAGACGGTGGGGCATGGCTGGGCGAACTGTGAAATCTTGGGATAGGAACCTCTACGCGTTTTGTTATGTTTGAAAGTTAATATATATATATATATATGTGTATATGTATACATACATATATGAGTAACTTTGGTATGAGTAACTTTCCAAGACTTAAGTTGGATGTTAAACCACGTTTAAAGTTTAAGTAAATATGTATGATTATAAGTAAGTATATGATCGACTTCAGACACAAGTTATTTAAAATAAAAAATAAAAAAACGTAGTCCTTATTTTCCGCATGTACAGTTATTATGTAGTAAGTTAAGTATGGTAACGGCCTACGTAGGGTGGGTCGTTACAAGTTTGGACTTCAACTGGTTCTTGACTTAGCACATGGGAAGGGTCGGGTACGTATTTCTTCAACATCGAAACGTGAAAAACATCATGCACAGAAGCTAATTCTGGTGGCAAGGCAAGCTTATAGGCTACTTTTCCAATCCGTATAAGGATTTCAAATGGTCCGTTATATCTTGGGCTAAGCTTCCCCTTTTTACCAAACCTCATTATTCCATTCATAGGAGCAATCTTAATGAAAACTGAATCTCCAACTTGGAACTCCAAGGGTCTTCGATGTTTGTCGGCATAACTTTTCTGTCGACTAAAAGCTACGTCGAATCTCTGTTTGATTCTCTTGATGTCCTCAGAGGTTTTCTTGATGAAATACGTGGTTTGAAGTTGTTTTTTGCCCAACTTCCTGCCAATGAATAGAAGATCGACATTTCCTTCCATACAACGCTTCAAATAGAGCCATACCAATTGAGGCGTGATAACTATTATAATAAGAAAATTCGATCAAAGGTAGCTTCTGATCCCAGCTTCCTATGAAATCCAAAACACATGATCTTAGTATATCTTCTAATGTCTGGATGGTTCGTTCCGACTGGCCATCAGTTTGGGGGTGAAAAGCTATACTAAACTTTAATTTCGACCCCATTGCGGTGTGAACACTTGTCCAAAATCGAGAGGTGAAACGTCTATCACGATCCGAAATGATCGATTTTGACACTCCATGCAGCTTAACGATCTGAGATACATAAATTTCGGCAAGCCTTTCTACCAAAAATATGGCTTTGATGGCAATAAAGTGGGCTGCTTTGGTTAATCTATCAACAATAACCCAAATCGTATCATTCCCACTTGCAGTCCTGGGTAATCCTACTACAAAATCCATCATAGTTTGTTCCCATTTCCATTCAGGAAACTCAATTTTCTGAAGATCTCCACTTGGGTGGCGGTGTTCAGCCTTAACTTTCTGACAAGTTAGGCATTTTAACACGTATTCTGCGATCTCGTTCTTCATCTTTAGCCACCAATAATTCTCCTTAAGATCCTTGTACATCTTGGAAGCTCCAGGATGTACCGAGTATGGCGTCATATGCACTTCTGACATAATCTGTTTCTTAAGAAATTCAAAATCAGAAACACAAATCCTGTCTTTGAAATAAATTACCCCATCCTTAGAGGTCTTGAATTCTTTATTCTTTCCACCAAAAAGTTACACTTTTAGCATAAAGGAATCCTTCTCTTGATAAATCTTGATGGATTCTAGGAGATCAGACTGAAGAGTCAGAACAAACAACTTTCTAGTTATCATTTCCATGTTGAAGTCAGAAATTTCCCTTTGAAGTGGCTTGGGCAGCATTCCAATAGACATCAGCATACCTGCTGATTTTCTACTTAAAGCATCTGCTACCCTGTTTGCCTTTCCTGGGTGGTAAAGGATCTCACAGTCGTAGTCCTTCACGAGTTCTAACCATCTTCGCTGCCTCATGTTGAGCTCTTTCTGAGTAAATATATACTTGAGACTTTGATGGTCGGTATAGATTTCGCATATATTCCCATACAAATAGTGTCTCCAGATCTTTAATGCGAAATCTACCGCTGCAAGGTCTAAATCATGCGTTGGATAATTCCTTTCATGATCCTTCAATTGTCGTGAGGCATAGGCAATCACCTTCCCTTTTTGCATCAGGACAGCCCCAACTCCAATTTTGGAGGTGTCACTATAAATTACAAAATTTCCTTCATCCATGTCGGGAATTATTAATATTGGTGCACTTGTAAGTCTCTTCTTAAGCTCTTGGAATCCCTCTTCGCACTTCTGTGACCATTCAAACTTCTTCCCCTTTTTAGTAAGGACAGTAAGAGGGGCAGCTATCTTGGAAAAACCTTTCACAAAACGTCGATAGTATCCAGCTAACCCAAGGAAACTTTGTATCTCCGTAACATTCCTTGGTACGGCCCACTTATTAGCCGTCTCTACTTTAGCTAGATCGACAGAAATTCCTTCTTTTAAAACCACATGACCTAAGAAATGAGCTTTATCTAACCAAAATTCACACTTTGTGAATTTGGCATAAAGTTGATTCCTTTTTAACGTCTCCAATACCGTCCTAAGGTGTTGTTCGTGCTCCTCCCTGGATCTTGAGTAAATGAGTATATCGTCAATAAAGACGATGACAAACTTTTCAAGACACTCCTTGAACACCCGGTTCATAAGGTCCATAAAAGCGGATGGGGCATTAGTCAATCCAAACGGCATGACTAAAAACTTATAATGCCCATATCGTGTTCTAAAAGCCATCTTAAAAATATCCGCCTCCTTAATCCTGAGCTGATGGTATCCCGATCACAGATCGACTTTCGAAAATACTACTGCTCCTCTGAGTTGATCAAAAAGATCATAAATTCTCGGAAGGGGATACTTGTTCTTGATCGTAACCTTATTTAGCTCATGATAATCGATGCACATTCGCAACGATCCATCCTTTTTCTTGACAAACAAAACTGGTGCTCCCCACGGAGAGTGACTTTGCCGGATGAATCCTTTGTCAAGCAGTTCTTGTAACTGCATTTGAAGTTTTCTAAGCTCGGCTGGTGCCATACGATAGGGCGCTTTCGATACGGGTGCAGTTCCCGACAATAATTCTATCTCAAAGGAAATTTCTCGCCTCGGCGGAAGTCCAGGTAAGTCTTTTGGAAAAACATCCACGTATTCCCTTATAATGGGAACATTTTCTGGTGTTAGCTCCACCTCTTGATCTTTGTCCATCATGTTAGCTAAATATCATTGGCATCCATTAGCTAACATCTTCAAAGCCTTTACTGCCGAGACTAGCTTAGTTGCTGAGCTCTGAGACTGGCCGTAAAAATTGAACTCTTCTTCGCCATAAGGACTAAATATAACACAATGCTTTCGACAATCAATCTTAGCATTGTACTTGCTTAGGAAATCCATTCCTAAGATAACATCAAAATCTTGGAGCTTGATCACAACAAGATCCACATACAATTCTCTGCCACAAATGACTATTGGAGTGCCTCGTATCCAGTAGTCAGACAGAAAATTCTCTCCCGATGGAAGAGATATTCTAATGGGTTGCTCTAGACTACTAGCTCCTCGTCCTAATTTCTGGGCAAACTCCATCGATACAAATGAATGGGTTGAACCAGAATCAAACAGGGCAATAGCATCATGAGTGGCGACAGAAATCTTACCTGTTACCACATGCGAAGTTCCAGCTTCGGCATCTCCCTTGGTGTAGGCATAGATCCTCGCTTGGGGTTCAGGAGCCTCTAGCCTTCCTTGTGTGATCGAAGGGCCTTCGATCTTCACTTGGGCTACATGCAGCTGACTGCCTGAATTCCTGTTTGGAAACTGTGGGTTCTGATTCTGACTATTCAAGGTGCAATTCCTTGCATAGTGGCCTTCTTTGCCACAAAGGTAACAAACGTTCGATCCCAATCTACATACTCCCAAGTGTTTCTTTCCACATTGGGCACATATGGGATACTCATTATTATTACCCTCATTTCCTCTGTTGCTCTTCTTTTGAAGGTAGTTTCGTTGTTGACCCTGACCAGTAACATTCCCTTTTCTCTTGTTCCTCCCTAACTGTTTGGAACCTTGAGCAAAGTTACTAGTCTGCCCCTTTGAGTACGACTCCACATTTTGTTGGGGCTGCAGCTGCTTCACCACGGCCTTTTCTTCCTTCTTAGTCTTAAAAAATTGAGCCCTTGATTCTATGTCCTGATTAATCCAATATTCAGCTCTTATGGCCCGACTTACACAATCGGATACCAGGGTTGGAGGGCTACTGCCAGCACTGACTTGCTTCGTAATATCTGTCCAGAACATCTTCATCATCTTCCTTACCTTCTCGGTTTCATTCTGTACTAGTTTCGGACATAAGCGGGCTAACTGTTCAAATCTCTTAATAGCCTCTAGTACCGTCTTCGTTCCCTGTTTTAGACTGGTGAACTCATCTTGTTGAGCCGCCAGGATTTCTCTATTGTAGTACATTGTTCTGAATTCAGCTATAAAATCCTGCCAACTTATTGCCATAACATCTCTGCGCATCTGAACAGTCATCCACCAGTGCCTCGCGTCCTTTTTAAGTGCGAATGAAGCACATATAACTTTTTCTTGCTCCGTAAGTCTCATGAAATCCAAAATTACTTGGATATCAATCAACCAATTATCGGCTGCTATAGGGTCCGTAGGTCCCTCAAACTCAGACGCCTTCATCCGCATAAATCGTTCATACAACAAGTCTTCCCGAACTAAAGGTGGGTTCATTTGTATCCCAGCAGGTGCTATCGGGACTTCAGCATCCCGTGGAATCTCTTGCTGCACCTCCGGTACAGGTACCTGGGCTGCTACAGGGGGTACTTGATTCATACGAGCTATATGCTCACGAAGCTCATTCGTTTCCTATTGCTGTTCTTGCAATTGTCGTTGTAAAGTAGCTACAACATTTGCAAGATCCAGCTCTTGCGGATTTTGATTTGCTCTAGTACATGGACGTACCATCTTCTAATTCCTATTTAAGAAAAGATATTATCATACTTCGAATATCTTTTCTTTCATTCATAATTTATCATATCATACCTTGAAACATCACATCATAATATTGTCATACTTATCATGTCATGATATTATCATACTTATCATGTCATAACATAACATCATCGTATCGTATCATATCTTTGTCATAAACTTATCATACATAATTTTTTATCATCATATCATCATCATATACATTTCATACTTGAACTTGTCTTTTTGTATACTTACAAAAAGTACATCATAGTAATATGTACATGTCTATTACATTGTACTTACTATACATACATGGTCAAAACTAAGATGGAAGTGGCTATAACTTTATCATCATACATATGTACAATCCTAAAGTCAAAAAGAATAAACTAATAAAATTCAATCATATGTCTAGTCTATCTACTCGATCGTAACAACGGAGGAAGCGTCGGAGTCTATATCCCAATCTCCATCATCCAATATAATCTCCTCCAGGTCATCCTCGAAGTCTTATATTTCCTCTTCCCATACTCCTTGCTCTTGTTGTTCCCATTGTTCTTCAACTTCCTCCTCAATGTCTTCTTCATCATCATCACTGTCGATGATGATTACTAGAGGGTGCTCGGGTTGATCCTCGGGTGCAGCCATGAAATTTGCAGGATCCACTTCGTTTCCTTCCGCGTCGGCCTCCGCCTCCTGTGGCGGGATCTCCTGCAGTGGAACAACGGGAATAGGGTCCTCGAGCATAAGCGGACCTCCCTCGAATAGTGGCTCGGGAATGCCAACATCATCGACAGGCACCTGTATGATGTCGTCCACTAAGGCATCTACTTGTAGCATATGGGCTATTATTTCAGCCTCCATGATATCATTTATCATGTGCTCCACTGTCATCCCTGCCATCGGTGCTGGAACAAATATCCTAATCTCGGAAGGTAACCCTTCCCTAAGAAGGTATAATGCCTGTAGCTCCGAATCACCTAAATCTTGCGGAATGTACGGTAACATCGCATCCTGGAATCTCCTGCAATAATGCCCCATGGACTCGTTTGGGTAGGCACGCCAATCCGCAGCATAGCCAAGATATCGCCTGAGGTACATGTCGTTGTAGATCTCGAGATCGCGGTAAGGTAAGTCGGCGTCCTCATTGGGCAAAGGCCCGTAACGAGCAATAATAAGAGCACGGAACTCGGCCTATGAATCTCCCTGCATAGCTCGCTCTACTAACGTCATCCACCATAATCTAGCAGCCCTTGCCAGACATCGGCTGGCTAACGGAACCTGAAGATATGCCGCTATATGGCATATTCGAAATATCATCTCCATATCGTATAACCAACCCGCTAATGACACCGTATAGCGAGTCCCGTCAAATACCAGTGGTTGCATCCCATAAAACGTATAGGCTGCATCACGATCATCGTCTACTCTCCTCGGATCCATACTATATAATCTACCATATCATAATTGCATAATGAGCATACATACACAAAATTAAATTCTACTTACAATGACTGTGGCGCTGGCAGGCAGATTGTGAAACTGGAAGGCAGTAAACCCGCTCTGATACCAACTTTGTAACGACCCGCCTAACGTAGGCCGTTACCGTACATAACATACATAATTACTTAACTTATTTATCTTAGCGGAAATACGGAATATATATATATTTTTTTAAACAACTTGAAACTAAAATCTATCTCATCACATATTTATATGCATATACATACATACGTATTTCAGTACTGAAATATCAACTTGCATACAACATAATTCATAACTAATAATATAATGTAGCAAAAGACATAGCGGTCTCCATCCCACGTTTCACAACTCGCCGTGCCAAGCCCCATCGTCTTGTATCAAAGATTGCCAATAGATTACTTACCTACAGCATAGACGTAAGTCGTGAGCTTTCACTCAGCAAGTACAATTATGAATCCGCAAAACAAAACTTAATAAAGCAATGCATGAGCCAATAATGCTTCATTATGCTTTCTTAGGTTAGCATATCTTTGGGCCCCTTACTTAACATAAGTGTACGTACCGTGGCGTGCTGCCATGGAATGGTTGGGGCGGCCAGTCCATTTCCAACTCAAACCATGGACCAAACCCGACCTACGAGCGGGTCGGTACGACACGAGGCAACTTGCTTGCCAACATACTTGAAACTTATCTTTACAACTTATTCTTATCTTAAAACATATTTCATAAACCGTTTCATACTTGAAACTTGGTCTTAGTCTTACCATATAAATTAGTAAACATGCTTCATGATGTCACAACATAAATCATAAATCATATACATTACATAACTACATAAACAAAACATGCAAGTAGCAAAACAAGTGCCTATGCTGTAGGCGGAGTTGTACTTACTTGCTGTGCTACGTCCTAAGTTTTGTTGCTCCAACTCAGATCACAACAGCAGGTTACTTCCTGCTTTTCAAAAAGGACGTAGGGTAAGGATCGTCCTAACTTATCATAAATCATTATCATAAAATGTTGGTATCCTAACCAACATTCATGAGTAACCCTAGTAATATGTCCCCTCATACACACACTTATAATAACTTACTTGGTTACTAAATGTAACCCTAGGGCTTATGTCCTAACAGTATCTTGTTAGGTTACTTCGGGTAACCCTAGGGCTTATGTCCTAACAGTATCTTAATTCTTACGTGATATTACGCGCACACTACCTCGAACGGTTAAAACCGTGAGCCTACATCAAGTCATGCAGCGTATTGCGTACTGTTTTCATTGCCACACATTCATTCTCATTCATACAAACCCATATGGTAAATTATTACCAATTAGGGTTTTTAGGGTTTTTCATAATCCTTCTAGCATCATACATGAATTACAACATGATCAATCACACTCTACATCTTCTTGAGTGTGTGGGGATATATTACAAACATTTGCTAGGCATTCATACATACCATACATACTCTAGCAATTGAAATCATAACCATACAATGAATCATAAATCAAGACCATTAACCCTAATCAAGCACAAATCTAAGTTAACACAATGAGCTTATGCTCTTACATACCCACATAAAATACACATAAAGCTTGAACCAAAAACTTAATTAAATAGCTTAAAGGTTTTAGAAGGATACCTTTAAGCTTGAAGATTGGTTCTAGGCTTTGAATCAAACTTCTCCTTCTTGCTTGGTTTCTCCCTAAAATTCAAACACTTGTTCTCTTTTCTCTCTCTCTCTCTCTTTTTTTTTTTTTTTTCTCTCTTTGGGGGTTTCGGCTGCTAAGGGGAAGGAAAGGTTGAAGAGAAATTTTACAAGAGTTTTGGTAAGGTTGCACAAAAATCACTCAAAATCACCCCCCATCACCTATTTATAGGTGAAAAATAAATTTCTTTTTGGATTTATTTTTATTTCCAAAATTGCATATGAGTCCTTATAAGCAAAATATTTGCCCAAAAACCCTTAAAGTGGCCGGCCACTGGGAGCCTTAGGGGCCAAGTTTGCTAATTCTTTCCCCTAATTTTCTAAAATCCAATAAATCATGTATTTATCCATTGATGAGGTGTCCCCCCTTTTGGGCCTTGTTTGGCTTTCCTTCTTAAATGCAGTCCATTCTTATACTAATACAGATATTATAAATACTATTTTTACTAATAACAGTACTGTCTTACTGAACTGCAGTCCAGAATTTATCTGCGTTTTATTGGACTGTATAAAAATTTTCTTATGACTTAAAGCTACTTAGCCCTTATTGTTCTAAATAATGTGCTTGACTTTTCTATAGTGGTCTTGAACCTTATTCTTACTATCTTATATGTGATGACAGTTTTTTCACTTGTATAATTCTTAACCGCTTGCTATAATGCAGTACCGTCATATTCATACCTTTGACTTTTCTTGGTCAAACTTTGACCAACATAAAATCATAAATTTCATTATACCTTTTTACTTAAAAGGCCTTATGCTTGACTAAGCAATCTATTATTGAGTCTTATAAAGCTATAAGGACTCACACAAAATCTGATAAAATCATATCTGGCATTTCATAAGTACTTACATAATACATCTTAAATTCCTTAAAAAAGGAAATCATAATTTCATAAAACGTTGGCTATTACAATAAATTCCTGAAGTTAGTTAGGAAAAAAGTCATGAATTTTCTATGTTAAGAGCACATTTTCAACTGTCCTTATAATTTAGGACTATAATGCTATAAATGATAAGCTTCAAGTTATGAAATGTTAGATGAAATTGGTTCTTGTACTTTTCTACTAAGAAATTGATTGGAAAAGTTATGAAATGTTAGATGAAATTGGTTCTTGTACTTTTCTACTAAGAAATTGATTGGAAATGTTTGAAGTTTTCATCAATTATGTAATCAGAAAAAAGAAAAAAAAAAAAAAAAAAAAGGCGGACGTGATTTAGATTTTTAATAATCATGTCAAGGGCATGAATTAATGAATTAAACAGAAATCAAGCTGTAAGTATTAACTGTTCATGCTACTACTATAATGATTAGGAAATTTTATGTTACGATATGTATATTAATATGTTCGAGTAATTTTTCGGGTTTTATGGTTTATACAAAAAAAATTAATAAAAAGTCTTAAAAAATATGTGGTCACTTAAAATGTGATTTTAGAACTTCGATAGTGTGACGGCCTGTACTTAAATGGTCATAATTGATTGTCACTATTTAAACTTAAAACTTGATACATTTCATAACCGGTTGTTAAGTCCTCGAACTTTTGGTAATAAAAAAAAAACTACTAAAATAAAACACAATTGCGGAGTATAAACATTTAAGAAAACACTTATAGTAGTTTCTCAATAATAAGAATAAAGTTGCAAACCCAAAGTACTTAGTTTAGTCCGTACGCTTAGCAGCGTTCAAACCAGAATTTAAAACTAAACTTCAAAATAACTTTCGAATGACTATTAGCATTTTGCGGAATCTTTTACGGGTGGTATCCATTCCCCAACTGCACTTTCACATATCACTTCATCAGCATTGCTAGTCCAAGTAATTTTCAGGTCATAGGGTGCTTGCCCAGAGTACCTATAGTGGTAACATAAAAACTTGTGAGATTAAACTCAGTAAATACAGACATAAATCCCACAATGCATGAATGAAGATACATGACAATTTCTGTTTATTCTTTTTTTTTTTTCTTAACTTATTATTCTTGACATACTTATTATTAACATACTTATTTAGGGAAGACGGAGGAGCGACTCAACCATCAACACCCAAGGTGTAACGACCCGCCTAGCACGGACCGTTACCGTACATACATACATACTTAACTTGTTTTACATACTTATTTACTTGACAAATATAGGGGAATTTTTTTTTTTTTTTTATTACTGAAGTACTGTTTGGAATAATATAAACATAAAATATTAAGCATAAATTTTCGGAAGACGTAGCGGCTTTTCCCTTCTTTCACAGTTGCCCAGCCAACTCCACCATCTTGCATCAAAAATCGCCAGTAGGTTGCTTACCTACAGCATAGACATAAGGCGTGAGCTTTCGCTCAGCAAGCACAACTATTTTATCCGCAACTTAAACAATCATAAACTTGGTATAGCATATCCTAACATATGATAATCATGCATGATCCAATTATGCTTTATTATGCTTAATTTATCATGCTTTCATAACAAACTTTTATCTCTTAACTTGCTTATGGGCCCCTTAACATGAGTGACCGTACCGGGCGCGCAACTATGGAATGGTTGGGGCGGCCAATCCATTTCCAACTCAATCCACAGTCCTACCCGACCTTGGACGGGTCGGTACGTCACAGGCAAGCTCGCTTGCCATTATACTTATTTGTCATCTTGACCTTGTTCTTATTATTTGTGAACATGCTTTATGATGTCACGTGAATATAACTTGTAATTATTTCTCAGTCATACTATCTACTAGATTTAGTAAATCATAGCACATAACACACAAAATCTCGTATATCATATTACAACTTAAAATGCCCATGCTGTAGGCGGAGTTGCACTTACCTCTCTCACTATGTCCCTCTTGAGGCTGTTATCCTAATAGGCACAGCTGCAGGCCTTTCCTGCTTGAATAGGGACGTAGATAAGAGTCTAATTCTTGTTATAAAATGTTGGTATCCTAACCAACACGCTGATGAAATTCTAGTTGTATGTCCCCTATCATGGGATATCCAATTTGGTCATAAATTAGTTATTTAACCTGCTTGGAAATAATTATTCTTTGATTATTTCCTTACGAGATTACTTTAGATAATCTCTTGGGTTATATAATATTAGGTTTTCTCAAAAACTTGGTTTGATTACAAATTCTATCCAATTTCTTATCTTTTTTTGCTATTTAGGAAATTCAGTTTTAAATCCCTTTTTTGTAAAAATTCCAATTTTTGAAACAAATCCTTATAATGGTCGTTTCCAGGGTTAAGAACTGCCTTTGGAACAGTTTTACGCAAAAATACCATTTTTTTTCAAAACAGTTTGTAAACTCATGTGCAGGAATTTTTGGTTCCCTGCACACTCTTCATAAAACAATACCAGTTTAAAGATCCATTTGGAATTTGAAAACTTGTCTTCACGAAAGTTGTAGCTCTCGAAAAATGCTAAAACTTTCGTGTTTTATTAAAAACCCAGTTCTGCCTGTACTCACGTCAGTTTTTGTTTGAAGTTGGCTGATCCTGAAAACTGGGTCTAGGCAGACCAGCCACTGGTTTTTGTAAAAACGGAGACCATTGGAGCCTCATTTTTAAATTCTGCTCGTGCTGTTCTCTAGGAAAAATCGTTCCGAGCAACTTTCGTGTTATAACCTTTTCCCAATTCGGCCTCTAAAGCCCTCTAATTCCTATTTTCCCGAAACTGGTCAGTTTGAGTCCGAAATGGGCAGTTTCGGTTGTTTAATCCGGTTTACGTCCTATTTCGTAAAATCTACCTCGACCGACCACGTCGGGAGCCTATATGGAAAACACACAGCGTTTCTAACGTCCCACATGAACCCATAAATTGTCCAATTGAAACCATGCAAACCATATTCAAAAGCCCTAAGCCTATGTTTGCATTAACCCTAACTTTGCTCCTTAATTCAACATACTTCAAGTACTGCCCTAGGGCAGATTTTTCTGACCAAATCAGGGGACACACACCCTAAGCAATCAAGCATGAAAACCAACCATAAACAAACATAAATCATGCAAGAATTTAAACCACACACCCTTAGATCTACAAATCAAGCACAAACACTAACTAGGCATAAAATAGGGGTTGGACTTATGTCCTTACAACCAAATTGAATCCTCCTCAAACTTTGAATTTAAACTCAAATGAGAGAGTTAGGGCTTGTGGAGTTTTACCTTAGACCAAAGTCAATTTTGGTCACCAACTCTTTCCTCCACCTAGCTCCCCCCTAGCTCACGGCCACCCTCCAATTGATCACCAAAAATTTTTTGGTTGGCTTCCTTGGTTGCTCCTCTCCAAGCCGAGCACCCTTACCAAAATTTGGCCCAAAATTTCAGTCCTTTCTTTCTCCCTTTCTCCCACGGCTTCACACCCCAAAAGTCTAAAAAAAATTTCTGAATTTCCCTTGGTTTTCCCTAGTGCAAAACCGAACCTTAGGAACAAAACCCCCAAGGAAATTTTCTGATTTCTCTCACCCCTTTCTCTTCTTGGTTTTCTGAATTTTTTGTGAGGAGAAATTTGGCCAGAATTTGGTTGCTTTTCTCTGATTTTTCCAGCCAAAAACAGCCCCCCACAAGGTCTATTTATAGATGGGTTTTTGGACTACTTTGCAAATAAATTTGTTCACCCTTTTTCCTTCAAGTCCTTGGAGAAAATTTAATTAAATTTCAGCCCCAAAAGGACCGGCCAGCTCATGGTCTAGAAGAGTCCACTTTAATCCAAAAATTTCTTTTTTTTTTTTTTTCCTTAATGATGTCATAATTAACATTTTGGTGATGTAATCAAGCTTTTAAGGCTTGTTTGGCCTTTATTCTTGATACACAGTCCAAATTCATGCTAACATAAATATTTTCAATACTGTTAACTATTAATAACAGTATTTAATCACCAAACTGCAGTCCAAAATTTATCTGTGTAAAATTTGACTGTATAAAAATTTTCTTATAAATTGAAGCCCTTTGGCCCAAGATACCCTAATTTATGTGCTTGATTTTTCTAGGGTGATTTTAAATCTTACTCTTGCTATCTTGTCTGAAAAATGGTTTTTTCGCAGTATATTTTCCATACTGCTTGTTCATAAGACAGTATCATCATATGGTTGACTTTTCTGGTCAACCCTTGACTTTTTGAGTCACCTTTGACTTTTTAGGTCAAACTTTGACCACCATGCAACCTCATGCAAACGTAAAATTTTCTACTCTTTTGACTCAAAATGATACCTACTGAGTTAAGCAATTATTTTTAAGTCCCATAATATCACGAGAACTTAAAATTCCACATAAAAACCTTGTCTCAGGTTTCTCATAAATACCTTTAAAATTTAGCATAAGTTTCTATACAAGAGAACGTAAGATCGTAAAAAAAAATTTAGTTATTACAATCTACCCCCCTTAAAAATTTTCGTCCTCGAAAATTAGAATAAATCGGGGTAGTTCTTTCTCATCTCATCTTCCAATTCCCAGGTTGCTTCTTCAACCTTGTGGTTGCGCCATAATACTTTAACCAGGGGAATGGTTTTATTTCTTAGGACCTTCTCTTCTCGATCCAGAATTCGAACTGGCTTTTCTTCATATGTCAAGTCTGTTCTAACTTCCACCGGTTCTTGGCTTAGCACATGCGACGGATCTGGTACATACTTCTTTAACATGGAAACGTGAAATACATCGTGCATCGCAGCTAATTCCGGTGGCAAAGCAAGCCTGTAAGCTACCTTCCCAATCCTTTCAAGGATCTCAAACGGTCCCGTATATCTCGGACTCAACTTTCCCTTTTTGCCAAATCTCATTGTAATACCTGATTTTTCACCAATACGATTCCTTGTATAGAAATTACATTGAACCGTAAAGGTATTTATGGAAAAAGCCCAGTTAAGGGTTTTTAATTATGTTTTGTGAGTTTTCTGACTTTATAAGACTCAAAAAGGATTATTTAGTCAAGAAAACGACCTTTTAGGTAAAAAGGAACAAAAATGCAAAATTTTTCATGATGGTCAAAGTTTGACCAAAAACGTCACGGTTGACCAAAAAGTCAACCATTGACCAAGAAAGTCAAATCTTGACAAGAAGGTCAATGATCGACAAGAAAGTCAATGGTTGACCCAAAAAATCCAAGAAATGACTGTACGATTAAATATTTATCTGTATAAAAATTGTACCGTGTGAAAACCAATTTTTCAGATAAAATGATATGTTCAAGACTCAGAAACCACCATAGAAAATCAAGCACATTAAGTGGAAGTATAGGGCAAAATGGTTTTAAGAAATAAGGAAAATTGTATACCGTCCATTTTTACACGGATGAATTCTGAACTGCAGTTCGGTAAAACAATACTGTGAATAAGTGAATCCAGTATTAGAAATACCTGTGTTAACTCAAAAAATTGGACTGTACAATAGCTAAAGAGCCAAACAAGCTCTAACCTAGCTTACCTCACTTAACTTTTTATTTATGATATCATTTTCTTAATTAAAGAAAATTGGAAAGTAATTTGGTTGATTAATACCAAGGATGGCCGGCCACATGCCCCCCCCCCCTTTGTGTGATTTCTTGCTTCTTTTGGGGCCAAAATCTAATTAGCCAAAAGTTTCCCAACCTCTATAAATAGGGGTGGGCATTATTCACAAAAATTGGAAAAGCTAGCTAAACTTTGGCCAATTTTCTCTCTACCAAATCCGGACTTGTGAGGAAGAAAAGGAAAGAAAATTTTCAAACCCTAGAGTGTCTAGAGCTTAGTGGAGGGTCGGTTTTGGGTTGGAGAACAAGCAAAAAGTTTGGAAAAAAAATTTGTAACCCTTGTTGGCCAAGGAGGCCGGTTGCAAGGAATCCACCAAGGAGGAAGAGCCAAGCTAGGAAACCGGGTTTTTTGAGCATTGTGGTGGCTGGATTTTTGAGCAAATTGGTGACCGGACTTAGGGCAAGGAAGGCAGCAAGCTTGGACTTGCCACCCACCAATTCAGCCGGCTGCTGTGAAGGAACAAGGAGAAGAAAACCTAAGCCAACTTTGAGCCAAAAAGTGAGGTAAAACCCCTAATTACCTAAGCTTTCATTTGAATTTCGTTTGGAGAAATTTAAATGTATTTGAGCAATGTTTTGTAATGGGCATAAGCCCACTTTCAGTTCTGCCCTAGCTAGAAAATATGAGCATGTGCTTGATTTAATTAGAGTTAGGGTTTGGTGGTTTTATGTTGCATGTTATGTGTTTGTTAGTATGCCTAGGGTTTTTGTAGGTTTTTGGATGATTTGTATTTGGCTTGCATGTTGAAAATTGGACGTTAGAAACATGATGCATGACTGATTTAGGCTCCCGCTGAGTTCGGTTGAGGTAGGGTGAACGTTATAGGACGTAAACGAAAATTGAAACCGAAAACTGCCAACTCGGGTAGAAATTGACCAGTTTCGGGGAAAACAGTTTTTGAGGCCTTTAGAGGCCGAATCTGGAAAAACTCAAAACACGAAAGTTGTTAAGAAGAGTTTTTCCTAGTGGACGACGCGGACGGATTTGCAAAATGAGGCTCCAATGGCCTCGGTTTTTAACAAAACCCGAGCCTGAAGTGCCCAGGATCCCTGCACGGCCAGGACCCCTGCACGGCCCAGGATCCCTGCACGGCCAAGACTGGTTCCACAGGGTTTTTGACAAAGAAAACGTCCGAACTAGGTTTTACCCAAAAAACGAAAGTTGTAGGGCTTTTCAATATCTAAAACTTTCGTGAATACAAGTTGTTCAGAATCAGCTTGGATTTTAAAATGAAAATGGAGTTCAAAAACGGTACAGGAATTATGGAAAATCCTGTACAGGATTTCTAAAATCAACACAGAAAAAGGGTAATTTTGCTGTTACACTAATAATTGACATTGTGCAACTGTTCCAAAGGCAGTTTCCAATAGTCAATAATTTCATGCGTCTCATTTTAAGATTTTCAGTTTTCAAAGTTAAACAAAAAGGATTTTGTACACCTAAACCTAAGGTTTTCTTTTCTAAAGAAATAAGATTTTGAAACCTAAGTTAAAAACAGTCCAATTAAGGTTACTTAGATAACCAACTAGGATAACGTAAAATTTAGTAAGGGCTTATAACGAAGGTTATAAAAGAGTGTTGGTTATATTACCAACATTTCTAACCCTTACTTTTATTTTCAGAATATCGCACGTAGAAGTGTCCCAACGGGATTTAACTCGACATTGGACACAGCCTTTACGAACGAGGTAAGTACAACTCCGCCTACAGCATAGGCTTGTGGTGTATACTTACCTGAGTATGTTTGCTATATGTAAATGTTACATGTTATTAAATGTTACATGTTATTAAATGTTACACGATTAAGTGTTGTAGAATTTTCTAGGTATGCCATGATTACATGTTATGGTTATGTGTTATGATTATATGCTAGGGTTATATGTTATGATTATATGCCATGAATTATGATATGCCAAGTGCTATGTTATATGTTATGAAATTATAGGAACATGATTAGGGTTAAGATATGCTGAGAATTAATTGTGTGAAACATCACGATGCATGTTCACCGATTAACAAAAGAAAGATTAAGTATGAAATGATATGATGGCAAGCAATTGCCTGTGTCGTACCGACCCGCGTTAGGTCGGGTTGGACTATGGATTGAGTTGGAAATGGACTGGCCGCCACCACCAATTCATAGTCGCGCGCCCGGTGCGAACACTTACGTTATGGGGCCCATAGGATAAGACAAGATAAGTATGATAAGAAAGTTAAGAATGATCAAATAAGCATAACCGAGCATAACTGGCTCATGCATATGTCAAGATAAGTTATGATATGTTATGATGTATGTTAATTATGAAATGTTAAGTATGAATTGTTATGTTGTGATGATTAATGGTTGAATTATTGCTTTGCGGTTTAAATAGTTGTACTTGCTGAGCGAAAGCTCATTGTCTTACGTCTATGCTGTAGGTAAGCAGCCTAGCAGCAACCCCTGATACAAGATGGAGGGCGAGGTCTGGTGGACTGTGAAATGTGGGGATAATGCCGCCATGCGTTTTGTTTATTTAAGTAATTATTTTATAAAGCTTTATATTACACCCGCACAACATTACTAATTATTCGTTATAATTATTTACATATGTGCATATATGATTATACTGTTTAAAAAAAAAATATTCCGCTGTTTACGCTATAAGAATGTATGTATGTATGTATGGTAACGGCCTGTGCTAGGCGGGTCGTTACAGAGTTGGTATCAGAGCGGTTCCCTGCGATCGAATTTCACAGTCAGCCTGCTATCGCCGCCATCATTGTAAGTTGAAATTTAATTTCATATAGTAATCTTTATTACGCGATTATGTATTAATAGATACACGATTATGGACCCGGCACAAGTAGAGGAGGACCGACGCTCGGTTTCTGCATTCTACAAGTTGCGGCCACTGCTATTTGATGGCACTCCCCGAACAGTAGCATTATCAGGATGGCTTTATGATCTGGAGATGATCTTCCACCTTTGCCACGTAGAGGCTCACCTTCGTGTCTCGTTAGCTAGTAGATGCCTGGCAGCTGACGCGAGATTATGGTGGATGACGATTGGAGAGGGGACTTTACCAGATCGCACATGGCCACATTTTCGTACCTGCATGATCAACCGCTACGGACCAGTACCGGAGGAGGGGATAGAAGAGCCCTATCGTGATCCCGAGATTTATCGGGACATGCAGCACGAGCGCTACCACGTATTGGTCGCTGACTGGCATGTGTACCCTCACGAGCCGATGGATCACTACTGTCGGAGATTTCAGGAGGCTATGTTGCCTCATATTCCTATGGATATACCGCACCCAGGACTACAGGCCTTGGTGATCCTGCGGAACGGGTTACCTCCCCAGATTCGACAGCACACTCCCATACCTACGCCGATCATGACGGTGGCACATATGGTCGGGTACATCTTGGCTGCGGAGGTCATCGCACCCGATATGCAGGCCAATGCTCACGTGGTAGAGCCTGAGGTACCAGATGACGACGCCGGGATACCCGAGCCGGTATACGAGCCCGAGCCAGCATACGAGCCCGATCCAGTATACGAGCCAGAGCCCGCATATGAGCCCGGTCCTGTTGACCCAGAGGACGCGATGCCCGCTGATCCGGTACAGGAGGCCGAGAATGATGGGTACGATGCCGATGAGGATATGGATGCTCCCGAGGACCCTCCGATTATCGTTATATCTAGCGATGATGAGGATGATGATGAGGAGCCTGATCACGAGCCAGGGTTCATAGGATGGCCTGACGAGGGAGATGACTTTGCGGATGACCCCGAGGAGATTCCAGATGAGGACGGAGAGGCCGACTCCGACGTATCAGACGTCACCGTGGTGGAGATAGACTAGGTTTAGACCTTTTAGTCAAAGGTATTTTGAGACTGTTGTACTAGCTTATTATTTTTTTTCAATAGGCTTGTACTTATGTACGATGGTAAAGTGGTAGACACTTCCATCACATTTTGATCTTATATGTATAGTATGATAGTGGATATGTAAATATGATAGTATTAGTATGATGTAAAGAAATGTAATTACAAGTAAAGTAAATATGATGTACTTTTTGTGAGTATACAAAAATACAGTTTAAATGTGAAATATATGAAATATCAATTACGAATGATATGATACGAACATGACGCAATGTTTAAGTTATGATATGAAAATGTTGTGACATAATGTATTTTGTTACAATATATTAAGATATGTTTGAAAAGAAAGGATATTAATAGTTGATAATATCTTCTCTTATGATTTAAATAGGAATTTAAAGATGGTTCGTATCCGTAAGACAGCCCCTGTAAATCCACCGGAGCCAGACCTTGCGACCGTTGTAGCTAATTTACAACGGCAGTTGCTCGAGCAGCAACAAGAAACAAACAGACTTAGAGAGCAACTGGCTCAATTAAACCAGAGACCCCAGGTCAACGAGGTTCCACCACCCGCGGATCAAGTACCTCCAGTGGCACCTCCTGTGCCAGATATTCCGCGAAATGATGGAATTCCAATAGCACCTGCTGGGGTACCGGTAGATTTGCCTCCAGTACGAGAAGACTTATTGTATGAACGATTTAGGCGGATGAAAGCGCCTGAATTTGAAGGGACGATGGACCCGATAGCCGCGGATAATTGGCTGATAGATATCCAAGTTATTCTGGACTTCATGCGGCTTACAGAACAGGAAAAGGTCCTCTGTGCTTCGTTTGCTCTCAAGAAGGACGCAAGACATTGGTGGATGACCGTCCAGATGCGTCGGGATGTCACGACAATGAGCTGGCAGGATTTTGTGGCCGAATTTCGTACTATGTACTACAACAGAGAAGTCCTTGCCGTTCAACAAGATGAGTTTGCCAACCTGAAGCAAGGGACAATGACGGTGATGGAAGCCGTTAAGAAATTCGAGCAGTTAGCGCGCTTGTGCCCAGAACTGGTACCGAACGAGACAGAAAAAGTTCGAAGAATGATGAAAATGTTCCGGACAGACATAGCTAAACAAGTAAGCGCCGGAAGCAGCCCACCTACCCTGGTATCCGATTGCGTGAGCAGAGCAATAAGAGCCGAGTATTGGATCAACCAGGACAAGGAAGCAAGGGCTCAAATTTTCAAGGCCAAGAAAGAAGAAAAAGCCATTGTAAAGCAGACGCAGCCCCGTCAGAGTGCTGAAATGAACCAGAAAGGCCAGACCAATAACCCTGCTCAAGGTTCCAAACAGTCCTGGAGGAACAAGAGAAAAGGGAATTTCTCGGGACAGGGACAGCAACGAAATTACCCTCAGAAGAAGAACAATAGAGGAAACGAGGGTAATAACTCTGACTACCCGGTATGTGCGAAGTGCGGAAAGAAACATTCGGGCATTTGCAGAATGGGGACCAGTGCGTGTTATCTGTGCAGAAAGGAGGGACATTTTGCAAAGAACTACAATCTGAGCAATCAAGGTCAGAATCCTCCATACCAAGGCCGGAATGCCAGCAGTCAGCTTCATGCAGTCCAAGCCAGACTAGAAGGACCTTCCATTGTCCAAGGCAGATTGGAAGCCCCTGAACCTCAAGCTCGAATCTATGCTTACACCAGGGGAGATGCAGAAGCAGGGACTTCGCATGTGGTGACAGGTCAGATCTCTATCACCACTTATGAAGCAATTGCCCTGTTTGATTCTGGTGCCACTCATTCATTTGTATCTTTGGAGTTCGCCCAGAAGTTAGGAAGAGGTGTGGATAGTTTAAGTCAACCTTTCAAAACCTCCTTGCCATCCGGAGAAATTTTGTGGTCCAACTTTTGGATACGAAATACCTCCGTGATTATCCGTGGCAGAGAACTATTTGTAGATCTCATCGCAATCAAGCTGCGAGATTTCGATGTGATCTTAGGGATGGATTTCCTTGGCAAGTACAACGCTAAGATCGATTGTCGGAAGCGTTGTGTAACTTTCAACCCTTATGGCGAGGAAGAGTTCAACTTCTACGGACAACCTCGTAGCTCAGCAACCCGATTGATTTCGGCTATGAAAGCTTGGAAGATGTTAGCTGATGGCTGTCAAGGATATTTAGCTAACATGGTAGACAAAGAACAAGAAACGAAGCTGACGCCGGAGGATGTACCCATTATCAGAGAGTATGTGGATATCTTTCCGGAGGAGTTACCGGGACTTCCGCCGGAACGCGAAATTTCATTTGAAATTGAGTTATTGCCTGGAACTGCTCCAATATCGAAGGTGCCCTACCGTATGGCACCTGCTGAACTTAGGGAACTCCAAGTACAGTTGCAAGAAATGCTTGATAAGGGATTCATCCGACAGAGTTACTCTCCGTGGGGAGCACCTGTGCTATTCGTAAAGAAGAAGGATGGATCTTTACGCATGTGCATCGACTACCGCGAGCTGAACAAGGTCACCATCAAAAATAAGTATCCTCTTCCAAGGATCGACGATCTTTTTGATCAACTCAGAGGAGCAAAGGTATTTTCGAAAGTTGATCTACGATCTGGCTATCATCAGCTCAAGATCAAAGATTCAGATATCTCCAAGACGGCTTTTCGAACGCGCTATGGGCATTATGAATTTTTGGTTATGCCTTTTGGGTTAACCAATGCTCCAGCTGCTTTTATGGACCTGATGAATCGAGTATTCAAGGAATATCTGGACAAGTTCGTCATTGTCTTCATCGACGATATTCTGATTTATTCAAGGACCCAGGAAGAGCATATGCAGCATCTGAGAATGGTGATGGAAACGTTGCGACAACGACAGCTCTATGCAAAGTTCACTAAGTGTGAATTTTGGCTAGAAAAGGTACATTTTTTGGGCCATGTGGTGTCAAAAGAAGGAATTTCTGTAGACCCCGCTAAGGTGGAAGCAGTTAGTTCGTGGCCAAGACCTAAAAATGTAACAGAAATAAGGAGTTTCCTTGGATTAGCTGGTTATTACCGCCGATTCGTTGAGGGATTCTCTAAGATTGCAGCCCCTCTTACAGCCCTTACTCGCAAAGGGAGGAATTACGAATGGACGTCCAAATGTGAAGAGAATTTCCAAGAGCTCAAGAGAAAGCTGACAAGTGCGCCTGTGTTGATTATTCCAGATGTCGAAGCAGGAAATTTTGTGATCTACAGCGACGCTTCTAAGACGGGTCTAGGAGCGGTCTTAATGCAACAAGGAAAAGTGGTCGCGTATGCCTCCCGACAACTAAAGGATCACGAAAGGAATTACCCGACGCACGATCTAGAGCTTGCTGCGGTGGTGTTCGCATTGAAGATTTGGAGACACTACCTATATGGGAATAGATGTGAGATTTTCACAGATCATCAAAGTCTCAAATACATCTTTACCCAGAAGGAGCTCAACATGAGGCAGCGAAGATGGCTTGAACTCGTAAAGGACTATGACTGCGAGATCCTTTACCATCCTGGCAAGGCAAACAAAGTAGCAGATGCCTTAAGCAGGAAGTCATCCAGCATGCTAATGTCTTTGAAATTGCTGGCTATGCCACTTCAGAAGGAAATCTTCGATTTTCACTTGGAGATGATAACGGGAAAGTTGTCTGCTTTAACCCTCCAGTCCAATTTATTGGAGTCCATCAAGAACCTTCAAGGAAAGGATTCCCTGTTGATCAAGACACGACTCTTTGGCGGAAAGAATCAGGAGTTTAAGACCTCTGCAGATGATGTTATCTACTTTAAAGAAAGGATCTGCGTTCCTAACTTTAAGTTTTTGAAGGATCAGATACTGGCAGAGGCACATACGACACCGTATTTAGTACATCCAGGAGCTTCCAAGATGTACAAAGATCTCCGAGAGAACTACTGGTGGCCAAATATGAAGAATGAGATAGCGAAGTACGTGTCAAAATGCTTAACTTGTCAGAAAGTTAAGGCAGAACACCGACATCCTGGTGGAGAATTGCAGAAAATAGAGCTTCCTGAATGGAAATGGGAGCAAATTACCATGGATTTTGTCGTGGGACTGCCCAGAACTTCAAGTGGGAATGACACGATTTGGGTTATTATTGATCGATTAACCAAATCTGCCCACTTCATCGCTATCAAAGCCACTTATTCCGTGGAAAAATTGGCCGAAGTCTATGTATCCCAGATCGTTCGACTGCATGGAGTACCAAAATCGATCATCTCAGATCGTGATGGACGTTTCACTTCTCGGTTTTGGACAAGCGTACACAATGTTATGGGGTCGAAATTGAAGTTCAGTACGGCATTTCACCCCCAAACCGATGGCCAGTCAGAACGAACTATCCAGACACTAGAAGATATGTTGAGATCATGTGTTCTGGATTTTAAAGGAAACTGGGATCAGAAGCTGTCCTTGATCGAATTTTCTTATAACAACAGCTATCACGCTTCGATTGGTATGGCTCCGTTCGAAGCATTATACGGAAGAAAATGTCGATCCCCCATTCATTGGCAAGAAGTTGGACAGAAGCAGCTTCAAACTACGGACTTCATAAGAAAGACTTCCGAAGATATTAAGAAGATTAAGCAAAGGCTTGACGTGGCTTTTAGTCGTCAGAAAAGCTATGCTGATAAGCGAAGGAGGCCTTTGGAATTTCAGATCGGAGATGCAGTATTCATTAAGATAGCTCCAATGAAAGGTGTGATGAGATTTGGAAAGAAAGGGAAGCTTAGTCCAAGGTATACTGGACCTTTTGAAATACTAGAAAGGGTTGGAAAAGTAGCCTATAAGCTTGCCCTGCCGCCAGAACTAGCATCTATGCATAACGTCTTTCATGTCTCGATGCTCAAGAAGTACGTGCCAGATCCTTCTCATGTGCTCAGTCAAGACCCAGTGGAGGTCCAAACAGACTTAACCTATGAAGAGAAGCCTGTACGAATCCTAAATCGAGAAGAGAAGGTTCTAAGGAATAAGACAATTCCCATGGTGAAAGTGTTATGGCGAAACCATAAAGTAGAAGAAGCAACCTGGGAATTAGAAGATGAAATGAGAAAGAACTACCCCGATTTGTTCTAATTTTCGAGGACGAAAATTTTTAAGGGGGGTAGATTGTAATACCTGATTTTTCACCAATACGATTCCTTGTATAGAAATTACATTGAACCGTAAAGGTATTTATGGAAAAAGCCCAGTTAAGGGTTTTTAATTATGATTTGTGAGTTTTCTGACTTTATAAGACTCAAAAAGGATTATTTAGTCAAGAAAACGACCTTTTAGGTAAAAAGGAACAAAAATGCAAAATTTTTCATGATGGTCAAAGTTTGACCAAAAACGTCACGGTTGACCAAAAAGTCAACCGTTGACCAAGAAAGTCAAATCTTGACAAGAAGGTCAATGATCGACAAGAAAGTCAATGGTTGACCCGAAAAATCCAAGAAATGACTGTACGATTAAATATTTATCTGTATAAAAATTGTACCGTGTGAAAACCAATTTTTCAGATAAAATGATATGTTCAAGACTCAGAAACCACCATAGAAAATCAAGCACATTAAGTGGAAGTATAGGGCAAAATGGTTTTAAGAAATAAGGAAAATTGTATACCGTCCATTTTTACACGGATGAATTCTGAACTGCAGTTCGGTAAAACAATACTGTGAATAAGTGAATCCAGTATTAGAAATACCTGTGTTAACTCAAAAAATTGGACTGTACAATAGCTAAAGAGCCAAACAAGCTCTAACCTAGCTTACCTCACTTAACTTTTTATTTATGATATCATTTTCTTAATTAAAGAAAATTGGAAAGTAATTTGGTTGATTAATACCAAGGATGGCCGGCCACATGCCCCCCCCCCTTTGTGTGATTTCTTGCTTCTTTTGGGGCCAAAACCTAATTAGCCAAAAGTTTCCCAACCTCTATAAATAGGGGTGGGCATTATTCACAAAAATTGGAAAAGCTAGCTAAACTTTGGCCAATTTTCTCTCTACCAAATCCGGACTTGTGAGGAAGAAAAGGAAAGAAAATTTTCAAACCCTAGAGTGTCTAGAGCTTAGTGGAGGGTCGGTTTTGGGTTGGAGAACAAGCAAAAAGTTTGGAAAAAAAATTTGTAACCCTTGTTGGCCAAGGAGGCCGGTTGCAAGGAATCCACCAAGGAGGAAGAGCCAAGCTAGGAAACCGGGTTTTTTGAGCATTGTGGTGGCTGGATTTTTGAGCAAATTGGTGACCGGACTTAGGGCAAGGAAGGCAGCAAGCTTGGACTTGCCACCCACCAATTCAGCCGGCTGCTGTGAAGGAACAAGGAGAAGAAAACCTAAGCCAACTTTGAGCCAAAAAGTGAGGTAAAACCCCTAATTACCTAAGCTTTCATTTGAATTTCGTTTGGAGAAATTTAAATGTATTTGAGCAATGTTTTGTAATGGGCATAAGCCCACTTTCAGTTCTGCCCTAGCTAGAAAATATGAGCATGTGCTTGATTTAATTAGAGTTAGGGTTTGGTGGTTTTATGTTGCATGTTATGTGTTTGTTAGTATGCCTAGGGTTTTTGTAGGTTTTTGGATGATTTGTATTTGGCTTGCATGTTGAAAATTGGACGTTAGAAACGTGATGCATGACTGATTTAGGCTCCCGCTGAGTTCGGTTGAGGTAGGGTGAACGTTATAGGACGTAAACGAAAATTGAAACCGAAAACTGCCAACTCGGGTAGAAATTGACCAGTTTCGGGGAAAACAGTTTTTGAGGCCTTTAGAGGCCGAATCTGGAAAAACTCAAAACACGAAAGTTGTTAAGAAGAGTTTTTCCTAGTGGACAACGCGGACGGATTTGCAAAATGAGGCTCCAATGGCCTCGGTTTTTAACAAAACCCGAGCCTGAAGTGCCCAGGATCCCTGCACGGCCAGGACCCCTGCACGGCCCAGGATCCCTGCACGGCCAAGACTGGTTCCACAGGGTTTTTGACAAAGAAAACGTCCGAACTAGGTTTTACCCAAAACACGAAAGTTGTAGGGCTTTTCAATATCTAAAACTTTCGTGAATACAAGTTGTTCAGAATCAGCTTGGATTTTAAAATGAAAATGGAGTTCAAAAACGGTACAGGAATTATGGAAAATCCTGTACAGGATTTCTAAAATCAACACAGAAAAAGGGTAATTTTGCTGTTACACTAATAATTGACATTGTGCAACTGTTCCAAAGGCAGTTTCCAATAGTCAATAATTTCATGCGTCTCATTTTAAGATTTTCAGTTTTCAAAGTTAAACAAAAAGGATTTTGTACACCTAAACCTAAGGTTTTCTTTTCTAAAGAAATAAGATTTTGAAACCTAAGTTAAAAACAGTCCAATTAAGGTTACTTAGATAACCAACTAGGATAACGTAAAATTTAGTAAGGGCTTATAACGAAGGTTATAAAAGAGTGTTGGTTATATTACCAACATTTCTAACCCTTACTTTTATTTTCAGAATATCGCACGCAGAAGTGTCCCAACGGGATTTAACTCGACATTGGACACAGCCTTTACGAACGAGGTAAGTACAACTCCGCCTACAGCATAGGCTTGTGGTGTATACTTACCTGAGTATGTTTGCTATATGTAAATGTTACATGTTATTAAATGTTACATGTTATTAAATGTTACACGATTAAGTGTTGTAGAATTTTCTAGGTATGCCATGATTACATGTTATGGTTATGTGTTATGATTATATGCTAGGGTTATATGTTATGATTATATGCCATGAATTATGATATGCCAAGTGCTATGTTATATGTTATGAAATTATAGGAACATGATTAGGGTTAAGATATGCTGAGAATTAATTGTGTGAAACATCACGATGCATGTTCACCGATTAACAAAAGAAAGATTAAGTATGAAATGATATGATGGCAAGCAATTGCCTGTGTCGTACCGACCCGCGTTAGGTCGGGTTGGACTATGGATTGAGTTGGAAATGGACTGGCCGCCACCACCAATTCATAGTCGCGCGCCCGGTGCGAACACTTACGTTATGGGGCCCATAGGATAAGACAAGATAAGTATGATAAGAAAGTTAAGAATGATCAAATAAGCATAACCGAGCATAACTGGCTCATGCATATGTCAAGATAAGTTATGATATGTTATGATGTATGTTAATTATGAAATGTTAAGTATGAATTGTTATGTTGTGATGATTAATGGTTGAATTATTGCTTTGCGGTTTAAATAGTTGTACTTGCTGAGCGAAAGCTCATTGTCTTACGTCTATGCTGTAGGTAAGCAGCCTAGCAGCAACCCCTGATACAAGATGGAGGGCGAGGTCTGGTGGACTGTGAAATGTGGGGATAATGCCGCCATGCGTTTTGTTTATTTAAGTAATTATTTTATAAAGCTTTATATTACACCCGCACAACATTACTAATTATTCGTTATAATTATTTACATATGTGCATATATGATTATACTGTTTAAAAAAAAAAATATTCCGCTGTTTACGCTATAAGAATGTATGTATGTATGTATGGTAACGGCCTGTGCTAGGCGGGTCGTTACACTCATTACTCCTTTCATAGGAGCAATCTTAATGAACACGGCATCTCCAACTTGAAATTCCAAGGGCCTTCTACGTTTGTCGGCATAACTTTTCTGTCTGCTAAAAGCTATGTCGAGCCTTTGCTTAATCTTCTTAATATCTTCAGAAGTCTTCTTGATGAAATCTGTTGTTTGCAGCTGCTTCTGTCCAACTTCCTGCCAGTGGATAGGAGATCGACATTTTCTTCCATAAAGGGCTTCAAATGGTGCCATACCAATCGAAGCGTGATAACTGTTGTTGTAGGAAAATTCGATTAATGGCAATTTCTGATCCCAGTTTCCTTTGAAATCCAGAACACATGATCTCAGCATATCTTCCAATGTTTGGATTGTTCGTTCCGACTGGCTATCGGTTTGGGGGTGAAAAGCTGTGCTGAACTTTAGTTTTGATCCCATAGCATTGTGGACACTGGTCCAAAATCGAGAGGTGAAACGTCCGTCACGGTCTGAAATGATCGACTTTGGCACTCCATGCAGCCTAACAATCTGAGATACGTAGACTTCAGCCAATTTGTCCACAGAGAAGGTGGCTTTGATTGCAATGAAATGGGCTGATTTGGTCAATCTATCTACCACAACCCAAATTGTGTCATATCCACCTGTTGTCCTGGGTAAACCTACTACGAAATCCATAGTAATCTGCTCCCATTTCCATTCAGGGAACTCTATTTTCTGCAGTTCTCCTCCAGGATGACGGTGTTCAGCCTTAATTTTCTGGCAAGTTAGGCATTTTGACACGTATTCTGCTACTTCGTTCTTCATTTTTGGCCACCAAAAGTTTTCTCGAAGATCCTTGTACATCTTGGAAGCTCCTGGGTGTACCGAGTATGGCGTTTTATGAGCTTCTGACATGATCTGATCCTTCAAAAACTCAAAGTCGGGAACACAGATCCTTTCCTTGAAATAAATAGTGCCATCGGCAGAAGTCTTAAACTCCTTGTTCTTATTGCCAAAAAGTTGTGCCTTAAGCAAAAATGAATCTTTTCCTTGATGCGCCTTGATGGATTCCAGTAGATCGGACTGAAGAGTCAGAGAAGATAATTTTCCCATAATCATTTCCAGATTGAACTCAGAAATCTCCTTTTGCAGTGGCTTAGGAAATGTTTCGATAGACATTAACATGCCCGAGGATTTTCTACTTAAGGCATCTGCTACCCTGTTTGCCTTCCCATGGTGATAAAGAATCTCACAATCGTAGTCTTTTACAAGTTCCAGCCATCTACGCTGTCTCATGTTAAGCTCCTTCTGAGTGAAAATATACTTGAGACTTTGGTGATCGGTGTAGATTTCACATTTATTTCCATACAAATAATGTCTCCAGATCTTGAGCGCGAAAACTACTGCCGCTAGCTCCAAATCATGCGTAGGATAATTCCGCTCATGCTTCTTCAGTTGCCTTGACGCATAGGCCACTACTTTCCCATTTTGCATCAGGACCGCTCCTAACCCGTTCTTGGAAGCATCGCTGTAAATTACGAAATTTCCCGCATCCACATCAGGGATAATTAACACGGGCGCACTTGTCAACTTTTTCTTGAGCTCCTGGAAACTTTCTTCACATTTCTGAGTCCATTCGTACTTCTTATCTTTTCGTGTAAGGGCTGTGAGTGGAGCAGCGATCTTGGAAAATCCCTCGACAAACCGTCGGTAGTATCCTGCTAATCCAAGAAAACTTCTTATCTCCGTAACACTTTTGGGTACCGGCCATAAACTTACTGCTTCCACTTTTGCGGGATCTACAGAAATTCCTTCTCTCGACACAACATGTCCCAAGAAATGAACTTTCTCCAGCCAAAACTCATATTTCGTGAACTTAGCATAAAGTTTATTCCTCTTCAACGTTTCCATGACCAGCCTAAGGTGTTGCGCATGATCTTCCTCGGACCTTGAGTAAATCAAGATGTCGTCAATAAAAACGATGACAAATTTGTCCAAATATTCCTTGAATACTCGGTTCATAAGATCCATAAAGGCGGCTGGGGCGTTGGTTAATCCAAAAGGCATAACCAAAAACTCATAATGCCCATATCGTGTGCGAAATGCTGTCTTGGAGATATCTGCCTCCTTAATCCTGAGCTGATGGTACCCCGACCGTAGATCGACTTTTGAGAACACAACTGCTCCTCGGAGTTGATCGAAAAGATCGTCATTCCTTGGAAGAGGATACTTATTCTTAATCGTAATCTTGTTTAGTTCACGATAATCGATGCACATACGCAAAGATCCATCCTTTTTCTTGACGAACAAAACGGGTGCTCCCCATGGAGAATAACTTTGTCGGATGAATCCTTTGTCGAGCAATTCTTGCAACTGTACTTGAAGTTCTCTTAGCTCAGCTGGTGCCATACGATAAGGGGCTTTCGAAATTGGTGCTGCTCCAGGTAGCAACTCAATCTCAAAAGAGATTTCTCTTTCTGGAGGAAGTCCCGGCAAATCCTTTGGAAAAATATCTACAAATTCCTTAATAACTGGAACATCTTCTGGTGTCAGCTCCATTTCGTGATCCTTATCCACTATGTTAGCTAAATATCCTTGACAACCATTAGCTAACATTTTCCAAGCCCGGATTGCAGAAACGAATCGAGTTGCTGGGCTCCGTGGCTGACCATAAAAGTTGAACTCGGCTTCGCCGTAAGGATTGAACGTCACACACCTCTTCCGGCAGTCAATCTTGGCGTTGTATTTACTCAAGAAGTCCATTCCTAAGATCACATCGAAATCCTGAAGTTTGATTGCGATGAGATCTACATATAATTCTCTGCCACAAATTCCTACGGATGTGTTTCGTATCCAAAAGTTGGACCACAAAATTTCTCCGGATGGCAGAGAGGTTTTAAAAGGTTGTTTTAGACTATCCACACCTCTTCCTAACTTCTGAGCAAATTCCAATGATATGAACGAGTGGGTGACACCGGAATCAAATAAGGCAATTGCGTCATAAGTGGCGATAGAAATCTGACCTGTCACCACATGCGAAGTTCCGGCTTCTGCATCTCCCTTTGTATAGGCGTAGATTCTGGCTTGCGGTTCAGGAGCCTCTAATCTGCCCTGAGCGATCGAAGGTCCTTCGAGCTTTGCCTGGACTGCATGCAACTGGCTGTTAGGGTTCCGGCCTGAATATGAAGGATTCTGGCCTTGGGTGTTCAAAGTGCAGTTCTTTGCATAATGGCCTTCTTTACCACAGAGATAACAAGCATTTGACCCCATCCGGCATATTCCCGGGTGTTTCCTCCCGCACTTAGTACACACTGGGTAGCTGTTGTTATTTCCCTCGTTCCCCCGAACAATCTTTTTCTGAGGGTAATTCCTTTGCTGACTCTGGCCAGAAAAATTTTCCTTTCGTTTATTCCTTCCGAACTGCTTAGAGCCTTGAGCAAGATTACGGGGTTGACCTTTCTGATTTACTTCAAAATTTTGGCGGGGTTGTGTCTGCTTTCCCATGGCCTTTTCTTCCTTTCTTGCTTTAAAAAACTGAGCCCGTTCTTCCTTATCTCGGTTATTCCAATATTCTGACCTTATGGCCCGACTTATACAATCGGACACTCGAGTAGGTGGACTTTCACCAGCACTGACTTGTTTGGCTATATCTGACCGGAACATTTTCATCATTAATCTGACTTTTTTTGTCTCACTGGGCACCAGTTCCGGACACAATCGGGCTAACTGTTCAAACTTGTTGACAGCCTCCATTACCGTCATCGATCCCTGTCTCAGACTAGTAAATTCATCTTGCTGGGCCGCCAAGATTTCCCTGTTAAAGTACATTGTCCGGAATTCTGACACAAAGTCTTGCCAACTCATAGTGGTAACATCACGACGCATCTGGACGGTCATCCACCAGTGTCTAGCGTCTTTCTTGAGCGCAAAGGAAGCACATAAAACTTTTTCCTGCTCAGTCAGCCGCATAAAATCCAAAATAACTTGGATGTCAATTAACCAATTGTCAGCGGCAATCGGATCTGTGGGTCCCTCAAATTCTGGCGCTTTCATTCGCCTAAACCTCTCATAAAGTAAATCTTCCCGTACTGGGGGTAAGTTTGCTTGCGCTTCTACAGGTGCTACTGGGACCTCTGGTTGAACCTCTGGTCGAATATCAGGTACCGGGGGTACTGCTGGAGGTACCCTGACATTTTGAGGGGGAACCTCATTAGCCTGAGGTCTCTGGTTGATCTGAGCTAACTGCTCCCGGAGTCTATTTGTCTCCTGCTGTTGTTCGAGTAACTGTCGTTGCAAATCTGCTACAACAGTTGCTAGATCCGGTGCAGGTGGATTCTGATTTACAGGCATTGTTCTGCGAGGTCGTACCATCTTTTATTTCCTATTAAATTATAAGAAAAGATATTATCGAACTAGTAACATCCTTTCCTTCATCATGCATCGCAACACGATTATTCTTATCATGCTCATATGGTATCATGGCTTCCATAGTCGTAACATATCGTATCATAACATGATTTTCATGATCATAACATAACATGGTATTGAACTGTTTCTTGTATATTTACAATAAGTACATCGTTCTAACAGTACTGTAAATACATATCTGTTTCTTATATACATGGACAAAAAAAATATTAATGGGAGTGTCTAACACTTCACCATCATATATACTCAAAAAGAATGGCGATGGAAGTGGCTACTACTTTCCATCAGTACAAGCCTATTATCCAAAAAGAAATAAGCAAGTACCTATCAGTTCTGGGGTCAAAATAAGTATACATGAACGATCAAAATCACAATCTATATCACCATCTAGGGGGCTGCGTCGGAGTCGGTCTCCCAATATCCGTCATCAAAAAGAATCTCCTCCGGGTCATCAACAGGATCCTCCTGGTCCTCAACCCATCCTGCCTGCTCCATAATCTCGTCATCATCCTCCTCGTCACTGGATATGTCAATGGCGACAGGACCTGCTGGCGGGTCAGCTGGCATCTCCTCGATATCATCCTCCTCGTCACTGGAGATATCGATGATAATGGAATCTACTGGTGGATCTCCGGGTATGATCACAACGTCATCCTCGTCTGGGTCTCCGGCCTCCGGGTCACCCTGAGCATCTGCCGGCTCCTCAGCCTCATGAGCTGGCACCGCCTGCTCCGGAACTGCAGGGATTGGCTCCTCTAGAGGTACTGGTCCTACCTCGTAAACAGGCTCTGCTATACCAGCATCATCTACAGGTGCCTGGTGATCACTTCCCACGGCCACTGGTGGCTCGGCATCAGCGTGTACCTCAGCCCGCAAAATATCCTCTATCATGTGCTCCACAGACATCCTGGGTGAGGGAAAAGGAACATGCTGACGAATACGGCTAGGTAAGCCGTTCCGCAGAACTGTCAATGCCTCCAACACCGGGTGGACCATGTCCTGCGAAACATGGGGCAACATGGCCTCATGAAATCTCGTGCAGTAGTGGGCCATGATCTCGAGAGGATATGCATGCCACTCAAGAGTATAACTGTGGTATCGCGTGTCATACATATCTCTATATATATCAGGGTCACGCTGAGGTGCTCCTGGCCCGTAGTCCAGTATCGGTCCAAAGCGGCCTATCAATAGCGAGCGGAAATGCCCCCATGTCCGGCTGGGTAACTGAGGCTCTCCTACGGCCATCCACCAAATACGGGCGTCGCCAGTCAAGCATCGACTACCCAATGAAACCTGCAACCGACCCGGGATATGGCTGGTACGGAAAATAAGCTCCATGTCATATAACCATGCTCCCAAGGATATCGTGCGACTCGTACCATCAAAGGATAACGGATGCGCCTCGTAGAAAGACGATATAGCCTCACGGTCCGCATCTACGTGATCCGGATCCATGTCGACGAATCTAAAAACCAAAATCACATAATAAATATTTATATAAAAACAAATCTTAACTTACAATGATAATGGCGATGGCAGGCGAACTGTGAAATCAGGTAGCAGGGAACCGCTCTGATACCAACTCTGTAACGACCCGCCTAGCACGGACCGTTACCGTACATACATACATACTTAACTTGTTTTACATACTTATTTACTTGACAAATATAGGGGAATTTTTTTTTTTTTTTTTTTTTTATTACTGAAGTACTGTTTGGAATAATATAAACATAAAATATTAAGCATAAATTTTCGGAAGACGTAGCGGCTTTTCCCTTCTTTCACAGTTGCCCAGCCAACTCCACCATCTTGCATCAAAAATCGCCAGTAGGTTGCTTACCTACAGCATAGACATAAGGCGTGAGCTTTCGCTCAGCAAACACAACTATTTTATCCGCAACTTAAACAATCATAAACTTGGTATAGCATATCCTAACATATGATAATCATGCATGATCCAATTATGCTTTATTATGCTTAATTTATCATGCTTTCATAACAAACTTTTATCTCTTAACTTGCTTATGGGCCCCTTAACATGAGTGACCGTACCGGGCGCGCAACTATGGAATGGTTGGGGCGGCCAATCCATTTCCAACTCAATCCACAGTCCTACCCGACCTTGGACGGGTCGGTACGTCACAGGCAAGCTCGCTTGCCATTATACTTATTTGTCATCTTGACCTTGTTCTTATTATTTGTGAACATGCTTTATGATGTCACGTGAATATAACTTGTAATTATTTCTCAGTCATACTATCTACTAGATTTAGTAAATCATAGCACATAACACACAAAATCTCGTATATCATATTACAACTTAAAATGCCCATGCTGTAGGCGGAGTTGCACTTACCTCTCTCACTATGTCCCTCTTGAGGCTATTCTCCTAATAGGCACAGCTGCAGGCCTTTCCTGCTTGAATAGGGACGTAGATAAGAGTCTAATTCTTGTTATAAAATGTTGGTATCCTAACCAACACGCTGATGAAATTCTAGTTGTATGTCCCCTATCATGGGATATCCAATTTGGTCATAAATTAGTTATTTAACCTGCTTGGAAATAATTATTCTTTGATTATTTCCTTACGAGATTACTTTAGATAATCTCTTGGGTTATATAATATTAGGTTTTCTCAAAAACTTGGTTTGATTACAAATTCTATCCAATTTCTTATCTTTTTTTGCTATTTAGGAAATTCAGTTTTAAATCCCTTTTTTGTAAAAATTCCAATTTTTGAAACAAATCCTTATAATGGTCGTTTCCAGGGTTAAGAACTGCCTTTGGAACAGTTTTACGCAAAAATACCATTTTTTTTCAAAACAGTTTGTAAACTCATGTGCAGGAATTTTTGGTTCCCTGCACACTCTTCATAAAACAATATCAGTTTAAAGATCCATTTGGAATTTGAAAAACTTGTCTTCACGAAAGTTGTAGCTCTCGAAAAATGCTAAAACTTTCGTGTTTTATAAAAAACCCATTTCTGCCTGTACTCACGTCAGTTTTTGTTTGAAGTTGGCTGATCCTGAAAACTGGGTCTAGGCAGACCAGCCACGGGTTTTTGTAAAAACGGAGACCATTGGAGCCTCATTTTTAAATTCTGCTCGTGCTGTTCTCTAGGAAAAATCGTTCCGAGCAACTTTCGTGTTATAACCTTTTCCCAATTCGGCCTCTAAAGCCCTCTAATTCCTATTTTCCCGAAACTGGTCAGTTTGAGTCCGAAATGGGCAGTTTCGGTTGTTTAATCCGGTTTACGTCCTATTTCGTAAAATCTACCTCGACCGACCACGTCGGGAGCCTATATGGAAAACACACAGCGTTTCTAACGTCCCACATGAACCCATAAATTGTCCAATTGAAACCATGCAAACCATATTCAAAAGCCCTAAGCCTATGTTTGCATTAACCCTAACTTTGCTCCTTAATTCAACATACTTCAAGTACTGCCCTAGGGCAGATTTTTCTGACCAAATCAGGGGACACACACCCTAAGCAATCAAGCATGAAAACCAACCATAAACAAACATAAATCATGCAAGAATTTAAACCACACACCCTTAGATCTACAAATCAAGCACAAACACTAACTAGGCATAAAATAGGGGTTGGACTTATGTCCTTACAACCAAATTGAATCCTCCTCAAACTTTGAATTTAAACTCAAATGAGAGAGTTAGGGCTTGTGGAGTTTTACCTTAGACCAAAGTCAATTTTGGTCACCAACTCTTTCCTCCACCTAGCTCCCCCCTAGCTCACGGCCACCCTCCAATTGATCACCAAAAATTTTTTGGTTGGCTTCCTTGGTTGCTCCTCTCCAAGCCGAGCACCCTTACCAAAATTTGGCCCAAAATTTCAGTCCTTTCTTTCTCCCTTTCTCCCACGGCTTCACACCCCAAAAGTCTAAAAAAAATTTCTGAATTTCCCTTGGTTTTCCCTAGTGCAAAACCGAACCTTAGGAACAAAACCCCCAAGGAAATTTTCTGATTTCTCTCACCCCTTTCTCTTCTTGGTTTTCTGAATTTTTTGTGAGGAGAAATTTGGCCAGAATTTGGCTGCTTTTCTCTGATTTTTCCAGCCAAAAACAGCCCCCCACAAGGTCTATTTATAGATGGGTTTTTGGACTACTTTGCAAATAAATTTGTTCACCCTTTTTCCTTCAAGTCCTTGGAGAAAATTTAATTAAATTTCAGCCCCAAAAGGACCGGCCAGCTCATGGTCTAGAAGAGTCCACTTTAATCCAAAAATTTCTTTTATTTTTTTTTTCCTTAATGATGTCATAATTAACATTTTGGTGATGTAATCAAGCTTTTAAGGCTTGTTTGGCCTTTATTCTTGATACACAGTCCAAATTCATGCTAACATAAATATTTTCAATACTGTTAACTATTAATAACAGTATTTAATCACCAAACTGCAGTCCAAAATTTATCTGTGTAAAATTTGACTGTATAAAAATTTTCTTATAAATTGAAGCCCTTTGGCCCAAGATACCCTAATTTATGTGCTTGATTTTTCTAGGGTGATTTTAAATCTTACTCTTGCTATCTTGTCTGAAAAATGGTTTTTTCGCAGTATATTTTCCATACTGCTTGTTCATAAGACAGTATCATCATATGGTTGACTTTTTTGATCAACCCTTGACTTTTTGAGTCACCTTTGACTTTTTAGGTCAAACTTTGACCACCATGCAACCTCATGCAAACGTAAAATTTTCTACTCTTTTGACTCAAAATGATACCTACTGAGTTAAGCAATTATTTTTAAGTCCCATAATATCACGAGAACTTAAAATTCCACATAAAAACCTTGTCTCAGGTTTCTCATAAATACCTTTAAAATTTAGCATAAGTTTCTATACAAGAGAACGTAAGATCGTAAAAAAAAATTTAGTTATTACACAAGGTCATACTTAAAATTGTTTATGAAGACCTCACTCTGATGGAGGTTGCTACGACACATCTCAAATTTTCACTTATTACTCAATTTAATTCATAAAATGAACATGAAGCATGACATGTCTTGTAAAGCGTGTTACTAAACATAAAATAATGGCAACATAGCATAACAGTCACGTAATCACAGAATACACATCAAACATGACAATATGAAATCCACACTGTAGGTGGGGCCTATACTTACAAAGAATCTCGAAGTTGAAGTTTCTTGTGATTCATGTCCGACTCAACCTCTTTGTCTTTTCGGTGTCCTAATTTAGACAGACACCCAAAGGTTAGAGCGGATTCTTAAAATTATTCTTTGTTCTTAACAAGTGTCTTATAGAACTTCTTGCTTCTAGTTAATAATTAATTCTTTTCAAGATTAATTATTAATTATATCTTTTTTATTTACATATTTTAATCCTTAAGGAAAATAATTTTTTTAAAAAAATTGGTTACTTAATTATTATGTTCCTTACTTGAGGATTGATAGGATATTAAACCTTAACTTGTCTATATTTAAATCGTTATTTACTAAATTAATTATTAAATAATTGGATTATTAACTAATCAAGTAAGATTATTAATTAATAATTAATTAACTGAAATTTGTAATTATAAAAATGGCCGATTCATAATTAATTAATTATTAATTAGTGAAATAATAATTAATTAATATAATTTAATATTAATTTGTCAATAATTAACTAATTATTAATTAGTTGTGAGATAATATCAAATTAATTTCTCTTGAATTTCCTTGAAATAATTAATTATTATTAAATGATTACGTGATTAAATCATTACCTATTTTATCCATTAATATCTATTCTATTATGTCTTCGTTTGGACCTATTAGATGACCATGGGTAACGAAAGTTACTATCTGCCCATTAGGCCTCTCTAGTTTTCATGGACATTAAATTGGGCCTAAGTGGCCTATTATTCTACTTTTAGCGCATTAGTCAATTAATTAAAATTTGTCTTGCATTATACCATCAGGTTCAACAAGGTCCATGTTAACTTGACACCTACCAAGGCCCTAATACCATGTTAGCAGCATGAAAAACTGTCCAAAAAGGCCAATTATACCTTATTTATATTTTCAACCACACTTAACAAATTTCTTTACAGTTAAGTCCCTTACTTGTCTTTTAATGGCCCAATTTTAAACCAAAACTTAACCATATTAATTACCCAACTTAATTGGCTTAGCACACTGTCCTTAAATTAGGAAAAACACTGCCTTCATGTCAGGTTTGCCAAGTTTACAATTTGACTCTCTTTTTAATTATTTTAGCATTTTAGCCCCTAAATGGATTAACTTGTTCCCATTAAGCAATCCAGAACGTTATTCACTTAAGGAACCTTAAAGATCCCTATTAAAGCTTTTAAACTCAAAAATAATAATTTTCATAAATTTCACTTTTACCCTTAAACTTTTTATATTTACATTTTGACCCCTAAAGGGTATTTTGCGTCTTATGTCCATTTCTCATGAAAATTTAAAATATAGCATATTTTAGTCCCTTATTCTTGACTGTGAAGTCTCGGACACCAAGAAATTACCATTTTACCCTCCGAGGGCAAAAACGTAATTTTTCCCACTTAATAATTTTTGACCAGATGTTACATTATTTGATAGATTATGCTGAGAGAACATTCTTTCCTTCATGAGTTTAGTGAAATTCTCACTAAAAATATCATTTTTATTTTTATTTGTATTATGTCAATAAGGCTATTTTCATATAGATACGAACTTCAACTTCATTTGTCATTACTTAAGCCTTAAAAATCATTTCTTCATATTCCAAGCTGTCAACATAGAATAGTCACAGAAAATAAACATGCCATACCTAAATATTTTCTTGTCATAACATAAATTTCATACCACATAGTCAAGAAACACACGAAAATCATATTCTCATCAAAACTTTTCATTTTGTGATAAGTTAAACCATTTTAATCCCATTAAATACAAATGTCACGATAACAGCAATAAGATCATGTTTTTATTTTATCATCATGCCAAGACTTTTATTTTCTTCAAGGTCATTTTTCAAGAAAACCCTCAAAGCTTTTAAAACTTACTAATTTGTGGAAAAACGTATACCTTAGTTTGTTGATGGAATTTCTGGCTCTTTTGAGGCCTTGGAGGCTTTCTTGAACTCTTGTGATAAGGAACTAGAAGTTGGAAAATAAACATATTTCATCACAAGTTTAAAAACTAAAACTTTAATCTTGAAAGCTAGTGGTAAACTAGTGTTTTACCTTGAAAACTGATGAGGTGACGATCTTCTCTTGATGCTTAATGATATGATAGTTGAGAAGAGATATTATGGAAGAGATTTCTTGGTTTTATTGCTTGCTAAAATTCGGGCTCAAGGTGTTAAGGAAGAGAAAAAGTTTTCTTTCAATAAAAAAGAGTGTGAAGAAGCAAAAGTGGTATTCATACAACCACATCCCTTTTATAGGCACTTAAAATATGGTTTCAAATTTGACAAATAATCATTTTTATGGTTATTATTATCAGCTAAAGCTAATAGTAGGAAATGAAGAGTTTTTTTTTTATATTTTCTAGGCACCATTATTACAATTCAGTTGATGATTCATTTCTCCAAGATAAATATTGTAAAGGAGTGGTTAAAGTTTGTTTTTATTTATTTAGAGTGTTTACTTTTCTTGATAATCTACGCGTCAAAAGACTCTCCATCAAATGATCTATTTACTTTATTTCCCCATTATTTATTTATTTATTTTTCTTCTCTTCTTTCGGCTGATGCCACACGGCCAGCCTGTTCGGCTTCCCCTGGCCGTGGGCTTTCAGCCCACAACTGGGCCCAATGGACCTGGCTGTGGTGTTTCCGCGTATGGCATTTCATGGCATACCACATTTATATTTATTACATATATATATATATATTATATTTCATTTATTATTATTAGAATTATTATTTAAAGAAAAATAAAAACTTGGCGTAATCATTTCTTTTATCTTATTTATCTTATTTAATTTAAAAAAAAAAACTTTGTAATCACATAATGCACATGAAAAATCAAAGTAATTTTTGAAATAAATAAATAGTCAGCCAATTTAATTTTTCATAATGATTTTATCACCATTACATAAAAACATTTTTAAAGATAAAATTATAATTTAGATTCTCATTTAAAATTGGAGAATCAAATCATGAATTTTTGGAATGTTATAGATAGATATGTCAAGTCCATAATTTTAATTAAAATAGCAACTTACAAGAACAATTTAGATGATTCGGAGACAATTTACAGTTGAGAAATATACTATTGAACCATAAAATTGATTCAGAAAACTTTACAGCTACACACACACACACACACACATATATATATATATATAATATAAAAGAGCTTTTGTTAGTGGAAGGTGACAAATATGCACTAATTAAGAGGGGTTGGGATTAACTTGTATTATAAGAGGTATGAAGTCTGATGGCTAGTTTATTGAAGCAAAACGTGACGTTAAGATTGGTTATAAAGAGAAACAAAATAATGACATTTGGAAGCATTGTATTGGTTAAAGAGCATTAGGCATGGATTATAGTTTTCCTTAAGAGATCCAACTGCACATATTATTAGAAGCTGCAACTCAATTGAAAGGGTGAGATCCACTAGAAATAAAGAGCTAAGATTGATTTGTGTTTTCTAGATCTAATGGTTGAGAATGAAGCTAACGATAGTACGAAAAAAAATGGAGGAGGAGATCATTTTGTTTTTCACTCAGTATATTTCTCTCTCCTCCAACGTTTTTCTCAGACTAAGGGCTTTGTCTTAGTCTCATCTCTCACTCGGTTTCACACAAATTATGCGCATAAGATTTTTTTTTATTATTTTTTTTTATAGTTTTTCCTTTAATTCCTTAAGATTATTCTTTCCTCTTCAAGAAAGTATGCATCGTGTGAAGTCTTATAAATATATGAGATACTTCAATTTAGAGCTTCAAAAGAGGGACTTTTCTGAAGTTGAGAGGATGAGATTTGAGGAGCAATTTATTAGAAATGCCACCCGATTCTTTTGAAGGTGACATAGTGTTGATCGCTTTAATCTCAATTTAGTATTTTTTTTTAATTATAGAATAATGGTTAGTTTTAATGATAAATTTAGTGCAAGCATGAGAAATATTGGATGTTGGGGCTTAGTTAAAAATGATAATTTGTTGATGGTGATATGCTTAGTAGGATGTTTATTGACGTTTCTAAAGTATTAAACATGATAGGTTTACTTATCAAGAACTCTAAAAATACAATATTTATTCTATAAAAAAAAATAATTAATTACACGAAATTAAATTCCCCGAATTAAATCAAAGTATTTATTAATCTATTAAGGAATTTATTTACTTAAGAAATTAAATTTCTATTATACTTTTTACTTTTTAAAAAATTAAAAGGATTGAAAATATCATTATTGTAGTTATAAAATTATCCTTTAATGAAAAAAAAATTAAATGAGAACATTAATGTATCTGATATAGAGTTAGTTAGAATGAATTTAATTCCATAGATAATAAGTGATAAATAAATTCTCTCTTATTAAAAAAATTAATTTTTTATTTTTTGATGGGATTCATGTAATTTAATTTCTGAATACAAAAATAAACATTAAAATTTAAAATAAAAAATTTAATTCTTTTTTTTTATACATTGAATTACTCTTCAATAAACGGCAGCACGTTAGTTTAGCAGGAACTGTAAGGCAAGGTGTAAAAAGAAATATATATATATATATATATATATATATATATATATACACGCAGCGGCTATGGTACATCTGTTGTACCCAAACTTCGCAGACATGTCAAAAAGAAAGAGATATGAGGAAGAATGCATACTTGGTGGAGATTAGCTGGAGAGCATAGTGGAGGCTTGGCAACCTGTTGTAGCAAGTTAAAAGGCAAGTTTATTATGATATAAATGAAAATAAGGTAAATGAGGAAGGGCAATTTTGTATAAACAGAAAAATAAAAAAAAAAGCAAAAAATAGATGTGCAAACGACAAGGTAACTTACTTCAACGAGTGAGTAACTTGATGTTGTCATTCCGGTAACAAAGTGAAAAACATGTTTAATTTGAAACGATAATTGTTCCGGTGAAATGTTTTTGATAATTTATGTAAACATTTTTTTTATAAAATTGGACGTATCAGTGACCGATAATCGATATTGATTAGCAAAGTATTCTAGTAGAATATTTTTGATAATATATCTAGAATAGTTTTTGTTTTTAACATAAATGGATGAATGTCTTCACAACCACTTCAGCAATTAATGGAGTATACTGATATAAAACTTTTTTATTATTTAACATCTTATATATATATTTTCAATATAAATGGGTAGACATATTTGACTTTGGTCATCATTATGGTAGAATGTTTTTGATAATCTTCCAGAGTAATTTTAGTAAAATATATTATACTAGAATGCTCTTGTGATTTGTGGCACCTGAACATTCAATTGTCTATACTGAGAACAAATTCTGGTAGACTATAAAGAACATTTTACCATAAAACTCCATTGATCTGACCAACAACCAGAGTCAGACATGTTCAGGTATTTATGTTGAAACAAAAAATATTATGATAGATTACCAAAAATACACTATCAAAATAATCTGCTAATCAGCCCATAGCAATCGAAGCCGGAGATGTCCGACCATCTATGTCGACTACCACTTAATTGTTGAGAAGGTGTGGAGTGAATCTAGCAGCAAGGAAGAAGGAAAAAAAAAAAAAAAAAAAACAAGGGTGCAGTGCCAGAGGCACTTACAAAGCACTGCAAAGTCGGGAAAGGGTGCCGCGGCACTACAACCTATGGCGCAGAGCATTCTGGGCACTGTAGAGCTAGCCAGAGGGCGCGGCGGCGTTGGGTCACGGCCTAAGTCCACACGAAGCCTATTTTTAGGGGTTTTTATCCTTTTTCCTTTTACACCTATATAATGGGTTGCTAGGGTTTTATTTGTATCATGAGAGATCATAATTGGGGGCTGGGAAACACCATTGAGAGAGAGAGAAAATTACAATTGGTGAGAGAGTGTTTGGAAATCTCTTGTAATTTATTAATCATCATCATAGTGGAATTTGTAATGGCGGCAGAAACAGGACGTAGTCATCAATTGGGTGAACCTGTATAAAAATTCTTGTGTCTTTTTATGTGTGATTTTCTTTTTTAATTATTTTTCGTTCTCGGGGGATTGAATTAGGTCGCGAACAAATTCCCCAACAAATTTCATATTCGAATTTCCTATTAAATCGATGGACTTCTAAGAAACATTCGTCTAACTATAAAAATTTAATTTAAGTGTGAAAACATTTGTCAATCCCACATTTGTCTAATCGCATATCTCCAAATTCACTCCATTTTTAACTTTATTTTTAATTTTGCCCTTTTGTTTTCTGTTTTTTTTTTTGTAAATAATTTAGAGCTTGTTTGGAACACAAGCTCAAACTAAGTTTTCCTAGTTTAAACTCAACTAATGGTTTTTGGCAAAGCAGTTCATCTTCAATGTCCCTTTGAACCGTTATACAGTAACCCCAACTTGGTTTACTGTTCATCGAATCTCCCATGCCCTTCTGTCTCGCCCGTGCCTGGCTCCTGTGCCCGAATCTCTCGCCTCCACTCCGGCGCCCATGTGTTGGTGTCAGTGGGTCTGTTGGCTGTGCCCCCATCCCATCAAGCATCTGCTGCGTAGCAGGAGCTCTAGTTTGTGGCCCTCCTTCCTCTCTCCTCGCTGAGTTTAAACGTTGAGGTATTGCCCTCGCCCACTCCGGTCAAGCAGATGCGGCACCGGGTGAGGTTTGGGAAATGACGGCGAACCTTTGGGCGGATTACCAACTATTTCCAAGTTCGGAAAAAAGCTTGCCGACCCGTCAATTCTTGCCCTAATCCAACAACTTCTACTGTATACTCATCCTCGGGCTCCAATTCCGAAACCCTAGTAAAAATTATTCCCCTAATTCTCAAACAATATAGTTGCATTGTTTAATTGTGTTGGTTTTATGTATTACCCATGACTTCGCCGAATCTCTACACTCTACATCGAAATGCAATTTCGTCCCTTCCTCTCAACCTGTTGTTCTTTTCATAGAATTCTTTATGAATTCAAATAAGTTAGCATGAAGATCTGTGTTTAAGTTATCATTTTGATTTTGGAGTTGAAGTATACTCAGGCGTCTATGTGTGTGTGTTGTCCGTGGGTGTATGTATATTGGAGATCAATTGCACTGATGAAGCTTGTTTGGGAAAAAGATAAAAAAAAGTTTGAAAATGTTGGTTTAAGCTTGTGAACCAAACAAGCATATAATACAGACAAAAAATTTGTTAAACTCATTTTTACATCCAAACAAGGCCCTTGTTTTTTTTAAACTTTATCTCAAACTTATTTACATCCAAACACTCAACTCAAACTAAACTTTTTAACTCAAACTTTTTACCAAACACTCAACTTTTAGGGGGTGTTTGGTGTTTTAGTTTGAGTTAAGATTTTTATGTTTCAATAGTAATTTTTGTTGACTTTTTAGAAAAGACAAAAAACTTTTTTAGAAAAAGACAAAAAAAAATACAGTTTCACTTGAATGAAATGAAAGTGCCAAACATGACCTTAAACTCAACTTAACTTAATTCAAACTTAATTTCAAAATATCAACTCAAGCTTGTGAACCAAACGGACCCTTATTTAATATCTAAGCAGACAAACAACCACAAAGAACAAAGGCAAGCACAGTACCAACCACCCCCAAAAGGAAAGAGAAACAATTTCATGAACAAAGGCAAAGGTTATAGAAGCACATAAGTACTGTCCCTCAATTAGTAGCAAAAAATACTGTCCCTCGAAAACACAGGACCGACTTTAAAATTCAACTTGCTCAACTTTTATGCGCCAGGATATTTTCTCCCTCTAGTATTACAAATAAGTAAATTAAACACAAATAATGTAATGTATCAATCAGAAATTATCCTAGAAACAATATTGTCACATGTCCATCATCATCAATAATTCAACTTGTCCTCGTCGGAACCATAAATCGAATTTCTTGCAAACTCTCCAAGTTAACTCGGTTTTAGAAGCTCTTACCCATCAATTAATTCAACTTGTCCTAATTTGTGGATAGCACATATCTTGATACAATACTCATCTCAATTTTGCGATTTTTTATTCACCATAGACATTGGTTTGAGAAGCTCATACCTTGCACTTCAGTTTTGTTGCCCTTCTCGTCATCTTCCTGTCAATGATATCAATCTATTTGTCACTCCACCGTAATGTAAATCCGGATCCACCACCTCCAATTTTTTAAATAATTACATAAAAAATCTATTTTTAGAACCTCATTTTAAAATATGTTCGTTTTTTGATAATATTACGTAAATATCCATTTTTAAAGAAACAACTGTTTGTACTATCCATTTTACCTTTTTATCATATTTGACATCATTTTCCCTCATTAGATTTTTTTTTTTATTATAGTGATTGCTTATTAGTATGATTCAGGTACTTTTTTTATCATCATATTTCTTAAGCATGATTTATGTTTCTTAGAAACAATTTTTTAGTATGATTTTAGGTTTTTTATGATAATTGTTACTTTATTATGATAATTTAGTTTTATATTAATTTTGGTATTGTTTTAATAGATAGTTTCTGAAGTTTAAATGTGGTGTAAAATTGTTTATTTTTTTAAAGTAATTATTAGATCATTATGATACTTTTTTAAAGATGCTATGTTTTTTCTTTACAATATTTACTATATCATTATGATGTTCTTTCTTTATAATATTTAGTATATCATTATGATGTCTTTGTTAGGTTTTAAAGTATCTAATATTTTTTTATAATATCATTTTTTAATATATTCGCTTTTAATTTATCTTAATGACCAATTATTTATCATAATGAATGTTTTTCATATGTCATACAACTAAATATATTACGGTTCTTATTTTTTTTATATAAAAAAATCAAGTAAAATGATCTTTTTTTTTCTTTTTATAAAAAACTTGATTAATTTAAAATGTTTTAGATATTTTTTCTTTCTATTTTTACCAATTATTTGTTTATTTATTTTTAATTCTTGATAAAAGGGTAATATGGTATTTATAAATATCAATTTAGGCATTTATAAAAATAAAAGAAAAAAATTTAAATCATAATTTTCAATTTAGATATTTATGTAAATAACCCATGGCTTTTTACTGCATAAAAAATAAAAATAAAAATAAAAAATCCCAAATTCGTAGCCCTCTTTCTACCTCATTAAATCAATCCTCAGCCATTAACTTACCCTACCTCAAACCCAGGTGGACTTATGCTACATGCGTTTCAGTCCCCAAAAAAAAAAAACAAACAAAAAAAAAAAAAACAAACAAACAAACAAACAAACAAAAAAAGCTTGCCCGTCCCTTCCAATCTCCACCAATGCTCCCCATACGACATCCTCCTCCTACAAAAAACACATTTGGCTTTTATTATTATTATTTTTCCTTTCTCTCCTCTTTTACCGGGTTACCTCTTACACCGGTTACAATTTTAGTCTTTATCCTCTATTCATTGTCAACCGTTGGATTTCATACCTACGGCAAAGATTGCAGTTATTTCTATTTTTCTCATTTGAGGTGGAGTACCTAAGTATTCTAGAGGAGAAATCTCCAATTGACAGAACATGATTTTGACCCGTAGTTTGAGGGAATGAATTTTTCTAAGTTAGACTCTAAGTTGAAAAAACTGTTATTTGAAAAATTGAGCAGTATATCTTTAGGAGAGCAACTGTAGTAGAACTCTACCGAGAGAAACTACCATAGAACTCATTTTTTAGGTTGTTCAAATTTAATCCATCGGTTCATCGGTTCAAATGCTGCAGGTGTATTGTAATTATGGTATTCCCTAACTTATAATATCAGCGACTAAGAAAATTCAAAAAAAAAAAAAAAAGTAAATTACTTTTTGTTGGTAAACATTTTTCTGTTTTTCTTAACCTTCAAAGCTTACTTGCAATTTCCGAGCTCTTTTTAAGCAGACCCAAAAAGAAAAAAAACCCATGGATACAAAAAACCCATGGATACCACCCCACCCAAGAAGAAGCTGAAGAAGAAAAAAGGAAAATGGAAATTGAAATTGGAGTGAAAAAGATGACACATGTTGAGGTCAGATTTCGTACCTTATCTTTCACCGTCCATGTGACATTGTAAAGCAAGGAGATCAATTCAAGAATCAAGCATCTTCCCAAAGTCATCGTATGGAAAGATCACAAAACCTGTCATATTTACTCCTACAAGCAATCAAGGAAAAAATCTAGCCTAAAAGGGACTTTCCCTAATTCAACAAGGCAAACTATTTATAGAAAGTCAACCAAGGCCAAAGGAGGCAACTCCCAATAAGCAAATATGGGAAGATCTACACCAAATCATACAACTGAAGCTACCAATCTTCATATATAAATAGGAGGCATCACCACATGCGTAAGGATCCAACTTTCGCCCATTCTATATGGAAAGCACGCCCAAGGCATCTAATCTCATATTTAAGATCATTCCATCTTCATGATAATCACGCCCAAAGAAGAGATTTTCACCCAAGTCATAAGAGAAATTATTGGAGAACATCCTAGTTCATCGGATATCCTCTCCGACCACATCAAGATTTATCCCGCAGGAGGTCGAATCATCTCGGAATTGTCCTGGAATTCCCCGAATTCCCACATCTTCACCCGATTCTCTCTACTCCATGCTATCTCTCTCTCTCTTTCTTGCAATCCCCATCTCTTTTCTTCCCATTCTTATTGCTGCGGCATTCACTGTACTTTTTATCTGCTATAATGAAATCCCTGGAGTCACCATAGAGAACTAGCTCTCACATTGAGAGTGAAATTCTATAAATATCTTGTGTTCTTTGTCTCATTTTCTTTATTTTACTGTTATTTTGCAGCTAATACGCTCGGTTAATTCAACACACACTTAGTCGGCTCAACAATACAGCCATAGGCCCTAACCCAACTCGATTCGATTCGATTGTAGATTTTATCCTCTACAGTTTGGCGCCCACCGTAGGGCCTATGGTTGATATTGCGGACGACATCAACACAGCAACCACTGTGGCCATGACTGAGACAAACACTGCTTCAACTGACTTGACGAGAGTTGCAAGATCATCCCAGCAACCAGGAAACCATTCTACGGCAGGTACAAGACACCAGCAAGCAGACACAAGGTAACAACAAGAAGCGGTCGACAAGAGGATCGCCGAGTTGATAGCAGAGAACAAAGAGCTGCAGAGGCGATTCACTGCATCCATCATCTTTAACACTCCACTACCATCCATCGCTATGCCCTATGGTAGTTCCACGCAACCCAACTCAGCGATCATGAGTTTCTTTCCAAGTGGCTTTCAACCGACTACTGCCTTCATGCAATACAGTCTGCTCCACTCGATGCCATCTCTTTATTCAGGGATGATGCCACAGAGAATAACCCCTAAGGTCAACAATTCAATTAGGTTGACCGCTCATGGCTTGATTCCTTCCATCCAGATCATCTCAACTGGAGTCTCGATCCATGCCTTGCCGACTTTCACAGTCCCTTCAGGCATGGTGCTACCACAACTTCTACTCAGAACTCCTCCGACCAAAGCATTCAACTTCCAACAAGTCATCGCCAACATGGTAAGCAATTAGGGACGATGAGTAATGTCGAATAATCGACAATCTACAACTCACACAACGAGTTCACTTGATTACATCAAGTCCTTCTCAGGCCGAGAACCTCGAACATTATATGAAACAACTTTCATATAATAGCCTAACCACTAGCTGCACACATGCATCTTGACGCCTACAAGGTAAAACCCGTGGATTATGATACCTAGTCAAAACTCGTTCAATAAGAAGTGATGCATAGAGTCTTTCCCAAAATTCAAGCATTTTGATAAAGACTTGGGGAGGAAGAAGACAAGGATGGCCAATCATTGGCATGTTAACACGTTGCATGAGTCAAATCAGCCACCCGAGATTCATCAGTCAAGTCAACAATGCACATCAACTCTCGCATCGATCAGCAGTATTCGTGAGTCGGCCAACGACTCCTGACTTTTCAGTCACACTGATTAGTTACGTCGACTCACGACTCCTTAGTTGAGTCAATCAGATACATCAACTCATGAGTCGATCAATTTCATCGACTCTCGCATCGATAGCTATTCTCTTGAGTCGAATCAGCGACTCGTGACTCATCAATCAAGTCAACGGTGTACATCAACCCATCCATCAACTAAATATTCAACAATCGATGAAATAGTCATTCATGACTCACCGTTCAACCTACTCGTACAAACGTCAAGTACAAAAGCATACATATAACATACTAGTATCTATTATCCTTTTGTAAATGCCATAAATGCAGGACTCAAGTGAAAAGTTGTCCAAAGTGCGCTAGAAATACAACCTATAGCTGGAGTCGGCCAATGACTCATGACTTTTCAATCACACCAATTAGTTACATCGATTCACAACTCCTCTGTCGAGTCGATTAGATACATTGACCCACGAGTCGATCAATTTCATCGACCCCTGCATCGATTAATTACCCTCTCGAGTCAACCAGCGATTCACAACTTTTGAGTCGAGACAATCCATTTCATCAACCCATGAGTCGATTTGCCACATTAATCTCCGCATCGATTACTTATTCTCTCGAGTCCATCATTGACTCATGACTCTTCAGTCACATCGATCGATCACATCAACTCACTCGAGCCGATGAGCTAATTTTGACTATCAAATTAGTCAGCCGTATCAACTCATCAGTCGTTTGATCACAGCGACTTCGGAGTCGATCATCAGATCAACTTCCAAGTTGACTTCTAAAGTCGAATCAACAACTCTAGATATATAGTCTATCCACATCGACTCACGAAGACATGTACAATCAACTCAAAACGACTCAAAATAAAGAACTTTCAAGTACACTTAGAATCGAGTCAGCAGAAGCAATATGTATTCGAACATATGGGTTACACACTCAACAACCTGAGATCAATACAAGCAACATGATGAATGATCGACCCGACACAAACAAGGCGTAAAAAAGATAATCGAGTCACTCCTCGTTGACTCTAGCAGTTACCCATCTATAGCTACTTCTTAAAGTAACTTATTCGGGTGCAAGCCACACAATAGTAATCTCTCTAATCGACTCTATTGGCTCTTCAGCAACTTCAAGATCAAGATACATCTTCCTTAGTAACAACTGGCCACTCAACGGCCCCATGGATAATCATCTATCTTCCTCTTCGACTTGCCATCTACATCATGAAGTCTCTTGGTCATCATTTTTCTTACAAAAGGAATAGTTCAACTTGTAAAGTTGAAGACACAAACATGAAGGGATACCTTTCCATAAGGTCAACAACCACTCCTCTCGGGGGACTATTGATTTCCTCGCCCAACTTGGGGGCACAAAATCTAACTTTTTCCAGGTGTTAAAACTTAGTCTTCATCTTCTTGACGTCACCATCACTCAACTAAGAGGAAATACAAGACACCAAGAAGTCATAACCAATGATCTTATGATCACAATCCACCAAGTCACCTTGCATTGGCTTACTTCGAAGAACCCTTCCATCAAGGGGACAACTCCCATCTGGTCCTCACGACCCTGACATTGATCAAATCCATCATCAAGCCAATTTGCATTAATAGAAAACTAATGATGTTGTGGTACATCTTTTAACCGAGTTCAAGTTTGTTTTTCTTTCATTTTTCTTTTGTCTTTGTTCTCAGGAAATAGCAAAGAAATTCCAACATCTCCAACAACCAATCAACGAGATTTAAAAGCACAACCCTTTTTCCATTGACGCATTTTGAAATGGACGGCCACGATGAATGTGATCTCAACACCCACAATCATCTCATTTCGCATCTCAAGGGAAGCCATCGTCTCAACAACTCCAAGAATATATGAATCGATTTTTGTACATCACTTTGCTTCTCAGCGACTTAATAATCTCGACTCAATTCGACTAGAATGACTCGAAGGCCGACGAACCATATGGTCACGGCTCGAAACAACTTGCCAATCAGTTGATCATCTGCTGGCAAGCTGATCCCAAGATCGTAACATCTCCCACCATTGGAGATTCATTCATATAGGCCTTACCTTGGCCAAACATTGGTAATTGTGCCATGAGGTATGTGTTCTAGTGTGTACTATAACATGGATTCATGGTAGGTCATCATGCAATTCGAGGAGTAATTATCCTTCACCTCCTCCTACCAGACGATTACATCCAACAAATTGCTCATCCGCAACGCTCGAGCAAAAAGCCAATTTCAACTCAATAATTCACCAATCGACTCTAGCTTCATGGCTTGCTCATCAAACATTGGTTTCACGTCCATCGAGGAAATACTCACCCTTCGGGACAATACTTCAACCGATTCAAAAGGACAAATCGTCTCATCATCAATCACATCGACTCATCACACAACGAGTCGATAATATGTCAGCCTAATCAATTGTAGGCTCAACAATATTAGAAATCGGGGGTCTTGTTTTGTGATGACCCACCTTACGTGGCCGCTACTTCATACTTAAATATACTTAAACTTAAACTTAAACTTACTCTTATTTTTTGTAAAAATACATAAATATATATTTTTTTTCTTTTAAACTCAAATTTAAAAACCTAACTTAATCTCACACTTATATATATGTACTCAATTAAGTACTGAGTTCTCAAACCATTTTAACATATTTTACAAACCTTGCTATTACCATAGTTGTAAACGTAGTTTCAACACTAAGTACCGGTACCATCAAATTTTCATAACATAACGTGAAAACATTTTATAAAACACATGGCGATGTCCGACCCAAATTTCAAATTCTGTCATGCCCTTTCTCCACAGTCTTCATCAAGCATTTCCGGTAGGTTGTTTACCTACAGCATGAACGTAAGTTATGAGCTTTCGCTCAGCAAGTACAACTTCTTAAACCCACAAAATGATCTTAGCAAAAGAATGCATGAATCAATTATGCTTTCTTTTGTTAACTTATTTTTGAGCCCCTTACCTAACATGAGTGTATGTACCGTGGCGCGCAGCCATGGAGTGATTGGGGTGGCTAACCCAGTCCAACTCAAACCATGGACTAAACCCGCCCTTGTGGCAAGTCGGTACGACACAAGACAACTTACTTGTCTTAATACATGAAAACTTGTTCTTGATCTGATCATACTTGAAAACTTGAATCGTAATTGTTTCTTACTTGAAAACTTGGTCTTGTTCTTGCCATGTGATTTATTATTAGTGAGCATGCTTTTATGATACCACAATAATAAATGTAAAGCATATATACATAATATAAATCAATGCATGAGTTTTGAAAAATATGCAAAGCAGTAAAAACATTTTTTCTCATGCTGTAGGCGGGGTTGTACTTACAAGTTGCCCTATGCTCTTGATCTAGCGTTCCAACAAGGCAAGACAATAGGTTATATTCCTATTTTAAGACAGAGCATAAGAATCGTTCTACATTACTACTTAACAATCCATAGATCATAATATCTATTATAACACATACGTTAAATAAGTAATCAGCTTGATTAATTTTCATAAAAGTTCTTCATATTTTATTTCCTTTGCTCAAAAATACCTTGTTTCCTTGGAAAATATCTTAACTCCATAAATCAAGCGTTTCTTGATACAACACTTGAAATTGTATATTATAAAACTAAGTATATATTTAAGGTTTAAAAATCACTGGTGAAATTCTAATGAATTTAAACCTTTTTGAAACTATTTTCATAAAACCATAGTTCCTTTTTAAAGGGTTCACGATACCTTAAAAACTGATTTCAAAACATCCTTTTAATTTGATTGAATGCATGTGTGCATAAATTTCCTCTTTCTGCACAGTTTTGAAAATTCAATTTTATCTTTAATCAGTTCAAAATTTGGAAAAGTTTTCTTTACGGAAGTTATAGATCTTATCGAAATCTACAACTCGTGTACAGTATCTGTATCGACCAGTTTTGAAAACTGATAAAAACGAAGACCTTTGGAGTCTTTTTTTCAAAAATTGTCCATGCAGCCTCTTAGGATTTTTCAGGCTCTAGAACTTTGTTCAAATTCGGCCTTTAAGGGGCTCAAAATTGAGTTATCATAAAACTGTTCAAATTATTCCTAAAACTGGCAGTTTATTATTTTGTTGGTTCTAGTTTAAAAATCCGCACACACTACCTCGAATGGTCAAAGCCGTGAGCCTAAGTCATCATGCAGCGTGTTGGGTTTGTTCTTAAAATTCAACCATTCACTTGCCTTTTTAATTGAAGAACACAACATTAATAACTTACTCATTTACCAAATTGTGTTTTTAAGTTGATCTCTTAGCCAACAATCACCAAACTTGAACATATAGGAGCATAATCACATGCACATAGTCTTCAAGACTTATCTTAAAGCATAAAATCAAATATAAGCTTAGAGCTAGCAAATCAAGTTAACCCAAGTATAAATCAAGCATTAGAGGCTATAAAATAGGAAATAAGAGAACACGAGCTTATGCTCTTACATCCCATAACTTGAAATATACTTAAATTCCTCAAACCAAAACTAATTAAAGTTTTAGTTAGCGGATCTAGAAATATACCTCTAAAGCTTGAAGGAGGTGATTCTAGACCTTAGATGTGGGAAAATCTTTGTTTTACCTCTCCACAAAAATCTGGCCACGAACCCTTGTTCTTCAATCTTTTTTTTTTTTTTTTTCAATAAGAGCTAGAGAGGAAAAGAAAGGAATATAGCAAACATTGCCAAATTCTCCACTACTCACCCCTATTTATAGGTGAAATTTCCAAAATTTTTCACAATTAATTTTTTTTTTCTTCAACTCTCCTTGATTTACATAATTGGCCCTAAAACACAATTTTGGACTTCCTTGTCCTCAAATGGGCGGCCATGTGGAGTGTTGGAGCTAAAAAAAATCTTCTCAAGCTTATCTCTTTAATTCTTTCCATAAAAACAAATAATCCAAAACTTTGTGTAATTACTACAATTACTTGGCCTCCAAGTAATGCCATGTTTGGTATTACCTCCTAATACGCAGTCCATTTTCTTATTAATCCAGATAGTACAAATATTATTTCAACTACCAACTGTCTAATGATATTGAACTATAGTCCAGAATTTATCTGCACATAATTGGATCGCGTATAGGTTTTTGTTAGGACTTGAGGCCACCAAATTTTAATTGCTCCAAATATTATTTCGGATTATTCTAGAATGTTCCTAATCCTTATTCTTAATTCTGCATTCGTAATGACGGTCGGCCACATAATAATTTCAATACTGATTAATAAATTACAGTACCATTTTAATCATGTCATAAGCTATCATGGTCATTCGCTGATCAGAACAACACCATAAATCATGATTCTGTCTTTTTCACCTAATGGCCTCTTACCTGATTTGATGAACTGTCATTGAGTCTTATAACACTATAAGAACTCAAACATATTATGATAATTAGATCATAAATATCACATTGATATACATAGTACAAACTTAAATTTCCTATATATCTAAGGAAATCACGAGTCTGTCAACAAGTTTGGTTATTACATGTTTAAACAACTACCCCAGCCAATCTCTTCTCATTGACTCGATCTCAACACATATCCTCGATGATCATCACTTCAACCAAGTCATCATAAACCTGTTTGGTAAGTTCCTACATAGAATCCAAGTTAGTTTTCACAAACAATTTCTGGGTTTTTAGAAATTCTATAGGAAAACGAGGATATATCCTCTCAACTACTCAACATCCAGCAAAACGGTCTGGATATCGACATCTCAGCAACCACGATTGCTTCGACTTCAGTGTAATTAGGTGCAATCAAGTTAGGCTGCGACCTTACAAGCAAACATCAACTTCATCCTTCAGCTGCCACTTCAACGATTTCAAGATCAACACGTGAAGGATTCCACAATGCAATCAATCCAACTCAGTGACAACGCCAAGCAACAATCACCTAGATCTCACTTGGGTTTATTGGACAATAGAAGCCTCTAAAGACAAACGATTTCACGGAAGACCGACTTCAGGAAATGACATTGATCGAGTTGACAAATACTTGACAAGACTCCCTGCGCATGACATTATTTGAATTCCGGGAAACACACCTTGGCCCTCGTGGCTTACTCCACACGATTACCCATCGTGGACTGCAACCGCTTGACTTGCAACGATGACCCATGAGGAATCAATTGCTGAGTCGCCACATCAGGTGACTTGAGGAATGATCGAACTAAGTCATCAGCTCATCAATCGAACCAACGCGCTCAACTACAAGACACTCCTTGAATCGATTTTCATCAACTAAGGAGTGGGGGCTTACTGTTGAGGTTAGATTTCTTACCTCATCTCTCACCATTCACGTGGCATTGTAAACTAAGGAGATCAATTCAAGAATCAAGCACCTTCCCAAAGTCATCATACGGAAAGATCACGAAATCCTACCATATTTACTCCTACATGTAATCAGTGAAAGAATCTAGCCTAAAAAGGAATTTCCCTAATTCAACATGGCAAGCTATTTATAGAAAGTCAACCAAGACCAAAGGAGTCAACTTCCAATAAGCAAATATGACAAGATCTAAACCAAATCAGGCAACTGAAGCTACCAATTTCCATCTATAAACAAGAGGCATCACCACATGCGCTAGGATCCAACTTTCACCTATTATATACGGAGAGCACGCCCAACTATACCCAAAGAAGAGATTTTCACCCAAGGCATAAGAGAAATCATTGGAGATGATCCTAGTTCATCGGACATCATCTCTGATCACATCGAGATTATCCCACAGGAGGTCGAATCATCTCATAATCGTCCCGGAATTCCCGCAATTCCTGCATCTTCACCCGATTCTCTCTACTCCCTGCTATTTCTCTCTATTTTCTACAATCACCTTCTCTTTTCTTCCCATTCTTATTGCCACGGCATTCATTGTACTTTTTATCTACTATAGTAAAACCCCGAGAGCCATCACAGAGGACTACCTCTCACATTGTGAGTAAAACTCTATAAATCTCTTGTGTACTTTATCTCATTTACTTTACCTTATTGTTATTTTGCAGCTAACACACTCGGTTAATTCAACACGCGCTTAGTCGGCTCAATAGTACAGCCATAGGCTTTAACCCGGCTCGATCCGATTCGACTATAAATTTTATTCTCTACAACATCTTTAGAAAGAAAACCTTTTGGAGAGATAAAGAGCTTTCTCACATCTTGAAGTACAAAAAACCAATAGAGAGACATAGAAAGAGAGACAGGAAGGAGTTAGAGAGAGTGTGTGTGATATTATTAGTGAGAGGAAATGAAAAGGCAAATCGTCAAAGAATGTGCATGTATTTAGGTTGAGTTCACCGTCAAAGCCCCAGTTTGGGGATAGATTCGGTGCCGATGGTACAAGTTGAGCGATGGCCGGTGGGGGGTAGTTCGGGGATAGATTCACCGATGATGGTGCAAGTTGGCTATGGCTGGTGTTGGGGGGTGGTGCGGTATCCATGGAGATGGGAGCAATGGCCTGCATGGGAGGGGAACCGGTATCCAAGGAGATGGGAGCGATGGCCAGCGGTCTTCTCCGACTTCGGCGCTGTGATTTTTGGTTCTTGGAGTTCGAGTTCAGATTCCCAAAATTTAGTTTTTTTTTTTAAATAAAATTTGGGCAAATGTTTTAAAAGAGAATATTTGTATGTACTCATGTGCATACAAGATCTGGTACACCTTATCACAATTATTATTGACCCTTAGATTAGACACTACCCATAGTGCTTCTAAAAAGAGTTTTACTACAGCTATCCCCTATCTTTAGACACACATAGTTAAAAAACACACATATATTTTTCTTTTACTTTGAAAATGCAATAAAAAAATTATTATGGCAACAAAGAATGATTTCTAAGGTTTTAATTGACATAAAATATGTTGTTGCATGAAATCTCACAAGGGTACGAGTCGCAAAAGTAATAAAGTGATAAGTAAGGTTGTCGATCCCACGAGGATTGTGTTTAAATTTAAGTTAATTACCAAAATTTGTTAACGCTAGGATTATTTGAACGAACAATTAAAAAACAACAAAAATGCAAATCAAAATAAATTAAGTAAACTAAAATGGCCAAACAAAACCGAAGTAATAAAAAGACACAAACAAACAAGATACTAGGGTCTTGACTTCACTTTATCCTTCTTATATTCTTCCCATTAAGAAATTGCTAACTAGTCTCAATCAATTTATTAATCAATAGTTCAAAATTAACCTCATTATCTCTCTCAAGTGTCAAATGAGATAATATACATAGTGTCCAAATTGATATCCCTATCTAATTTGTTTACCTACGCATTCATTAAGCACACCCTTTTATGGTTATCAAATTGTCATCGGCTTCCCGAACTCAACAACAATTAAGATTATATTTACCAAACTGATAAATGAATTAATCTCTCCCGAGCATTAAAATTCTTAAATCAAAACAACTAATTCATTTCCCAACAAATTAGAAGCATTAAGAATAGAAAAACACAAATAAATTGAATAGAGATTTCATTAACAATTAACTAAATCATCATAACATAATTCAAGTAGAGCTACATCAAACCTTATAACCAACAAACTACACAAAACCCATAAATGAAATTAAATACAAAATTAAACAAATTAAGAGTTCAAGCATCATCCAACTATAAAAATAAAAGATAAGGAAAAGGAATGAAAACCCCGATAATTATTTTTACAAATCTTCAAATTTTTCACCAATTTCTCATCTACTCCTTTTGTTCTTCAAATACCACCTCCCTTAAATAGAAATAAAAACTAATTCCTAAACCCTAAAATTCTCCACTACTATTTTTTTTTTTTTTTTTTTTTGGCTTCTTTCTATTTTTCTATCTTGTTTCTTTTTCTTCTTCATTTTCTTCTCTTCTTTCTTCTTCTCGGTTTTTGGCCTCTGTTCCACGTCTCCCCCTAGACCTCTCTTCCTTTCTTTTGGATTTTCTCTCTCTTGGTGATGGGTCCAGCTGTGACGCACACTCTTTATTCCTTTTTCTTTTTTTTTTCTTTTTTTTTTTCTTTTTCAGGCTACACGTGACGGCTCCAGGTTGGATGAAGTCCACAGGTGCACACTAGCTTGGTGGAATGTGCTGTAGGAGTTTTGTCTTCTTTTAGCAATTGGACACGTGTCAGCCTCTGAATGACTCTGGTTTAATTTCAAATTTTGTCTCGTTATAGGCATTTAAATGACCATTTTGTCCCAAGTTTGAGTCCAAAATACTCATTTTACCCATTCTCACCTAATTATCATACACAAACGAGAAAATTAATTATTTAGAGGGATAAATTAATAACAATGTATTGAAATTAATATTAAACTGATTAAACAAAATTAAATCAAATTACACAAAATCAAAATAAATCAATTTAAATTAAAATTATGCAAAATTAAACTAAATTAACCCAAAATTTATTAAAATACTCAAGAACATAACTAATTTTCATGTACAAAAGTAGTAAAATAACTATGTTTTATAGAGTTATCATATGCCTATTGAGATTTGTAATTTTAGAGAAATTAATCATTGGAATTCATGTTGAAAATTTGGAAAATGGTAATAATTGGAATACGTATTTATTGATGATGAATCTAGCTATGGAAAAAAATGATAAGTTGAAGATTAATTAATAAGCAATCTTAAATTACAAATCCGTTTAAAGTTATGGAGGGAGAGAACAAGAAATTTCAAAGGCACAACTAACATGTGAAAAGCTAGTACTCGGAACAGTGAGTATCCGAGATTTGGACTATGATTTTTTCATGATTATAGCTAAGTGAAAATTCATTATAATTGTAGTGATTTAGAAGACTTTAAGAGCTTTGAAATGATGTATGAGCAATTCATAGAAGGATTACATATGAGAAAGAAGATGGCGGTAGAGCTCTTTATTGATAATCCTATAAGGATCCCAAGTGAGAGGCTAATGTTATCTTTCCAAGTGGATTCATTTAATAAAGTTCTATAAGCAACTTTCACTACTACAAAAGATAGATTACACGACGGTCCCGGGGGAACGTCGTGTAATCCCACCCTCGGGGGGGACATTACATGACGGTCCCGGGGGACCGTCGTGTAATCCCCGGTATTACATGATGATTCTAAATAGACCGTCGTGTAATCTTCTAAAATTATGAAAATTTTCAAATTTAATTTTTCGAAATCCGCGCGTCAAAACTCATAATTTAAATATAATTTCCTCCTCGTTTCTCTTCATATCCGCACGAATTTCTTAAGTTCTCTCTTCACACTTTCTACATTTCTCAAGTACCCACATCCTTCACCAACCCGTTGCCACCACTCTTTTAGAATCCGGTCAAGCCGCCGTTGCCGTCGTTGCCGAAGTTGCCTCCCTCTTCGTGTGGCCATGCATATTCTTTTTAAAAGAAAAGCAATGTGACTTCGTATATAAACTAAAACACATTTGCTCTCTTGTATTGTTGTTTTCCCTTAAATATCCATTTTTGAACATGAAAGTTTTTGTTTTTAATGTTGCTCTTTGTAGATGAATGGTTTGTGATTGGTTTTGGCATTTTACACACATTTTTCAACATGAATTTTTTGCGCCCACAACATACTCGATGAAATGCCTGAATGAGTTTTTATTTTATTTAATCTTAATTATATACATCTTAATTAGTTTGAACTTTATCAATTTGCTAGGGCCCTAACGGATTGGAAGATTATGACCGGAGAAGGGATTAGAAGAAGGAGACGAGACTGTAAAACAAAAATCTTGAACCGTCATTGTCCTCTCCAAGAGGGAAGTGTTGAACGTGGTTATTTTATTTTAGGTTTTATGAGGGACATAGTGTTGAATGGAATTGATGTACTTGAAAGTAAAGAAATTTTTACTTCGGAGGCTTTGAATTTGATTAGGAGAGAATGGGCTAGCCATGTAATGCAATTCATTAATTATGATATGTGAACTTGTAATGTAAAAATTGGTATGTAATTTTACTTTGATCATTGAAGTTACCATCTTGGATCGTGTATTGGATAACATACAGGTTAGACCAGCCGTGAGAAATCACCAAAAAACCATATATTTTTTTTAATAAAAGAGACATTACACGACGGTTCGGCCAAGTACCGTCGTGTAATGTCCGCATTACACGACGGTTCGGACAAGATCCGTCGTGTACGACAGTTCAATAACCGTCGTGTTATCTTCCACGACACTAGATTACACAACGGTTGGGTAACCGTCGTGTAAACTTTACACGACGGTAAAAAACCGTCGTATAATCCACAATATTTACTAGTGTTTAGTGAAACTTTTAGTAATTAAATTGAAAAAAAAAATGCCTTAGAAGACCCTTTATAAATTATATGTGATGAATTATAATCTATTTGGTAACGAAGTTGAACTCGTATGGTAATGGCATGACTTGAAACAGTAGGTAAGTCGTCGTCATGGCAGACACCAAATAGAAAACGTTATTGTTGATACAACTCGAGCTAAGGAAGTAAGGTAAGTGCAAACCTTACGTATAACATGAAACTTTTGTTCATGTGAGCATATCTGTGAACGTTTGATGTGCATAAGTTGTGAATACTATACTTGTGATTTGAGCATGAAATTGATGTTTCTATATTATGCAATATTGATATATTTGCTTAATGAACTTAAATGTGCATAAGTTTAATATGGTTATGATACCTCTATGTTATGTGATATTGATATATCTACTTTGAGTTATGAGCCATGATCATAGTTGCATGATCATTTGAATCTAATGAAAGTGAAAATATAAGATTTTATAAATGTAGTACTAACATCCATTAAGATGGGATGAATATATGAACGATCTAAATAAGACCTTGGGTATGTTGGATTAGGGTCATTCCCCCTAACTTCTCATTGATTGCGGAGCACGTACACTATGGAACCCATGATAAGAAGATAAGAAGCATAAACTTGTTATGAATTAAACGTCATGCATTATTGTTTACATCATGAGATTTCAATATATGTTTATGCGTGATCATAATTTCATGCTCACCCTAAGTAAGAGGTTAATGGAAGTGAAAGAAAGTTAAATGCCGTACCAACATCCACTCAAGTAAGGATATTTATGACCGTTTGTTTAAGACCTTCGGAATGTTGGATTGAGGTAGTTCTCCCAACTTCCTATTGGTTACGTGTTATGGGTACGTACACATATAGGGTCCAAAGTGTTAAAAAAAAAAAAAAAGTTAAGAATCGGAAAACAAGAAACAAGCGTAATTGTATGGTTCATAAAGTATCATGCATTTCTTGTTCATGTGAGACTTATGTCTGTACTTGCTGAGTGAAAACTCATTAATGTTTATTTATGCTGTAGGCAAACAATGATTCGATGGATTGGCAGACTGAATCGGGACCATGAAGGGACGAGCTATGGATACTACCATTGAAATTTAAATTCTGTAACTTCTCATAAAATTTATGATAAGTTTTAGAAGATTTGTATTTTTTTAGATTAATTCTTTTCAAGTAATTGGGTTTTTATAGAACTCAAATGAAATGAATGTTTAATATAATTTTAGGACCATTTACATATAGTTAAATTATCAACATACTTTTAAAAAATATCTAAAAACAAACTTATTTGTAAAATTGAACAAAAAGTAAAATTGATCATGTTGTGCTGACAAAAATACTCTTAAATCTAATTTAAAAAACATAATCCTTTCATCCTAAAAAATAGTCAAAATAGAAAGTTAAAAATCTACAAGAACATTCCTCCTTTATTTTCACGTATATGAACCCCTATAAAATTCCTTTCCATGAATACATTTTATTTTTATATTATTATTATTTTTTAGTTGTTGTCAATATTACATTGATGCGATCAGTATATTGTGAAATAATATATCGTAAATATATAGACTATTTTTTGCTCAATGACACAGTCAATATGATGATCCGAAAAACCATGAAACTTGAAATATGCTATTTGAAACTTTTCGATAAAGTAAGAAGGTCATTGTTATATAGACCATGGTCATATAGTTGTTAATTAAGAGAATTTAATATAATGATAAGGTCCTTGAAGTATAAACAGTGTATAATAAAAAATTATAATAACCAACATTTTTACAAATTTACAATTTCTTTTTTAAGGAATCAAAGTTTGTACTATGTGTGTTTATGTGAAATACCTGATCTGATTTATCAGAATATATTTGAGTTCTTGTAATATTATAAGACTCAATAATAGTCTATTTAGACAAGTATGAGGCCTTTTGAAGAAAGAGGCAGAATTAGGGTTTATGATTTTATTCCGGTCAACATTTGACCAGGATGACCTAAGGTATGATTAAGACGGTACTGCAGTATACTAAGTAGTATGAAAATTATACTGCGAAAAACCGTCATTACGGATGAAGAAGTGAGAATAAGGTACGGGACCACTTTAGAAAAATCAAGCACAATATTTAGAACAATAAGGATTAAATGGCTTCAAGTCCTAAGAAAAACCTACACGCAGTCCAATTAAAAATTCTGGACTGCAGTCCAGTACAACTGTACTGTTGATAGTTAAAAACTATATTTGTAATATCTACATTAGTATGAAAATGGACTGCTTTTAGGAGGAAAGGCCAAACGGAGCCCTAATGGGAGGACACCTCATCATGGATAAATATGTGAATTTTTGGATTTTTGGGAAAAATAGGTGGATGGTGATAAAGAGTTTCCTTGGCCTACAAGGGCCCCATCATGGCCGGCCACCTCAAGGGGGTAATGAGCAAATATTTGATTTTTGATAAAAATAATTCTAGAAAAGAAATTAATTTTCACCTATAAATAGGTGAGGTAGGATAACTTTGTGACCATTTAGTGAAACCCCTAACTTTCTAGTTTATTCTCAACATTCTCTCCCTCCCCTAGGAACCGAAGCCAAAGAGAAGAAAAAAAAAAAAAAAAAAGAAGAAGAAGAAGAGAGAGAGTAAGGGTCGGATTTTTGAGGAAGAAAAGTAATGAGGAAATATTTAATCCAAGACCTAAAGCCACTCTCAAGGCTTAAAGGTAACCCTCCTAAACCCTTTAAGCAATTCAATTAAGTTGTGATTCAAAAGTTTAAGTGTATTTCATGTTGGGTATGTAAGAGCATAAGCTCATCTTTTATTTTTCATGCAATAGTCTAGATTGCTTGGTATGTGCTTGATCAGGGTTTAATGGTCTTGATTTATGATTTGGTGCATGTTTATGATATTATGTGTTAGAAATAATGTGGTATGTGTGAATGCCTATTATGTGTTTGTAATATGTCCCCATATACTTAAGATGAGGTATTGTATGAATGATAATGATGATGATGATGTATGATGAATGGAGGGTTAAAAATTAACCCAAAACCCTAATTTGGTAAAGGTTACCATTTGGGTTTGTAAGGATGGGAAACCAATGCATGATGATGGAAACCATACGTAACGTGCTGCATGTTTGTCGCAGGCTCACAGTTTCAACCGTTTGAGGTAGGATGTGCGTAATTTCACGTAAAAATCAACCAAAGTTGAAAACTACCAATTTCGGATTAAAGTGGACAGCAATCTGGAAATGGAATTTTGAGACATTTAGAGGCCGAATTTGGAAAAAGTCAAAACTACAAAGTTGTAGAGAATTGAAAATCCTAGGGAGTAAAGTGAAGGTTTTTGAAAATAAGGCTCTAAAGGCCTCTATTTTTATCAAAATCCGAGACTGGCTTGATTAGATAAGTGTTCACGGCCAGGGGGTTTCAACAAGGAAAACGGAGAGGTTAAAGGCAGAACCGAGTTTCAAGTAAAGAATGAAAGTTGTAGGATCCTTCGAGGCTACAACTTTCATGAAGAGAACTTTTTCAAATTCAAAACAGATTTTTAAGAAAAATCGGATTTCCAAAACTGTGTAGGGTACAGAAAATTCCTGCACAGGATTTTCAAAACAGTGCATGAACAGGCAATTCTTGCACATGCACTGATAACCAAATTTATGGGACTATTTTCAAAAACAGTTTTCAGAAATTTTCAATTTTACTATTTTTGTTAATTACAGTTTTCATAAAAACGGTTTAAAAAGGGTTTAAATTTTATCAAACCAGGTTTTGTGAAAGAAAAGAAATAAATAAATAAATTAGGCCAAGTTATATGGTAAACAATCGTAAGACATATAGTAATCGGAAATGTCACTAAATTTATTGGGCCAAGTTATTTGAAAAGTTACTTATAGTAACCAAATGGGATACCACTGTAATATGATTGGGCTTTACCCAGGGTTACTAATAGTAACCTAATGAGATACTATTTAAGTATAATTGGGCCTTATACCCAAGGTTTCATTAAGTAATCAAACAATATACTGTTTGATTGTAATTGAGTCACGTGCCCTAGGTTACATTTAGTAACCAAATAAGATATCATTGTAGTATGTGGGGGACATGTAACTAGGGTTACTGATGAATGTTGGTTAGGATACCATCATTGAATATAATGATTTATGGTAAGATAGAATGATCCTTATCTTAGGTCCTCTTTGGAAATAGGAAAGTAACCTGTTGTTGCAACCTGTTGGAGCAACAAACCCAAGACGTAGTATTACCTGTAAGTACAACTCCGCCTACAGCATATGCAAATTGTTTTACTGCTCGCATGTTTTCAAAGTTCATGCATTTATGTATGTAATACATATGACTTATGCTTTGTTATTGTGACATCATGAAGCATGCTCACTAATGATAATTCATATGGTAAGAATAAGATGAAGTTCCAAGTAAGAAACTGTTTTCAAGAAAGTATTTTCAAGTATGATAAGCAAGTTTTTTTTCTTGTCGTACCGACCTGCACTAGGACAGGTTTGGTCCATGATTTGAGTTGGACTGGGTTGGCCGCCCCAACCACTCCATGGCTGCGCGCCACGGTACGCACACTTATGTTATGTAAGGGCCCAAAAATATGCTAACCTAAGAAAACATAAGAAAGCATAATTGGTTCATGCATTGTTTATTATGAAATGTTTTTGCAGATGAAAGGTTGTACTTGTTGGGCGAAAGCTCATTACTTACATTTATGCTGTAGGTAAGCAGCCTAATAGCAATATTTGATGCAAGGTGGTGGAGCATGGCAGGGCTAACTGTGAAACTATGGGATGGAGACCGCTACGCGTTTTGTAATAAAATATTTATGTTTGTTATTAAGTACAATCTAGTATATGTTAAGTAAGTTTACAAAATTTAATACTCAATTAAGTACGTATATATGTATATATATAAGTACATGGTCGAGTTTGGTTTCAAGTAGTTTTAAAAAAAATATATATATATATATACCTTATTTCCGCTTGTTAAGTAATTATGTAAGTTAAGTATGGTAACGACCTACGTAAAGCGGGTCGTTACAAAAATAATCGTTAAAGTGACATAATTATTATCGTAATGACCACAACGTCGAAAATAAGCAAGTAACAAAATCAAGGAGGGTGATAAAATGATAATTTCAAATGGATGGAAAAAATAAAAGAATATTGTTTCAAATTTTTAACAACGAATTGAAAGTGTTTAATTTGTAGCAAAATAGGTGAAAAAAAAAAAATTTAACTCAAACTTTCAAATCAATTTAAAAAAGGAACAATATGTTTGGATAAAATAAGGGATTTAGTTTAATTCCTTAAAAAAAAAAAAATCACAGGGTAGAAAAAAAAAAAGTGCATTAATAACGTGAATAAATGTTTTTTTTTTTCCAAAAAAAAAAAAATCTGAAAAAACATATCATGAAATAAAAATTGTAGAAGGGTAATTGTGGTATGAAAAAACCCTTAATTTCAAAATTCATTCAAATTTGTAAATAAGTTTATTTGTAGACATTTTTAAGAGATGTGTTAAAAAATAGACATTTTATACAATTGCTTCTTAATTTTAACTAAGGTTAGACATGTTTAACAATTTAAAATAGACTTTTATTTATTTATTAGTATTTAAACGAGAATAAGATTTTTTTTTATTTTTTTTAATTGATTAAGTAGATTGGTTTATAAGGAACCAAACTTAGGATATATATGCTAATTTTAATTAAGTAAGTTGGACATATTGATGTTTCAAAGTTCATATTCAGTCTTGTTCTATTAATTCATCAAGTTTAGATTTTATCTTAAAAAAAAAAAATTTAACGCTTAAGTCTTTTAAAAAATATATTTTTATTTTGAATCTACAAAATTAGAATGATCGTAGTCTTCATGCAAGATATGATTAGTTTTAAAAAAATAAAGAAAAAAATCTATAAAAATTTGGTGATCAAGTTTAAGATCGAAGCAAGTAATTATGTTTACAAAGTTAATTAACAACAATATTTAGGTCGGGTCATCACAACATTATATATCTTCTTCGTTCATGCGCTAATACGCTAAATCAATTCTAGGTGACGGATCACCTTAACAAACGACACCAAATCAGTCATTGGTCCTCAATACTTGATTGTAGATTTTACTCTACAGCTACCAAAAAAAAAACATCACAAACACAATAGTTTAGGACTAACTGAATAATTTACCCTTTAAATTTCAATTATGTACCATTTTTTATACATTGATGAATATTTGATGCATACAGCAAGTCTTGTTGATCTTATGGTGCGTTGGGACACCTAAGATAAAATGTAGATATGGATTACGATTAATGGAGAGCACATGAAACTTCGAGGAAGGTGATACATTTATTGTTCTTTTTTTTTTTTTTTGGTGAAACATTTAATGTCCACTTTGAAGGTTGCTGTCTCCGCAATAAATGGAAAACAGGAAGGAGTTAATAATATTGACTGTGTAAACATGACGAAGTCATATTTTTTTTTTTGACAAATTACAATTTTTTCTCTTGAATTTTAAACTTTATCACAAAATGTATTATAAATTTTAATTTATAATATTTTTTCTCATGAATTTTGAAAAAAGCTTGTAAATTTTCCCTTTCAATTACTTTTTTGACAAAAAAAATACATTTAACACTTATTGGAAGCATCAATTGAGATATTAAGTATATAATTATGAAATGATACACATTGGTAGCACTTTTGGCACCATCAATTGAGATATTAAGTATATAATTATGAAATGATACACATTGGTAGCACTTTTGGCACCCGTTACCTTATTAAATAGGAAGTAACGAAGTTACCTATAAGAAAGAAATGTGAGAAAAAATGACAATCAACCCTCAATATTTACTTTTTTAATTTAATTATAAGTGCTTTACATTTCCTACCTATTTGGGGGAATATCTGGAGATTGTGTTTTGAAGGTTGGGTTGGAAATGTGTGTTTAGAGGGAAAACTTTGAAAAAGTTAAATAATATAGAAAATAATGCAAAAATTTGAAATGAGTTAGGAAAAAATATGCAAATAGATATTATTTTGTTCATTTCGTCATTACGAGCATTTTGACATAAAAAATCATCTCATTTCGATTTGAAATGAAAAAGTTATGGACTTTTAAAGTTTGAGTTTTTTGAAAATAGAAGAGAAAGAAAATTTGATATAGAGTTGGGATTTTGAAATCCAAATGGTGTTTTGCCATCTCTAGATGGCGCCCCAAACGAGCCCTTAATATCCGGAACTCATACTTCAAACAAGTGTTATGTGTGTTTTTTCGTCAAAAAATTAATTGAGGGGGAAAATTCGTAAACTTTTTCAAAGTTCAGGGGGGGAAAATATTACAAATTAAAATTTGGGGGCATTTTGTGAAGGCTAAAGTTCGGAGGAAAAATATAATTTGTCCTTTTTTTTTTTTTTTCAATGAGAATTCTCGAATATATATATATATATGTGTGTGTGCGTAATGTTTTTAATCCAGTACCTGATAGTATCTGATAATATAAACTTTAGTTACAATGAATATGAACCTCAATTACTAGTAATGTGAATTCATGCAGAGGGAAATGTAACTAAAATGAATGTGAATTCCTCTTATTTTATATTTTCTTATGCATAAGTTCACATTCGCAGTAACTGAGATTCACATTGTCGGATATCATCTGATACCGGATTTATAACTATTTATATATATATATATATATATATATATAAGAGCTCATAAAAAAAAAAAAAAGAAGAAGACATTTTTATAAATTTCACTTATTAAGTTTGGGCACGGATGAAGTCAGATATTTTTTTCAATGAGAATTCTAGAAATAAATAAATATATAAATAAATAAAAGAGCCCATATTTTACTAAATTAGACATATTTATAATTTGGCTTATTAAGTTGGGGCAAGGGTGGCATTTTTCTTATAACATTGAAGCATGATTGAAATTTTTTATTTTTTGTTTTTTTTTTTACTTAGAGATAAAGAGATTCGAACTCTATACTTTTAGATAAAATCAGGTATTATATTACCGTTAGTTTATACCTACAAACACAATACCTTTTTTTTTTTTTCCCCATAAACAAACATAAAAGTTAAATTTTTAAAGTTGATTAGTGGGAGTATAAGTAGTTTTTCTTATAATAAAAGGGCATAATTGAAAAAAAGGAGTTTAGTACCTAATATTTCGGGAGTTGATAATTAGTGTGCTATCATTCAAATTTCAAAAAATTTCCTCAAATTTTGAGCCTTGTAATAAAATACCTCCGAATTTTGATTTGTAATATTTTTTCTCGTAAATTTTAGAACATTTTCAAATTTTCTTTTTCTAGTTAATTTTTTAACGGAGAAGTAAGTGGTAGTTGGGGTGTTCAATGTGAAAATTACTAAGTTGCCCATAACATACACGTGGCTCTTCTTTTTCCCTTTGCACGACTTGAGTGGCTTGGGTCTGCTTCATCAATGGCAGTCAGCAGCAGTAGTGGAAGTTAGGTAGCTTTGGGCTGAAATTCCATACTCATTCTTTTGATTATATGCAATTTTTCATGAACTAATCTAAAGCATACTTATATAATTGTTTTTCTTTTGATCAGACTATATATTATAATATGATTTCGTCTTCGAAACCGATGAAGATGCCGGATTTGAAGGATCAAGTGTGCAAGTACAATAGTTAAAAAGGATCAAATATTTTGACCCTCACTCAGACGCAGCAACACATGGATTTCCTCCACTTTATTTTATTTTATTATTATTATTATTTTTTTACTTATCACGCAATCGTTACTATGGATTTAAATCCTCCTCCGTCACCCATGCGCCCGCCCCCCGGGGGGGGGGGGGGGGGGGGGGGGGGGGGGGGGGGGCGTCAACACTCCAATTTGCTTGCTTTCCTGCACTGAGTATCTATGATCGAGAAAGGGAGGATAATATTTTAGGGATTTCTTTTTCATTTTATAAACTATTTACATGTGATAAAATTTAAGTTCAAAAACCCAAAATCACTCCCTAATTAATAAGTAAATTGCTAAAATGTACTCTAATTTAGAGGCATGTGCATGTCATGTGTAACTTTCTATTTAAAAATTAACACATGAGAAAAATTTTAAAAAGTTGCAAAGTTTAAGAAAAATAGATGTTATAAATTAAAATTTGAGGGCATGTTGTTAAAAAACTCAAAATTTGGGAGGAAAATCTGAAATTTGTCAATAAAATAATAATAATGAGGTACTATTTTCCGTACACGGCTAATTATTCGCTGGCTATAAATGTCAACCAAGTGTGAACAAAGGAAAAAGATAAAAAGGGTCAGCTATCAATTGGTGAAATAAATTCTCTCCTTCTCACCTTGCAATGGTAAGCTTTTGAGTCAACATGGAAATTTAGACTTACGTTATCAAAGCAAACTTCTCTGTTGACAACTCTAGCTATAATAACGATAATTTAATTATCGTAATATCATATTTAACTATTATAATAGTATCACATGACTTTACTAAAAAGTATATAATTCGAATACTCCGACTACAAACTTATAAAAAATAAAAATAAAAAATAAAACTTCTTTAACTGTAAATTTTCATTATATTATATTTTTAATATGTTTTGGGCTTATTATTTAAAAGTAGTTCCATTTTCGATTCAAAAATTCTAAATCATAATAGTGATTATGAATGGATAAAATAGTAGTTGTGAAGTAAATTCTACAAATGGTTAGTTTGGAATTGGTGTGTTTTTAGTATAATTTCTATTTTTACTTCTAGCAAAATGAGAAGTATAAGTTAAAAGCAAAAGTTACAAATTCTAACTTCTCTAAATAACTATTAATACATTAGTTTTTTTTATACAGATGACTTTTGAGTACTTTTACCAAACATAATATTTGTATCGTAATTTATGTAAAGGACTTTTAGAGTCTCCAAAAACATTACCAAACGCAGCTTATATAGTACCACCAATATGCAATACATGTCTTTTCCGTCAACAAAACTAATGTAAAGGTAATTTTTTAATACGTTTTCAAACTTCTACATGAACAAATGTTATGTAACGACCCGCCTAGCACGGACCGTTACCGTACATACATACATACTTAACTTGTTTTACATACTTATTTATGTAACAAATATAGTGGTGATTTTTTTTTTTTTTTTTTTTTTTTTTTTTTTTTTTTTACTATAGGAGTACTTGTTTGGAATAATATAAACATAAAATATTAAATATAAATTTACGGAAGACGTAGCGGCTTATCCCTTCTTTCACAGTTGCCCCCGCCAACTCCACCATTTTGTATCAACAAGCGCCA